>CM075016.1:21527833-21550645 GCA_037576675.1 Pangasius sanitwongsei | reverse complement strand
CATGTCTCCACACATCTCCTCACATCTCCCCACATCTTTCCACATCTCCCCATGTCTCCACACATCTCCTCACATCTTCCCACGTCTTTCCACATCTCCCCATGTCTCCACACATCTCCTCACATCTCCCCACATCTTTCCACATCTCCCCATGTCTCCACACATCTCCTCACATCTCCCCACCTCTACCTACATTTCCCTATGTCTCCACACATCTCCTCACATCTCTCCACATCTTTCCACGTCTCCGCATGACTCCCCACGTCTCCTCACATCTCCCCACATCTCCCCATGACTCCCCACGTCTCCTCACATCTCCCCACATCTTTCCACATCTCCCCATGTCTCCTCACATCTCCCCACGTCTACCCACATTTCCCTATGTCTCCACACATCTCCTCACATCTTTACATGTCTCCCCATGACTCACCACATCTCCTCACATCTCCCCACATCTCCCCATGTCTCCACACATCTCCCCACCTCTACCCACATTTCCCTATGTCTCCACACATCTCCCCACATCTTTCCACGTCTCCCCATGACTCACCACGTCTCCTCACGTCTCTCCACATTTCCCCACGTCTCCCCTCATCTCCCCATGTCTCCCCACGTTTCCCCATGTCTCCTCACATCTCCTGACATCTTCCCACGTCTCATGTGTCCTCACATCTCCCTAAGTCCCCCATTGTCTCTCCACATCTCCCAACATCTCCTCATGTCTCCCCACCTCCCCTCATATCATTCCATGTCTCCTCACATCTTCCTACATCTCCCCAAGTATCCCCACACCTCCCCACACCTCCCAACATCTCCCCACGTCTCCCAATGCTGCTGAGGTTCATTTTCAATATTCCTCACATACACGCGTGCGAGAGCATTGAGGAAATGACAAGAAGTTGATATTCCTGCTGAAGAATTTAATCAGGGAATAAGTCATCAGTTGAGTGTCCCCAGGCAAAAAAAAAAAAAAATAACAGCAGTAAATAAATAATGCATGGAGGCCTTCTAACATATGTGTCAAAAGGTATTAAAAATAAATTAAAATGCATCTTAGAGAATATAAAGTTATTATCTTTACAGCTTTATGTAACCACAGCTGACAGAATCTAACATTCATTCCACTAATCAGTTTACAGGCCTGTAGGTTATTAGGCTCTGAGCTAACTAGCTAACTACTCACGTCAGCGCGTTACAGCATCGTTACATCACACTCCAACCCGAGTGCTTCCTAAACAAAAAGAACTATGAGTTGAGTTGATGTTATTTTATTTTATTTTATTTTATTTATTCTGTCTGCCTCATTTATTAAATAATTAGTGGAAAATAACCTTATATAATTGTGTGTATATATATTTACATATTTATTATATTTATATATAATATATAAAGTATATATTTTTTGGGCAAAATATATATTTTATACATTAACTTTTTTGCAATTAAAAAAAAAAAAAAAGCATAATTATTATTTTTATGCCGCTATCCAATCGTAAATTTATTTTAGGTGGTTACTAAACAACTAAACAAATGCTAAACTTTTCTTTCTTTATTCATTCCTTTTCTTTTGTGTTCTTTTCTTCTCGACTGACTCGTCTGTCTTGTTGCGATGCCTCTGTTCAAAATTAATCACTGCAAAACAAACTCGCCATGATGCACCGATTCTAGACATTGGGGTCCCGGGGCAAAATAATGTATTGGACATTGAGATCTTTCTTTCTTTCTTTCCTTTTTTTTTTTACATTTTTTTTTTTTTTACCATTTTGGTAATTTGGGCAAAAAAAAAAATCAAGAAAGTAGAATTGTTATTTCTATTCTCCAAACTGAGTGTCAATTTCTTATGTGCTTGCTTGTCAAAAACACCTTAAATGTTTATTTCGTATCTTCATTTCATTTTATTTATTTATTTATTTATTTTGTGTTGCCACGCCTACCTAATCCTTTTTTTCCCTGACCAATGTCCAAAATTCATATTACTCAAATGCATTTTATAGCATGTAAATATAAGATTTTCACAGCTTTATGCAATCAGAGTTAAGAAAATATATAGAAAATTTTAAAAAAAAAACCTCCCCTAATCAATATACTAGAAGCCTGTAGGTTATTAGACTCCATCATTACATCATGTTGGAGTATCTTCGTCAGCGTTTTGGTGATTATCATCATGCTGTGTAGTAAGGAGGCAAGCTAATAAGACAATGTGGTATCAAGAAAGCATATTATGGCTTCAAATGAGGAGACATTTCCTCTTTTTCCTCCGCTGTTGGGTTAACAGTAGTTTTTTTTGTCTGCCTTGCCTGTCCTGTTTCTACTCTCCCAAATGCACTAAAATAGCCATAATATGATTATAATGGATGTATTAAAGATTCTTTGCTTTTTAGGAAGCACAGTCATGAACAAGTGCATAAACTCAAGACTGCTGAATACAATGAAATCAGTTTCATGCTAACAAATATCGTACTTTATTCATCACAGATCTAAACACACACAAAATGGAAGAACACAACTCCAGTCTGTGCGCTGAACGTTCATTCTGTGTGTATAGTGTACTGAAGTGCTGCCCCCTGCTGGCAGACCATGAAACAACAGCACCTTCATTTTATTCATTGAGACGGAGCTACATGATCTGCTTCACACCCAGCACAACGCATTGTAGCATCACCTGAACAAAAGAACAAAGTCACAAATAAATCTAATCATGTCCTGTCGCTGTCTTTTCTCTCTAGCTGCTCAGTCCAGTCTGGTAGGAGTTAATGGCATTGTTTGTCATGCCAATGGACTGTTCTTGGCTGTGACACTCATTAGCGCTGATGTCTTTATCAGAAGAAAGTGACAGACGCCTGGTGAGTCTCGTCTCGGCCATGTGGAACTCTGCCAGCCAATTAAGAACCACCGCTCAGATTCGGACCACGGCCATAACGAGGGACAGCTTGCTGCATTAGCACATTAGCTGAGCAACACTCGAGCCACACACACCTACATTTCCATATATGGTATTAAAGACACACCCACTCAGAGCTGCTCTTATTTCAGTATAAGTCCTTAATGACACACGTACATTTCCATATATGGTATTAAAGACACACCCACTCAGAGCTGCTCTTATTTCAGTATAAGTCCTTAATGACACAAGTACATTTCCATATATGGTATTAAAGACACACCCACTCAGAGTTGTTTGATATGGAAATATCGATTTAATGACACAACTACATTTCCACTGATGGTTTTAAAGACATACCAACTCATATGATTTTTATCTTAGTATATGGACATAAGGACACTCCCACATTTCCATGTAGGGTATTAATGACATGCCCACTCAGAGCTGCTCTTATTTTAAAATATGGATTTAATGACACACCCACATATGTGGTCTTTAGGCCATGTCGATTCAAAACTGCTTTCATTTCAAAATATGATCTCCGTGACATTTACTTATATATTTATAAATATTCATTTATATATTGTGTCTTATACACACACCCACTCAGAACAGCTCTCATTTCAGTATATGGACCTAAAACCACATTTCCACATACGGTCTTAAAGACATGCCCGCTATAATCTGTTCTCATTTCATTATATATATGTAATTTAAGACACACCCACATTCCCATATGTGGACTCAAAGGCACGCCTTCTCCAAGCTGTTCTCATTTCAGTATATGGCGTTAATGACACACGTACATTTCAATATTTGGTCTTAAAGACACACCCACTCCAACCTGTTCTTACTTCAGTATGTGGATTTAATGACACACCCACATTTCCATATATGGTCTTAAAGCCACATCTATTCAAAGCTGCTTTTATTTCAAAATATGGACTGGAATGAAATGGCCTCATTTTCATATATTGTCTTAAGACACACCTAAACACTACAGCTCTTATTTCAGTAAACAGATTTAATGACACAGCCACATTTCCATTTTTGGTCTTAAAGACACTCCCACTCAGAGCTGCTCTCTTTTCTAAACATGGTTTTAATGATACACCCACATTTCCATAAAAGATACAAGAATATTCCTTTAAGATACAAGAATGTATCTTAAATGCACATCCACTTAGAGCTGGTCTCGTTTCCATATTTCCATATATGGTCTTAAAGGCACGCCCACTCAGAGGCGCTCTCATCTTAGTATATAGACATAATGACGTGCCCACATTTCCATATATGGACTCCTTTTTTAATTTGAGAACTGTAAAGAGTAAAAATGGTGTAAACTAGGTGGTACATAATACCCATAATGCACTTGTTTATGGCACAACTTAATACGCAGCATCTTAGAAGTCCCATCTCTACTACAACTACAGGCCGTTTGCATGTTCTTCCAGTCGTGATGCCG
Source organism: Pangasius sanitwongsei (assembly GCA_037576675.1). Lineage (NCBI taxonomy): Eukaryota > Metazoa > Chordata > Actinopteri > Siluriformes > Pangasiidae > Pangasius > Pangasius sanitwongsei. Next base: position 21,546,296 of record CM075016.1, on the reverse strand, counting down.
TAAATTTTAAAGCACATGGGAAAAACAAATGGAGAGGTTTATGAATAAACTCATTTTTGTAGATAATGTGATTCTACAAAGTGTTTACAAGAGATGACAGAGGGACCAGGAGATTGCTTTGCACTACCCTCGAGTCTATTTCATCAAGTGTGTGGACATCAATTTGTTTATCTTGGGAAAAAAAAAAATCTGAAACTAATGATAGGAATCTGCTGCTAGAGGCAGGAAGTGGAGGCAGAATTGGCCGTGTTCTTATGACTGAAACGCAAATAATAGATTTCTCTCATTTGTGTAAAGAGAGTATTTCCATAGAGATGGCCCTGAGGGAGAAGCAGAGGAAAAGAAGATGGCGGAGGAGAAAAGGGGCCTCTTAATCCTGTTACCATCAGTGAGAGAAGGAAAAAAAAAGCGATGAGGAAAGAGAGAGAGAGAGAGAGAGAGAGAGAGAGAGAGTAAAAGAGTCGTGTACAGTCCTTGCTAAAGCATCATTAAAACACTTCGGTTCATTAAAATACTTCTGCCTCTAAAACACACTTAATTGACACCCATCAGAAAGTGTATTTCCTCCTTGCGACTTTATAATGATGTTCTTTTCGGAAGACTTTTCTTTTCGATGCTCCATTAGATATTACACAAAATGGCAAAGAGGAGACTTTAGCAAGGATATACAAATACAGATAATCCATTACAGGGTTCATATTACTCAACATAACAAACAAGGATTATATCATTTAAAAAAAAAACATGTGAAATCATCATTTAAAAAGTGCTTAACCAGTTAATTTTCTGTTCTAGTGTAATTTACAGAAAGTTTAGCCTAAACATAAACATTTCCCCAACAGGCCTAAATTCCTATCCAGGATTTGTCGCTTCCTGCCCACCTGCTTACAGGAATATTCGATCGTCAATAGCTGCTATTGTCAGGTTTTCTAAGATAGGGCAACGGACACAAGAATGCAAGAACACGAGGGCCTACACAAAGCCCTGACCTCAACCCGTTTGAATACCTTGAATACCTTCTTCCCCAATGTCAGTGATTGGCCTCACTAATGATCTTGTGGATGAATGAACATAAATACCCACAGCCACGCTCCAAAATCTAGTCAAAAGCCTTCCCAGACGAGTGGAGGTTATTATATCAGCAAGGGGGGGGAGGGGACCAACTCCATATTACTGCCCATGGTTTTGGAATGGGATGTTCAACAAGTCCATATGGGTGTAATGGTCAGGTGTCCACATACTTTTGTCCTTTTTGTGTTTAATCTTTTCAGCAGATCCTGGGTCAGATCCAGGGTCTCAGGCTAGTGGGACATGCCTGATACAGGTCTAGCAGGAGCTGACGGAGGGCATCCTTGTAAGATGCCCAAACTAAATCAGCTGGCTCTGCTTGATTCAGAAGAGCGGCGTCTCTAATCCGAGGTTCAAGCTCCTCACACTATCACAGAGAGTACACCTAGAAACCCTGTGGAGGAACCTCATTTCCACCACCTGGACTTTATTCAGTGCGTCACTACCCACTGCTCATGACCACAGCTCAGGATAGGGATGTAAACTAACCGGTACACAAAGAGCTTCGCCTTCTGGGAGGAAAGCTAGGAGTGGCAGCTTGTCCAAATTGGGCAGGTAGGGTAGAAACTCAACCATATATCAGCTATGCAACAAATGCTTATCTTCATAAAGTCAAAATCAGCACCACCAAATTCTTTTCTAAATTACCCATGCTTTTTGCATTCAGCATTCCAGCATTCCAGGGTACAAACTTTTCCTCTGATGGAGTTTAGGTTTGTGTCTTTCATCAGTTATTTGGCTGTTGTTTTTGTTAGCCTCCTATTTAAACTTAATCCATGCTAATGTGTATTGATAACAAAATTAATCTGGTTCCTTCCCAAACGAGGCTCTCATTTTGCTGCACGGAGCCCAGCCAGTTCTCCAGAAAGTCTCTGGCATTCTGTTAAAGATGGCTTAAGTGCCAGAACTGAGGGGTTTGTCTAATTAACTTCTCATCTAGTTGTCATTAGACGACTGCTAGATGTTGCAATTAGGATAATCAGGCTTAAACGGTAAAGATATTTTCCTATAATATACATGCAAATGAGAAATGATCAACATGCTTATCATATTGATGCTGCTATATTTTGTAGGGTTTTCTACGTACGTGTGACAAACTCGGATGCATTAAGATACGTTCGCATGAAAGTCATCATTTTAGTCCAACAACAAGCATTTTGTGTTTCAGGAGGGACGAGAAGGCCTTTAGAAAAGGGTATTGAAATGTCAGCGTAGGCTGAAGATTAGGTGGTCGTCTCCTAGAACAAAGAACCTGGGTTAATTAACGCCGCTTTTCCTCTGGCCTGGCGCTGATACACGTGACACCTGAGGTACAGATGACTCCCACTGTCTCCAAGCTTCTGCATTGTGATTGTCTATTTAACTGTGCTTTATTTCGCCCTCTCCTTCAGCTGTATTATTTATAATTGCCTGCATTTGCACTTAGCAGATAGATCGCCGGGCCCGAGGCCATTAGTTTATAATATGTGAGGCATTTCTGTTACTCAACTCCAAATAGTGTTTGCATGACATCTCGGCTGAACAATGGAGCCGTGTGCATGCAGTGAGCTCCAGAGAGCATATGACAATATGATATCAATATTATGATATATTACATTACTCTGTGCTTCATATTATTGAGGGTATAGCCACTACTTTTATGATACGGACCTGATTGATCAGGAGGTGTTGATTATCACTACCACTTCTATGGTAACGGTGCATTCACAGGGACTTGTATGGTGGATGCTTTACATAATCTAAGTCTAATAAATGGATTTTCAAAAATCCGGTTTTTATTTAACAAAGAAAAAATGTCTAGATGTCTAAAAATGTCCGTTTTCTGCAAGGAGACACGTACTTATTGAAGTGTGAACAATGGAGCACCTCCAGTGTGAGCACTTTGTAACAGTCAACCATAAAGCTTTAATTTTTTACGTTTTCCAAATTTATGCTTTGCATTTTTTCCCCCAGTAACATGACTTCTGTGTTTTTTTTTCTTTTCTGTTTTATTAACTTCAAGAGAGAGAAAAGAGATGCTGTTGAGGGAACAACCGTTTATAGCTGCTATAATGTAAGTGGCATTCCACAACATTAAATGTAACTATAAATGCACAAAAATATGATGTGTCATTCTGTAATTAATATCAAACGTAATCATTAGCATATTAATGTGATATAAGGGCATGAACTTCTGGGTGGTAACAGTAACTCTGCTTCATCACACCACCCAGTCGTTGATTATTTTCCTATAACAGCATGTCCCGAAGTGTTTTATACCTTAATTAACATACAATACCAGGTCATTTTTGTTATTTAGAATAATGGAGAAACAGCTGTTAAACGTAACACGCTAAATGCTGCAGATGAAATGTGTCCATTTTGAGGGTTGAAGGGTGCCAAGAATTTGGCTTCCAACAATAAAAGTTGTCCATGTTACATTCTTCCAAAACACATTCCCAGTTCCGATCTCCAGAGGGACTACCGGCGCTAATATCAGTCTCCTGTTTATTTTATGCAGGCTTATATCTACCTCCAAACTCCTGCTGGATATTAAAGCGCGTGCTTTTGGCCGATGACTGATTGGCTTTGTGTGCTCGTTATTTACATTAGTGTCCCAATTACTCAACACAGCCACAGCCCGAGGGCACAATAAAGCTCCCACACAGCGGGGAATGTTCTCAGCACACCAGTGCTAATGTAATCTATACGTTTCCTAACACTACACATCTCTCTCTTACTCTGTCGCTCTAATATCATGGCTGGGAGGGGAAGGGAAGCAAATTTGTCGTAATATCCAAAGTGCTGTTTGTGCAGTCGGAGTGGATGGAAGTAGATATCCCACACCGGAGTGTTAAACCCTTCTGCTTCTTTGCTTATAAGGCATTCTAGCTATTACAGAAGAAGAAGAACAGAAACGTGGTCCTGAACAGTTCTATGTTCCTATCATGTGGTGTATCTCCATCTTCCATCCTTGTCACTGCAAAGAGAAAGGAAGTAACGGCTCATCCCATCTCCAATGTCTTGCTCGCAATGTAAGATTTATTGAACGAGCCGAAACGAATATTTCACCCCAGCTAATATCCCACTCCATGAGTCTGCGCATTAAGACCAATCCGTGAAGAAGGTGGCTCTCTTTCAGCTCTCGCTAATCAATCAAAAGCATGCAAGAGGTGGCAACATGCTCAGAGACCAACTTCTTTCCCATTATGCTCACAAATCATTCTAGCTCTCGTACAAGACTGAAAATTCACCATCTTGGGAAGGAGTCTTCATGTCATGGGAGAATCAATCGCGTTTGCATGTCCCTGAGCTGAGCAGGTGCTGGGCTAATAAATGCTAGAAAGAGAAAGACATATGAGACTCCATAAAGAAAATTCGATTTGGCATCTGTGAAAATATTTGAGGGTGCTGTTGAAGTAAACGAGAGGTGACAAATACAATCTCGAGCCACGTTTCATTACTTAAGAGCTGAAAACAACACCGAGAAGCGGGCAATGGGTAGTTCACTGTATGCGTGTCTTTTTCTCTTCTTTCACTAGGAAAATGTAGCAATTTCTGACACACGATAAATTTTACAAAATGAAATCAAGACTGCAGAAAGGTCAGATTGGTCCTAGACCTGGTTCAGTTGAAAGATGGAGTTAAAACCTGAATCTAATAAAGAGAAACTACATTATTAGAGGTCTGATTAGTTTAGAGGTCAGAGCTGAACTGGTTAATGCTGTGGGTTTATTTTTAAGGTTTTTATAGTAGCTGGGAATTCTAAAGTGGGGGTGCAAATGGGGATGTGAAGGCTGCGAGGTTGAAGTTTTTTATGGGGCTTATCCACTCCAATCTGGTCCGTCTCTGAAGATTTCTAAATCTAAAACGTGCAAACCTGAAGCTGAACCTGAAGAAAAAAAGAGTCATAGCAGATTTACTAACAGTATCTATGAAGCACTGCATCTTATAAATGTCCATTTTGCAGGTCTGTCTTGATGAATATGTAGTTCTGGGGTTTTTCTACCTAAAAGTATGGATAAAACAATTTTTGATTTGCACGTGTATGTCTGAGAATAGAAGTTGTGTTTGTAAATTAATATACCCGAGGGCAGGTATTAAATTCATGAAAGCCTCTTTAAATATAAAATTTAAATGAAAACATAAACCAGTTTTTCTTATTAATATGAATGTTTCCTGAAACTGTGACAAAGTATCTTAAAAAAAAAAAAAGCCTGATTTTTTTTTTTTTAAACTTAGTATCTCAGAAATATGCAGTTATGGGAAAGGAATGAATTTTCTCTTTATTTTAAGATACTGAGTCATACTTCTGTGAAACGTTCTTTATATTTTCTTGTAAATAGATTTAAAAAAAAAGAGAGAATGTAGACATCAAGAATGAATTTTCACTCCCTTTTACTATTTTATTAATTGTTAAAAATATTAAACACGTTTCTACTGACCTTCAACCTTGTTTCATTTTTGAGGTTTTATTCATTTGTTGCAAAATTACATTAAGTGCCATTTTAGTTCATGTTTTTCAGGGATCTCATGGAGAGGTGAACTATTAAGAACGACGGATTCATGCAAAAACCTTATTTAAATATTATTTTGTTGTGTTCTAGGTCAGTGTAATAACTATAAGAACAAATTTTATCAGATTATATTTGGGATCCAAGTGAATCAGGGACAGTCAAGACAATTTTGCTTAAGTACTTTCTAAAATAAGAATCGGAAACCTAAACAATTTTAAAATGGAAACTTAACTTCTTGAAATTATGAATTTGTATGTCAAAATACCAAGAAAGTATGAACTTTATTTTTATTTAGAGGTATTGATCCATCATTTTGTGAAATATTTTCATTATTATGAGAGTTTTATTTTTACTTTTAATGGTGAATGGTGTCCTAGGTGACTGAGTGAGTCATGCTGCTCTAGATCTGAAATAGGACTGCAAGTAAAAGTCATATTTTTAATAAATACGTAATGCTAACACACTACTTAATAGCACCACACATATATGCACATGTTTATAGGATTTCGGGTGGCAGCTCGTCAGACCTGTCTCTCAGGCCGATGTTAATATGGCAAGCAATGCTAAGCCCTTTAAAGCTATAAGCAGCTTAGAAAGTAAGCAAGAAAGAAATAAACTTCTCCAGCTCTCTGCACTTTAAAAGAGTTTGATGTACAACCCATGGCATGGTGCCTACATCTCAACTCCTGAATGCTGCAACTTCAATTTAAAATACTCAAGATGATCTGAGCCATTTTGTAATTTAAAGCTTGCCATGTTTGCCCATCTTTAAGGGAAAAAAACGACACAGGAATAAGCTATAAAATGCAAAATGTTAAGAGATATAAAGAGACATCTCCTTATCTTTGCTACCATTACTTCATATTTAGTTCTGTTTGATTTTTATTAGAAAACTATGTGGGAGGTTTGGGATGGAAGAGGAAGTGAACAGAATCATTGGCTTGTCTGAAACTAATGCAGAGATTTATTCTAATTTGAAACATTGAACATGACGTGCATATGCTGTGTAATCAAATTTATTAGAGTTCATTCTCATAGCTGGCATTCTCTCAAAAATCTGACAGAAACACAATGATAAAGATGCACATATCTAGTTCCATAGTGAAATAAGATAACATGCTGTATGTTAGTCTGCTTTAGACATGATGTGTTTCAAATATGTCAACGTTTTAGCTAGCATAATATTGCCAACATTACTCCTTGCTATAGGGTGTTCCAAAAGTCTCCATACACAGGGGACTATGTATGCCATGTGTGCCTTCGTCAGTGGATGTTTGTGTATGTCCGCTTCTCGGTTCGTCCGCAACACTTCCAGTCTTTTTGAATTTGTTAATAAGTTTGGCAACAGTGCCGTGTGAGGTGCTCGCCATGTTTCCTGTTAAAGTCCATCACAACCTTGCATCAACTTCCGGATGCAACCATGAGGATGATTTCAATACATTCTTCTTCATTCTTAAAGGTTATGTATATATATATATATATATATATATATATATATATATATATATATATATATATATAATAAGTATCTAAAATGTTGGTATTCTGCTAAAATATGTTAATTTGTATGGAGACTTTTGGGACACCCTGCAGTTTGTTTCCTTGTATAAACTACTTGGTTATATGTTAGGTTAATAAGATGATAGTTTGGAACATAAGTAGCATCCTGACCATGTAATATTGCATCATCATTATTTAACTGATTTCACAAGGAAATGGTTTTTACAGTGAAGAGTCCCATGCTCTAGAGTCACTAACCAGAGAGTCTGAATAGAGTCCTAAGTACCTATCCAAAGAGTATAAAATGTTTGTCCTTATCAGTACAGGATGATTTCCAGATTTCCAAGCCACAGAGTCTGTCAGAATCACAGAGCCCCTAGGTGTAGAGCACAAGTTGAGTCCAGAGTCCCTAGCCAGAGAGTCTGAGTCTAGCTGTAGAGTCCAAGTTAAGTCTCAAGCCACAGCATCTGAAATGAGTGCAGAGTCTATAACAGTATTGTCTGAATAGACTCCAAAGTCCCTAGCCACAGAGACTGAGACAAGTTGAGAATTCCTTACAGTACAGCCTGAATAGAGTTTATGGTTAGCAAATCCCCTAACCATAGAGTCAGGACTTCATAGGCCCTTGACTCTGAATTGAATCAAATCTTACAGTAGAGTCCATTGAGCCTATGTACAGTCTATGACTGTCTATGACTAACCATTGAGTCTATGTACAATCAAGAGTGTAGGGTCCAGGTAGTCCAAGAGTTCAACACTTCAAGCTGTAAAGTCTGAAACAAATCCAGAGTCCTTAACAGTAGTGTCTTAGTAGAGTCCAGAGCCCCAAGCAGTAGAATCTGAGTACCAAGATTTCATAGTCGAGTCCAGAATACCTAGCAAAGACTCAGGGGTGAGTCAAGAATCTAGTGTTTCACAAGTTCCCAGTCTCTAACAGTAGATTCTGAGCAGACTCCCAAGCCACAGACACCATCCCAAGCCACAGAGTCTGAGTTGAGTCAAGAGTCCCTAGGTCAATCAAGTCCAAAACAGATCTACAGTACCAAACTATCCAGTTAGTCTCCAACAGTAAAGGCTGAGCAGAGTCCCAAGCAATAGAGTCAGAGTAGAGTCCAAAATACCCAACAGAGAGTCAGATTTGAGTCTTAGATTAACGTTAGAGTTTCAAGCTGTAGATTGTAAAACAAGTCCTGAGTGTCTAACAGTAGTGCCTGACTTGAAGACAGAGTCCCAATCTGCAGAGTCTGAGTCAAGTCCAGTAGGTCTATTCATAGGGTGTGAGTCAAGTCCAAATCCAAGTCCAATCCCAAGGATCTGAGCTTGATGCAGAGTCCATAACAGCAGAGTCTGAATTGAATCCACAGTCACCAGATGTAGAGTCTGAGTCGAGTCATCAGTTCAAGAGTCCTTGTCTGGCTTGAAGCAGTACATTTTCAAAATAAAACTGACCTGTTCTCATCCTTTAAGCTCATTGTGTGAGCCCTCCAAAAAGCAGAAAGAAAAAGAAAAAGTAACAGGATGTTGGACAGTAAGGGATGAAGCAGGGTATAAATGTTACTCAATACAGAACACAAAAAAAAACAAAAAAAAACAAGCTCAGTACTTTCGTCCTTGGTGTAGTTTTGTTTCCTCTTTCCTGGGCTTGCTTTGCACAATCAAAGACTTGAATCTGCTGGGTTATATAAGAGCAGGGAGCAGCACCATCTCTATTCAAGATTCACAGATGTACCGGATACTATTCAGTGATTTTAATCAAACCAAAAATGCTAAAAGCTGGTAATGATGAATTCAGACATGTGATGCTCAATAGCATCAAAAACCCTCAAGGTCTTTTCTATCAGTTTTCTTATGTTGTATTATAAAAATGTTTTGGCAAAACAGACTGTAGAAACATAGCAAAATTGGATTTTTTTTCATCACTCCATCAATTCTCTGAAAAGTGACATGGTGAAGGACAGAAATGGCGGTCGCAAGGTGTTTATTTCGCTCATCGTCATCCTCCGTCAGAATCCAGCTAGCCTCCTGCCACCATCCCACATATTTAGCCATCCTCTCTCAGACATTTCTTCCAGTCCTCAACCACCACCTCCTCTAAAATCATGACAATACCACCTTCATGAATCTTCAGCTCAATTACAGCTTTCTGGAGAGCGGGATTAGGATGGGTGATGGCAGGCAGAGTAGATGAGAGTAGGTGTGAATATATGGACACAAACACACACACACACACACACACACACAGTAGTGGTGGCAAGCAAAATCCCAAATAGCCTGTCAGCCTTGGACAGTGCAACCAAGCATGCATGGCCAAACATACTCATTTCACATGTGTGTGAGGGGGTGTGGAGAGATTAGTAACATAGTTGAATATGCCACTCTACCGTCAGAGTAATGGGGTTATACTGAGGCAGAGAGTTCAGGCAAGAGCTGTTTTCTGACTCTGTCAGTGGGAGGATAAATAGAGAGAAAGATACACACACATGTGAAGTGCCACAGCTTCAGTTTTGAACTGCTGATGTTGGAGCATGCGAGCAGAATGATGAGCTGTAATCAGCTCTTCATCAGATAACGTCAGCCTGCTCGACATTAGACACTGATTCTGACTGACGACACGCAGCCGCCAGCATGAGAGGCAAATCTCTATTTAGCAAGCAGACTGGATTTCAGTTTAAGCTCCGATCTGCTCTTCTCAGCAGGAGATGTTTGTGCAAGCACATGAAGAACAACTGAAGGGCAAAATCTGCATGCTGACACAATCCAGAACACAGCATAGTTACGCCAGTGCTAGACTTTAAATTAACTCAGTTAATTTAAAACAAAACAACTCCACAAGACCTCTGGTTTCCCAGCACAACATTTCCCAGAGTATCACACTGCCTCTGCCAGCTTGCCTTCTTCCCATCGTACATCCTGGTGCCATCTCTTCCCCAGGTAAGCGATGCACCCACACCTGGCCGTCCACATAATGTAAAAGAAAACACATCCTTACACTTGCCCAGTTTTCCTGCTTTGAGAACTAACTGTTCACTTGCTGCCTAATGTATCCCAGCCCTTGACAGGTGCCACTGTAACGAGATAATCAATGTGATTCACTTCACCTGTCAATGGTTTTAATGTTATGGCTGATCAGTGTGTGTGTGTGTGTGTGTGTGTGTGTGTGTGTGTGTGTGTGTGTGTGTATATATATATATATATATATATATATATATATAATGTGTGTGTGTGTGTATTTTTTGATTAAATGGCATATCCTTTTAAAAAACAGCTCCTCTTAAAATATGTGTAATTACATAACACACAGACAGGTGAGAACTTTTTACAGGAGGAGCAACTTATTACAGTTGTTATAACGTAAGTGAGAACACGAACTAACTTGCTTCACAGACGTTCAACGGCATTAAATGTAACTAAAAAAACAAATGTATGACATGTTACTCTTTAATAAATAATTAAAAAAAAAGATTGGCAAATTGCTATGGTATAAAAGGAATAAAACACTTAAGGACATGCTGTTGTTGGAAAATAATCAACTTTGCAACAGTAACTCATCATATCCCACATTGATTATTTTCCTAAAACAGCACACCTCCAAATTTCTTCCTCTCACATATTGTACAGAAACAGGAAAACAGGCTTTGGGTACAGAGTAAGAAGTTCTGTTTGCTATGTCATCAGAAAAAGATGATACTGACAGCATGGCATAGTGTCCTGTTGTTTTTGTTATTCTGCTCACTGTAACTTTCCAACTCCAACTCCTCCGAGCCTCCATCTGCCCGAGTGCTAGCCCGAGTTCAGCAAATGGACTGATTCAGACATATAGTTTAGGAGCGGTGCTGTGTGTAAGAGACCCCTGCGGAGAGACCGAGAGCTGCTCCTGTCAAATTATGTTGTGGAGATTTTTTACCCCAATGACCCTCCACCAGCAGAGCGGACATGAGAGCCAGAGCCAACAAAGCGTGAACAGAGCAAAGCAAAGCGAGAAGCAGGAACAAAGAGAGCTGGGTGCAGATGACAGAGCGCACGATGCCACATCATGTGTCATATCAAGGATTAAAATAAAGCAGGACTTGGAAGAACTAAGTTTTTCTGCAGCATTTTGAAGTTATGTAATCAAATGTGAATGACTGAACAGGTGATATGTTCTAAATGGATATACTGAAATGACAAACTTAAATGTGCTACTGCGTCACTGTTCAGAATAACATCTTCTATAACTACCTTAAACCTGATAAACTTTTGAGACACCCATTTGCAATAAACAATGCAAAACAAAAAAATACAATTTTCATTGACTTAATCTTGTAAATACAGATACAAATAGGATGCACCCAAAAAAAAAAGAGCTGCGACATCCTGCTCCATCGCCGATCCAGGAGCCACCAGCTTCTCCAGTCCGGATCCAGCACAGACGTTACATTTCTCTAAATTACATTAACTCTAGCACATCTATTTGCTCATCAAACAGCTCTACCTTTCATGTTCATTTTGAGATTTTGACTTTTAATTTTGATTTAATTTTGAGCAGCAAAAGTTGTTTTGCAGGCACTCCACAATTTTAACTGTAACTATAAACAAATAAAAAGAATGCATCAATTAAAAAATGGAAAATTTTGGAAAACAGCTCTTACAATCATGCTCTGGGCAAAATTTAGACTTTTAATTTTGATCACAATTCTTTATTTCTGATTTGTATTCCTTGTTTTTTTTTTTCCTGTATTTTGATCCAGCATTCTCTACATTGCTCTGTTTTCCCTTTTATTGACCTTCGCTAGTTTGACCATAATTGTGACTGACAATTTGGATTGTTATTAAAGATTTCACTCGACATCCACCTGCCTCAAAATTTGTCACAAATGCTAGTGAGAAGTTTTTACTTGTGATGCAAGTGTGAGCGCATTTACGGCATCCTTAGTGATGGCCTGGTCAGGGTCACTGTGGGTTAAGTTAGGCTAATCTGTTTATATTTTGGAACTAGAACCAACTAAATTTAGAAAATATAAAAAAAAAACTGTTTACGTAAGGATTTAAAAAAAAAAAACAGTCCTGCAGAATTCACAGTACTGATATTTCTACCTCTGTGTTTTTTCTAATGTTTGTGGGGACAGAGTGATAAGGTTTAGGCCACGCCCACTTCGGGTTTAAATCCGAATACAGATACGGATAATTTTGAGCACTAAACAGATACAGATGTACTGTAGATAGTGCCACTGTGTTACACTCCTACTCTGGAGCTTTATAAAGGAAGACGTCTTCCACTGCAATTGGTTTTTCCCTGTCCTCCTCCTGCTGATTCTCATTCAGTGACATGTGTTAGCCGTAAATTGTCACGGCTATTAGAGCAGCACTCGGCGCCCGATGAGACCGTATTTACAGGCTGTGGAGTGCGCAGGAGGCCGACAGCAGGCTGCGTCTCCTGTGTCCTGTTATTGGGTGACTCTTTAAACGAGGACGTAATGGCTCCATGAGTAGTGTGCTTGAGAGCCTCTCATAGCAAGTGCAGCACAGGAGGCAGAAGAAAAAAAAAACCCTCCCTCCCCCGTATAACCCTTAAGTGGAGAGCTCCTCAAGTGGCCCTCAGTTTAGCACCCCATGGATGGTCACATCTAATCTAGCTAAAGCACAAGAGGTGGTATGGACCAAAAGTGCTCTGTGGGTCAATCAAATCACAAAACCTAATGGTATAAATACAGAAAAAGCCTTACTTTATACTGGACTAATGTTTAAAAAAAAACACAGCTTTTATCAGAGAGTCACTTTGCCAGCAAAGACCAGTATAGCTGTGGCGGTGTAGGAAAACCCATTGGCTGTCGCCGTGGCTGATTCCTGGGAAATAGCCAAAAAAAGACCGAGAAAAACTTTTTTTTTTTTTTTGTAATATATAGCGGGTGGGGCATGGGTGTGGTCAAGTGCTCCTTGTGAATGGAGGGTGGAGTTTCGGAGAAGGAGTGGCTCATTTCACGAATGAGTGTACACCTGTGTGTGATTAACACTGCTCATATTTATACGCTTTGTGTCTTGGAGTGAGAACAGAGAAAGCCAGTGGTGCAAAAGCAGTGCGACTGTCCCTGATAGCATCCTGCTGAGCTTGTGTGGGGGAATTTGTGGACGTTTTTCCTTTACATTCAGTTATTTCAGTTGCTGAGCTGAAAAGCCAGAACCAAAAGACTAAAATGCACATAACACCGATCTCTCACAGCAACAAATGACCTTAGCATGTAAAAGTATTTTAAATATAATCAAATGTGTCTAGTATTTCATATTATAAGATAATAATAAACCAAATACATGATTATTAAACCGATTTCTAGAAATCTGTACTCCTTTCAAGCGTGAAAAAGTCTTGTTCTATTGGCAGAAAGCATTTATTTCTAGAAAGAAGCAAAATTATTCGCCAATAAATAAGAACATTTAAAGCTTAAAATGTGTACAAGCATCAAAAACAAGCTGAATAACCTTACAACTGATTTATAATAATGATTTATAATATAAGAAATATTAGATACATTTGCCCATATTAAAGATATTTTGCTAAGATAAGCATAAGAAAAAATAAGAAATAAGAAATATGTGGCTGATTTCTAGTAAAAAGACAAAAACAACCCCAAGGTTTTGTCCAAAATTGTGTTTTTCTGCCTATGACATACTTTGACACCTAAAACCATAAGCATTTTTCACCAAAATTACATGGAAAAGTTTTTATTGACTTTATAATGTTCTTGTGTAAGGAGCCAGTTTAACACATTTGGTGGTAAAAACAGTCTGTTTGCATTAGAAAACATCTAAAATCTTGCTAGTTAAGTATAATTTCCACACAAAGGCAACATCGCTTTGATCAAATTGTTGTAACGCTACGTGATGTAGTGAAATGAACATAAGCCTAATCAATTCAGTTTGTAATCAGATCCCGACTGTCAAAATGTCTGCGATGCGTCTGCACTACAGTCAGAATGAAATCTTTTTTTAAATGCAAAAATGTTCCCTTTTCACTCTTGGTCTTAACTAGTTTTTGAAAATGCTAGAACATTGAAATACAAAAGAGAAACATATTTCAGATCAGGAAAGCCTGTAGTGTCCAGAGCTATTCTGCAAAAAAAAAAAAAAAAGACATCTTAGCAAATGCAAATATCAAATAAACTTAGTCGAATTGATTTGGTATTTCCAGTTATAAATTTACAGTGTACCAAATGAATGTTTATTAAACCTATTTATAGACAGTGAACTATCCAAATATTATTGCTCTTTCGGCAGACATTTTTGCTAATTTTTAGCAGTTATTTGCCGAAAGAATAAGAAAAAACTAAAGTTTAGTTAAACTTAGGTTAGTTTAAAAAAAAAAAAAATCTAGAAACAGGTTTAATGATCTTATATTTGGTTTAATGCAATCTTTTAACAAGGAATATTAGATAAATTTGGCTATATTTTAGATATTTTCACTTGCTAAGTACATAGTAGGAAATGTAGAATAAAAAAATACAATGCAATACAGAATACAATCACTAGTAAGCACTGCATTACGACACTGATGGGATTAATTCACACATTGTACTAAACGTTAGCTGAAGGTTTTGGATGATTGAAAAACTATGTTGTGAAAATGTCCTCCCAATTAGCATGCAAGGTAGTTGTGGTGTTGTTAGGACGTACGGCACATTCTCGACATATGGGTGCTATATGGATCATTCTACGGGTCATTTACGTCCCAAAATACTGTTTTACTTAAAATCAGAAACTGTCATAATGGCTTCCATTAAACATATTCCTACTGGTTTTAGTGGCTTTTACTCATAAAATTTGCTATAGTTACAGATTCTGAATATATTCATTATATAACAAGGGTGTAAACGAATATAAATACATTACTCAGATTTGACAGATAATGTGTCCTAAATGAATACGAATACAGATCTCAACTGTAGATGGAGTATTCATTTTTGCATTCAAGTTTTTTTTTTTTTAATATATTTTTAATATATTTTGTATTCAATTTTTATTATATTTTATTTTTAGAAAGCTTACCAGCTTCAGAATAGGTGTGTCCAGAGATACACTGTTCATTTTTCCTTCAAAGGTTTGCTCCGGTTGTTTTCCGAGCTCCAAAATAAAACCATATTTCTACCATATTTCTGCACAAACAATAGAAAAGCTTTTATTTATAGAGCCGCTGCTCCATACAGCCCATGAAGACCACATACTGTGCACACAGCAACACATCTCTGCCAGCTCTCCAAAGATAATCATTTCATCAATTTAAAAAATACTAACTTGTATGTTCAAAGCATGTGTTTTTCGTCGTTCTTAACCGGTCATTCTCCATCGGTATTAAAAGAAAATCCTCCCGGAAAACCAAATGCTGGAATGCTGCTTAAAGGAGCCCAGAGGCACTCCGTGTGTGTCCGGCTTTGTAGAAGATTCTGATGTGTGTCCAGCGAAATTTTCTGCTCCTTCAGGAATACAGCAAACCCAAACACTGAAGTAACTCTGATAAAATATTATTAGATGGCTATTGTTGTCAACTGCAACACTTTGGAGAGTTACAATCGTTGATTTGGACAAGATGTTGTTTGGAAACGGTTGACTTGCTTACTCAGTCACATTAGATAGAAGACAGAAAGCTTTCTGGAAAGTTCCACAGGACTTCGGGTTAAGGTGTTGAAAAACCGGTATAGATAACGCCGACTTTAGGTTTAAATCTGAATACGAAAACAGATATGAATATTCTGAGCACTAAACAGATACAAATAATGGCATTGCGTTACACCTATACTGTATAAAGAGTCCTGAAACATTTTTTTTATCTTGATTAGATAACTTTAAATCCTTATATTAAATCTTGTTAAATCCAACCATATAAAACATATTAGCTGTATGGAAAAATACTAAATGCCATCATAAAGCACAATAGATATGTGTAACGGTTGGTAAGGGTTTCCTTCAGCAGGGCTGTCATTATCGAGGAAGGTACTGCTCTGCGCTCCAGGTGAAAGCTCACACTGAAAAGAAAAAGCTGCAGTGTTTAAAGCAGCAGGAGAGCAGAGCGCTGTGACAGAGACGGTGGCGGTGCTGGACAACACGTCCCTTAACCGTGCAGGACAACAAACAGCCGGGAAACAACAAGGCCACTGCTGCTGCCCTGACAACACAGCACCAAGGAAGCTATTAGAGTGGAGGCCAAACTGCTGTCTGTGTGTCTGTGTGTCTGTGTGTGTGTGTGTATGTGTGTGTGTTTAAAGACTCTGGCAGCAGCTGCTGCTGTTTTTGATCTAATGTCAGAGTATTAGAAGTGCAGATCTAACACATGCAGTGACAAACATGTACTCTCTCTCTCTCTCTTTCTCATACACACCCACACCCACACACACACACACCACAGGGTTTGGGTATATCTGAGCGTCTTTTCGACTGACCAACGTACCAAGAACACTTGCTCCCAACTTCTCTGGTCGAAAAAAAGAACATCAGTGAAACACACCAAATTCTTGATTCTGATTGGCTGAAAGGTGTTGATTAATTTTCCATAACAGCAGCTCTGACAGTAGTGCAGCTGCCAGTCAGGAACCTCTATGATGGACACTCCATGTAAACGAACTGGAATAAATCCCCCCCAGAGAAGCTGGTGAGGGAACAACTGCTTTTTTTTAGCTGCTATAATGTAAATGAGAACAGGAACTAACTTGTTTCACAGAGGTCTCCCCAACACTAAAAGAATAACAAAATGACGTGTCATTCTTAATTAAGTACAAAAATTGTATTATGCTGTGGTATAAGAGGAATAAAACACTTTGGGATGTGCAGTTATGGGAAAATAATCAACTTCGGGGAGGTAACAGTACCTCCGCTTCATCACATTATTTTTTTCCCCCAAATGTTACAATTCCTTATTTTCTTCATTGTGCAAACTAAAGATCTTTATGTAAAGAAACATAAAGATGTAGATATGGAGTATTCCTGCAATTTTAGAAAATGGTCTAATAAAAAAAAATGGGATTACATAATGTCATCTGACACAAGTATATGAAAATATGAGCATGAATATATGAAAAATGTATTTTTTTTGTCAGACCCCAGACATGTCATGACTCAATTAGATTTTTCACTGAACTATTCCTTTAAATACTTTAAATATTTGTGTTCAGTACTCAACACACATTGTTCATCTGATCCAAACCAAACAGAACCAAGCTCCACGCTGGCAATTAGCCTCAAATGATGTATGTGCTCTGGGAAAAGAGAAGCAGTCCGATGCTGAAATTACAGAGTCGTTGCCTCAGCCATGTGGACACACACACTCCATGGTAAATTAAAGCAGAAAAGCAGAGCAGGCAGAAAAGAACGTTTAGTGATGGAGAATAAGTATGTATGTGTATGTGTGTGTGTGTGAGAGAGAGGATTGCACTCTGGTCGGTTGCACACCAAAAGGTAATAAACTGCAAACTACGCAAGTATATGGATAATGTATGATTTGGCAGCAATGCAGTAATCACAGGTTGGCTTGTGTGGAAATGTTCCATGGTCCATGAGTTGGACTGCCTTTTCCACACAAATACAGAAATTTGTGTAGTTATTACCACTCTATTTTTCACAGAAACAGCCACACAAAAAATGCAAAAACATTCACATGAGCCTACCAGCCCAGTAGGTGGTGATAGTACGAGCAGACAAAATGTGGACAAACATCAACTTGGCCATAAGATCAATTAAGAAAAATGACAAGCATGCAGACCGAATGGAGTGAAATTACTGCTTACATACTGAAGAGAGAGTCCTAGTACCTTCATAACGCATGCAAAACTGCAATAGCCATGCTAAAATCGATTCTGTGACTTCAGAATCAATTTCCAAGACATACATATTTCCCGTGCATACGAAAACCGTTTTTTGAAAAGCTTCATTTTCATTTACCAAAATGCAGCTTTCGTGTGGAGGTGTGGCCAAAATGCAAAGTCAAAAAATTAGCAGCTAGACCTGTGCTCCCAGACTGTGAGTTAAAAAGAGCTGGATCAAGAAGAAAAACATCAGAGGAACAGCACGAATCCTCTTTACTTCCAGCCAGGACGAGATGAGGGCTGACACTCAGCCCACCCGTGATTTCTGAAATATGAATGCATGCGGTCAGTGTTGCCAATTCAGTTCGTCAGGGGAAAGTAGCTATTGCATAATCAAAAAGTCACAAGAAGTCACGAGATGACATCATGGATAAATTTGCATGTTCATTAAATCACTCTGATTGAAAGAGATTAGTGACTGTAAAGTGGTAGCGGGAGAGAGTGTAGCCAGACAGCATAGGATGGTGGTGTGTAGGATGACTTTGATGGTCTGTAAGAAGAAGAGGTCAAAGATAGAGATAGAGAAGAAAACCAAGTGGTGGAAGCTGAAAAAGGAGGAATGTTGTGAGGACTTTA
>CM075016.1:21500275-21527733 GCA_037576675.1 Pangasius sanitwongsei | reverse complement strand
GATCAGTGATTGGTCCTTGGGGACAATAGTGATCAGTGATTGGGAACAATAGTGATCAGTGATTGGTCCTTGGGGACTGTGGTGATCAGTGATTGGTCCTTGGGGACAACAGTGATCAGTGATAGGTCCTTGGGGACTGTGGTGATCAGTGATTAGGAACAATGGTGATCAGTGACTGGTCATTGGGAACAGTGCTGTTACTGAAAAATAAATCAACCTCAGGGTGGTACCAGTAATGCCGCTTCATCACACCACCCAGTCATTAATTATTTTCCTATTATTGATTAACAGCAAGCTCAAGTGTTTTATTCCTCTTACACTACAGCAGTTTGCCAACTACTACATTTAAAAAAATATTAATGAATGAAATGAATGAAATTATTAATGCCACATTGTAGTTTTTTTTATCCATTTATGTACACTATGTATTTCATTCCTTACATAATAACTTATAAACTAATAATATTACTGAAAATCAGAGCATGGGAATCAAACTGTAACACCCACCTGCCTACATACAGTTCTATAAATCTATAATAAAAAGGTCCCATTGATGAGGATTCCACATGCTTGGATAAGCTGTGAGGTATTTATTTAAAAAACAGCAGCATTTGTCATGTGACATCCTCACCCTGATCTGGCCTATTAGGAGTTTGTTAGAGACACGCTGCAAACGAGTCATCTTGTGTAACTAACATGCTTTGTGACCTTCAACCTTTGCTCTTATTATTTTTCCATAATCCCGCTCCGACTCTAACCTCCACCTTACATGTAAATATCATTTTTCAAGCCCAATGCCCTGCTTCGAGGGCATTCTAATGGCACGGCCGGCGTTAATATTTCATAAACGTGTACAGCCATAAAACACAAACTGACAATTTAATTAGATGCCAATGCTTTTGATGAATAGCGTTCGCTGCTATGCATCTAATCTCACATTTAACAATGAAATCAATACTTGCATTAATCATCCAGAGGCAAGGCATCAGCACACGGAGTGGCACAGAGCAGATGAAAACACATATTTAATATGAGTGCTGACATGAAGCTCGCAGGAGGAGGGAGACAGCGAGGGAGGAAAAAAAAAAAAAAAATGACGAAACTCGTTCCATGCTCTGTAGCAGGCCACGATTTATTCTGTGTTCGGGTTAAGTTTGTTTAGCGGTGTAATTTGACATCAGGCGAGCGTAGTAAATTCTGCTAACTTGTTTGTTCAGGGAGCTTTTTAAGCAAGCTCTCTTTGGCAAATTAAATTGGTTGCGGTGCACAGTGGCAGTGTTTAGAGCAGAGACGTGCACAAACACGCAAGCACACGTCGAGAATAACAAACAAGACAACACTAAAGGATCGCACGATCAGATTAAATATGATTTTGTGCAAAAAAAAACAAACAAAAAAAACCCGCAAGCTCTGCTAACAGGAGAATGCATTTGCTCGGAAATATGTCCAAACCAACAAAACTACTTCTGTACTCAGTAGAAGTAATGTTCACAATCCTCATATATGAAAGTCAGAATAATTATAACCTTCAATGCAGCATAAATACTCACATTTATTTATTTATTTATTTATTTATTCCAGCATTATTGGCACATTTCACGAAAATGAGCACAAACTGAATATATAAAATCAATAACTCATGCGATATGTCACAAAGACATGAAAGCAGTCGGATATATGTCCGAGGACTTTAATGACAGATCCGAAGCAAGTTCAATACACACAGGCGAACAGGAGGACTCAGGAGCGGAACAGGAGCAGAAATAAAATCCGAATAAAACTGTTCAGAAAACAGATACACTGCAAATCCTCGTAAACTAGACTGCATCACAGCGTTATTGAATTCTGGACTCTGATTGGTCAGAAGGCATTTTTCTATAACAGTAGTGTAGCTTGAGATCATTTCTGTAGGAACAATACACAGGGACTTGTATGCCAAACGCTCCACATTGTGTGAGACTAATAATAAATTGATTAAATCATGTTATTACTTAAGAAAACCGTAAAAAATTGTTCATACTCTATGCTTTCTCTGTAACATGACAAGCTGCGTTTTTTACTTATTTACATCAAGAGAGAAAATAGAGAGGCTGGTGAGAGAATGACTCTTTACAGCTGCTAAGCAATACAGGAACTAACTTGTTTCAACTAACTAACTAACTAAGTTGTTTCACGGACACTCATTAAACGTATCTATATAAAGATAAAACATTGATTTAAAAAGAAATCATTGGCAAATTGCTGCGGTATAAGAGGAATAAAAGACTTCAGGGCGTGCTGGATGACCATAATGACCATGAATGTGCTTAATATATATATATATATATATTTTTTTAACTAATAAATTAAAACTTATGCCTTTATATAATAGTCAACTGTCTCCTTTTGGTTGAAAGCTCTCTGTAATTTTACACATAATGTCATATTTGGCCAAAGGCAAACAACAGTTTCTGGAGACTATGAGCAATAAACAAAACCTTCTGCCACACACTTTTTTTTTTTGTTAGAGGAATGTTAAAATAGCTTCTCTAGTTGTTTGAGGGGGGAATTTAAATTGCTGTGTGTAATCTTTATTTCATGTGATTTTTTTGGCCCATTTCCCTGAAGGGTGCCAATATTTCTGGAGGTGACTATATTTGATGTAGCAGCTACATACTAATACATCTGAACCAGGCCGCTGAAATGAATTCAAACTCAAAGAAAGAAAGAAATGAATTCAAACTCTACGCCAGCGAAGCCAACGGAAATGCCTCACCCCACCAAGAAGTCTAGTCCTTCTTGTTACTGTAACTCCACCCCTTACTCTTGTTGTTACTCCTCAATTTACTCTTGTTGTTACTCCACCACTTGGTCTTGTTGTAACTCCACCCCTTACTCTTGTTGTTACTCCTCAATTTACTCTTGTTGTTACTCCACCACTTAGTCTTGTTGTAACTCCACCCCTTACTCATGTTGTTACTCCTCAATTTACTCTTGTTGTAACTCCACCCCTTACTCATGTTGTTACTCCTCAATTTACTCTTCTTGTTACTCCACCACTTAGTCTTCTTGTTACTCCACCACTTAGTCTTCTTGTTACTCCACCACTTAGTCTTGTTGTTACCCCTCAATTTACTCATGTTGTTACTCCACCACTTACTCTTGTTGTTACTCCACCACTTACTCTTGTTGTTACTCCACCACTTACTCTTGTTGTTACTCCTCAAAATACTCTTGTTGTTACTCCTCAATTTACTCTTGTTGTTACTCCACCACTTACTCTTGTTGTTACTCCACCACTTACTCTTGTTGTTACTCCTCAATTTACTCTTGTTGTTACTCCACCACTTACTCGTGTTGTTACTCCACCACCTAGTGGCGGAGGCATGAAAAAGAAAGAAAGAAAAGAAACACGAGCACTAGTATGTAACCAGTAACCCGCTTACTTCAGTGTGTGAAATATGGATGAAGGTCTATATCCTGTCCTCATCTCTCTGAAGGTGAGAGAGGTCTGGGTCTGCAGCTGCTGCCTTCAGGTGAACAGAGGCTCAGCAGGCCATGGAGATCTTCCAGAACCTTTCCTTCTGCCTGTGCTGCTCATGTGGTGAAAGAGTTTAGAGATCTGATTCAATTATAGTCTGCGATTCAGGTTATAGCACAGCACAGAGCACATCATGATCATCATCTACACACAGCATGATCCATCAGGCATGTGTGTTTCTAATACAACACACAGACACTGGAGCCAGTGTGTGGAACCACAGCAGTGCAGTTGATACAGATGCATTGCAGAAGGGCACCCAGGGGCCATCATATGTTTACACATGCTTAGCCCCCTAAGAAAAGCTCCAATCCTACACCGCTCTAACACTTTCCACCTTAAATCGCATGTTCCTGTTCTTTCTGTGTGTTTAAGGGCTCCTCAGGGCACAATCACATGTTTACCAGTACAATCCTGCATTTGCATTTCTAGTAAATTCTACAAAGAATATCAGCAAAAACCCAAACTAGCTTCCGCCAAGCTTTTGCCGGATTTTTCTTCTTTTTCTGGCTGGTTACAAGATTTCAGCTACATGTAAGAGGTTTTTCTCCTGACTGTCAGGCATACTGTATGTATATAATTTATACAATGGCTAGAGATGTTTTATGAAGCCGCTTACAGGCACTCTTCAGACAAAGCGTTACCGAACATTTCAATTCGGTTCAGTTTAAGAACTGAACTGAATTGAATCTGTTTTGCCCAGATGGTATATCAGTGATGAGGTCTTGTTGGTATGCTACCATAACACAATAGCTAATGAACCTGCTTTTTTTTTTTTTTTAGACTTTTTTAGACTTACTTTATATGGCTTTGTTTTTAAATGCTATGATCAATTACTTCAATGCTTAAATGCTACAGCAGCTGCAAACCTTATGACTTATATATATATATATATATATATATATATGCACAGTATATGTTGGGTCACTTTTTTTTATAGAATACATACTAGTACTATTTTTCATATTCATTTAATATATACTGAATACTGCTGATATTTCTGAAAATATAGACTGTTCTTATTAAAGAAAAATTTTCAGCTTTAATCTAATTGTGCTTTACTAGTCGTACTTTATTATTAATTTCCGGTATTGCATTTCTAAGCATTTTCTAAGAGTGTTAAGATTTTGAAACTATTTAAATGGTCTTCAGTAGTCAGATAATTTGTTAACAGCCTTTTCTGCCTATACCATTGTGGACCATGATAGGCTCCCTTATCTGCACACAGTTTAAAAAAAAAAATAAAAAAAAGTGAATTTGGGACCTTGAAATGACCTTTGTATGGCTTCAAGTGACTTCAACAATAATCTATTCCATTTAAGTACCTTATATTATATGTATTCGTCTTGAAAACATTGAGCAGAAAAAATCGATGATCTACAGTTTTACATGCCTGTTACCACTGCGGCTTCTTTAATCAGGGACACGGCTATTATATTAAGCAATTTTACACCAAAATGTCAAATTAAATCCTTGTTGATTAAGCAAACGACTCCACGGGCAGCAGTAGCACAGCAATTCAATTGATTGTAGTGTTATTGCCTTTGGAAAAGACGGAGAAATGACACAATTTTTCTTAATCTCCTAATTCAATGAGTGATGGCACATAAAAGCAATCTTTCAGTAATGAAACGCAGCGGCTGGCAGCAGGGGGTATGTCAGGGGTGATGTGATGGTAGGTAATACAGCTTGCGTCAACAGACATTGTAGTAATTAGAAATCTGGCTTTATTCGCAATAAAAGTGCTCCTGACGACGAGAAAAACAAAATGGTAAGAAAAATCACGTTGGAAAAGATGATACTGCGTTTCCCCTCTAGAATTCACCTCATTTTGCAGAAAAAAAAAAAATAAGCTGAGATAAAGAACCTTTGAAAGATGCTTTCCAATTTTGTGTTCATTTGTTACGCTTTCGCCAAGTTTAATTAAACGCAACACATCAACGAGGAGATGTGAAAAGTCAGGGTATTAGCGTGATGACCGATAATGTGTGCTGGCAAATACGGGGGGGGAAGAAAACGCAAATTGTCGGTCTCAAAGGGCTCAGCTTAGCTTTAATCTCCTCATGCCAGTCAAAACATACATCTCCCTAATTGCCTTTTAAGTTATGCAAAATCATCACCTACGTGAAGCGAGTGATCACGCTGCTGGGAGGACAACAGTGCAATAGTCCCTGTTTGAGCAGTCGTTAATTACGGGATTGAGAGAGGTGGTGGAGGAATGGAGAGTTCTGGAAGAAGGCCTCAGGCTTCGGAGGCTGGATTTGGGAACGGACCCTTTTTTTTTTTTCTCCTGGGACTTTCTCTGGAAATGAAATGGAAATGGCTTTCATAAAATTTCATAAAAAGAGCAGGGAGTGAAGAATTCACACCGACAGCAACGGCATTACAGTGATGTGTAATGGTGTAAAGATATTAGTAATGATTAGTGTGGCGATTTCAATCATATCATTAGACACTGAGCGCTGGACTGGTGGGATGGGAATTTAGACAGATTTGGATGGTGGAGGATTTGTAGTCACCACCACGCTGACCTTCTCAAACATTTTGTAGCCAGGGATCCTTTCCACAAATCAACCTGACAATCCATTGTTAGCCATGTACATAAATCACTAATTACTGTATATATGTGTGTTATTGTAAGTGTTATTTTAATTTGTTGTTGTTTTTTTTTTATATCTGTTTTTTAACCCAGTGCAGCTGAATTCCTGAATCTGATTGGTCAGAAGGTGTGCATTATTTTTGTATAACGGCGTGCCTCAGACATTAGTTCTGGCTCAAACACAAACGACAGGTTAATATTAACGCATTCGTTCTTTAAATAAAAGAATTCATTTTAAGTAGTCGACTTCAAAAAACAACTTTAAAAATAAATAAATAAAATAAAACCTTTATTAGGTGCCTTGCCCTTCTGGGTCACCAGAGCCATACAAGTCCCCGTGTTTGATCTGTTACTATAGAAACCATAACGTATTAGAACGAATGCGTTATTATTAACCTGTCGTGTTGTGTTTGAGCCAGAACTAATGTCCGAGTCACGCCGATATACAAAAATAATGCACACCTTCTGACCAATCAGATTCAGGAACTCTTTTTATTTAAAGTTGACTTTTTTAAGGTGCCTTTCCCTAAAATACTGAAGGAGTTTCGAGGGTCAGCGCTTTGTAACAGTCATGGTGCTTTGTAAAATTTATCAGCGTCTGAAAGAATTCAGAACAAAAGAGTTTCCACTTTCTCGGTAAAATGACAAGGTGCGTTTTTTGAGAGAGAGAAAGAGAAAGAGAGAGGCTGGTGAAGGAACGACTGTTTATAGCTGCTGTAACGTAAGTGAGAACAGGAACTAACTTTATTCACAGATATTTTACAACATTACATCCAACTATAAATGGATAAAAAAGCATGATGTAATGTCTCATTTATTAATGAATGACACAACTGTTGGCAAATCACTGTGGTATAAGTGGAATACCACACTCCAGACCGTGAGGTTATATGATTATAATCCTCTTTGGGGAAGTAATGACCCTCCGTTTCACGTCGCGCGTCAAAGTTTCGTATCACACCACCCCAGTGTGGATTATTTTATATGACATCACAGTCTGGAGTGGGTCTTTCCTTACATATGTAGCTAGTACTCACCATTAACATTTTTGCTAGGCTCTATCTGGCCATTTTTTGATGCGCTTCTTGTTGTCAGAATTACAAACAAATAAACAAATAAATAAAAGTTTGCCTAGAAACATCTTTCGAAAATGTCAAAACCAGTCCATTTGTTTCCTAGTTGATGCAAACTGCTGAAAAATGCATGCCGCAACGCCGTGATGGATGACGGAGGGCTGTAATTTGAGCAGAAACCTGCTTGGCATGACGAAGACGTCTGACAGGTAATTTTCTGCCTCTGTATGCTAACACACTTTTTGCCACTTAAATTAATTCCTGACATTAACTGCGTTTGTGTTTAGCCGATAGCGCACACGAGCGGATGTTCAGCCATTAAAGTTTCAGCTGATTTGCATTTACGAGAGTTGTCCATACATGAAAGGGTCTACGCTCCAACAGACAACTAAAAAGGATAAATAGCAGACACTAAAAAATAAAAATACAACACGTAATAAAGTCGGGGGGAAATGTGTAGCATGAATAAACCATTAGCAACCCGGGATATAGCGCATGTGTATAGCTGCATTTATTTCACAGAGACGTTGTTTGTTCATGTTCCTACTGTGAAAGGTTCCGGAAATGAATAAAAAATTCAAAGCAGCTCAAATATAAGTGTCGAATCCTGTGTCGAATTTCCCATCTGCACTGCTGTTGTGAGTCCAAGCTGCCTCGAGTTTCTAAAGAAATCACTCACTGCACTTAAGACGGGAAAAAAATAATCAGCTGTCAGACGTCCAGTTGTCAAATTCATACGTTCAGTGTAGAAAGAAATCCTAAATTATTACTACAGGCAAACATTTCCGTCTTTTTCTTCGATTTTTCAGCCAGATGTTCACTAGGTGGTTTTAAATCTGTCGATGTTAAATTAGACATATCAGTGAAATCTTATTTGCAGTTCCAGTTAGGTTTGTAATGATACCAAAAATTTCACTTCAATACCAATATCAGGTGTAAGATCACAATTCTCAACACCAGAACAATCCTCTGGTCAAAAACAACTTACTAAGTCAAAACACACACTGACTGAAATTCACCTGAAATTCAAATGGTTAGCAATTTGCCCACAACTACAAATTTTATATATTAAAGTTCGACACAATGTACTTCTTATCCATTTATAGTCACATTTAATACTGAGAAACGTCCATGGTACAAGTTACTTCCTGTTCTCACTTACGTTACAGCAGCTATAAACAGTCGTTCCTTCACCAGCCTCTCTCTTTTTCTCTCTTTCTAAGTTAATAAGATAATTTAAAAAAAAAAAAAGCTTGTCATGTCACCGAGAAGCCGCAAAGTGTGACAGAAAACTTGCTGACTGTTACAAAGCGCTGACACTGGAGACTCCTTCCATAAATGTTGAATAAATGTGTCCTTACAGAAAACTCCACCATATCATCTTTGGGAAGTGCTGTTATAGGAAAATAATCAGCTCCCACAATCCAAAATCCAACAGGTCCATCTCTTCGTATCTTATTCTCTGATAACAGCATGATCTGAATCGTGTTTCAAAATGAATAAATGAATAAATAAATAAATAAATAAATAAACTATTAAGGGAAGAATTCAAGAAATAATCCTGAATGAAATCCTTGAACTTGAAATGGATTTTTGTAATACGTAAATTAGTGTGTTTCATTATCTATACGAGCATATGCATCATGTTTCATTTTTTTAAAGGAAAAGAAACACCGCTGCTAGAGTAATACATTTTGCTGTTTGATTTCGTCAGAATTTCCTACACAGTGCTGAAATATTTCCTCGTTCCTCGCGTAAAAACCAGCAGTGAAGTCCACACTGATAACCATACACAGGTTAAGGGCGACTCTGAAGCACTCTGCTGCCCTAAGAACACGTCCCACCCTGAAGTCGCCCTACTTATCCTGCTCGGCACATCGCTTTCCTTTCATCGCCATGGCAACTACATCAGCTGCTTATCCTAATCACTTGAAGTTAACCTTGATATGAAAACGTGCCCTGGGGAGCACTCACGCCATTGTGTCAACTTCAGAACGGAAAGAAGCCCTTCCAATAATAACCATCAGAGAGAGAGAGAGAGAGAGAGAGAAAGTGATACAGAGAGAGACAGACCAAGGGGGAGAGGGACAGGGACAGAGACATATAGCAAGACAATGAGAGAGAGACAGCGAGTGAGAAAATGATGAGAGAGAAAGAGACAGAGACAGACAGAGACACAGAGAGAGAGAGACACACAGTAGCAAGAGAGACAGAGAGCAAAAGAAAGACACAGAAAAAGAGACACTGAAAGACAAAGAGACCAAGACAGAGAGAGACAGAGGGAATGAGAGAGATAGCAAGTGAGAGAGACAGATTTTAACTTCAAAAGAAAAAAAGAAGCATCAAGAAAGAAAGAAAGAAAGAAAGGACACAGTGACAGCATTTGAGACTCCGGTTTGAAAGTGTTTAGAAAATAATCTGTTAAAACATTTTCCAAATATTGATTCCTTTTTTGTGTGTGTTGTTAATTTTTTGTATCTTGCTACAAAACCAATGGTAGCACTGGTACTACACATTACACACACACACACACACACACACACACACACACACACACCCACACAGAGCCCTCATTTCTAACCAATTACCAAGAGTGTAATTAATTTCTTGCTGATATTTGTTGAACAACTTCCATTTTTTGTGTTTGGCCAAGCAAAAATGTCGTTTATCACTGCTTTAATGTTTTGTTTAGAAAGCACAACACGGATCAAGGGACTGAATTTGGACCGAGTGCAACTGCCAAAAGCTAATTACTCCAGTTTAGTGGCTTATCTGTGGAGTATTATTTAAAACAATGTGCTCGGAGTAAGTGTTCATGCTGTCAACGGCAACACCAGCAGCAGCACCTGAAACGCGAGCATGCACGATCCACTGCTAATCTCAGTAACACGACAAGCTGCAGTTTATTTGTATTTTTTTCTTATTAACTTCGGAACGGAGGCCGGTGAGGGGACTTTATAGCTGCTTTAACCCAAGTGAGAACAGGAACTAACTTGTTTTGTGGACTTTCCATTGAAAGTCATTGAATGTAACTAGAAATGGATAAAAAAGTATGTCATTATATAATAAATTAAAATTGTAACCAGGGCCAAATTGCTGTGGTGTGAGAGGAATAAAACACTCCGGGACGCGCTGTTATAAGAAAATAATCAACTTCAGAGTGCTAACCGTGACTCCGCCTCATCACACCACTCAGTGATTAGTTTCCTATAACAGCATGACACGGAGTGTTTTATTCCTTATACATCCTTCACGTTCTTAAGATCAGAGTGTCTGAATTTATTTTGTTTTATATTCTACTTAGTGAACTGTGTTACTAATTTTGTACCTGTCAGTACTTTTGCACAATAAATAAATAAATAAATAAATAAATAAATAAGCATTAAAGCATAAGCGTTGTGATCCGTGAGAGAGGTCACAGTGAGAACGCTCCCGTTAAAGGTCCTCATTAGCCGTTTCCTGCCAAGGTTTTGACATTATCAATTATTATTAGCTCATCAAACAGGGCTGTAATAATGATTAACTGATTTTTCCTCCTCCAGGCTGAAGGACCGTGTTAAGAACCAAAGCCAGGGGGGAAAAAAAATATAGTGGCACAAAAAAAATAAACAAAATAAATATTAAATATTAGATATAAATATTTCACCCAGAAACACGACACTTCCAGAAGTAGTGAGTTGTTTTTTTTTCTTTTTTAAATTTATTCCGTTTCTTTTTAAAGCCAATAGACAGAAGGAGTATTTTCCAACAACAGCAAAAAAAAAAAAAAAAAAAAGCCTGAAACAGATTTGTAAAAAGCCATCGCTTCGGGCAGAGATGGATTTTTTTTTTTTTTTTTTAAATGTCCAAAAATAAGAAAGACATCATCCTGAGGTGAACGTTTTTTGAAAAAAACAAAACAAAAAAAAACCAAAAGAAAACAAGTTCAATCAAATGAGAGAAAATATTAGCGCTGGTGGTAATGCTTGGGCGCACTGGAATATTGCTTTGTGTTTTATGGAGGTGTTTTGCAGAGGGTCAGTGATCACGTTTGTGCAAAGCGCTGCCATCAGAAGATTAACCCCAGGTGGAAAAAGGCTTCATTTTACCCTACCCAAGGGCAATAGCTGAACTAATTATGAGTGACCCAGAGAGCAGGGAGAGATCTGCTCACCTCTGACCCCGTTCCATCCATTAAAGCCAATGAAGCAGGACGCTGGAGCTTTTTCTAATAAAAACCCAGATACATGGAGGAACAGGTCAGGCCTCTAACACTGAGGGTGGATGCTAGCTAGCGTCTGCATCGGACTTTCTTAGCATAAACAATGTAGAGTGGAGAAATCAGGGCAATTACAGGAAACATAAGAGACCGCAGTAGTTGAAAAGTCGGTTTGGTAATAAACTAAGGGATAAAACATTGAGTGTAATGCTGTTATCGAAAAATAATCAGTTACTGATGAAGCAGAGATTACAATTACCAAATGATTACCACCCAAAAGTTGATTATTTTCCAATAGCAGCATGTCTCGAAATCTGACAACACTAACAGCACTTTTATACTTTTTGTCCACTTAGAGCTACATGCAACACTGTGGAACTTTTGTGAAACATGTTAGTTCCTGTTCTCACTTACATTATAGCAGCTGTAAACAGTCATTACCTCTCTCTTCTCTCTCTCTTGAAGTTAATAAGACACACAAAAAAAAAACGCAACTTATCATTTTACCTGTCCTGAAGATGTTGGGAAAGTTCCAACTTTATCTCTGACTGTTACAAAGTGCTGACACTGGTGACTCCTTCCATAAGAGATAAACAAACGTCTCCCTACAGTAAATTTCACGTTAATTTTTTTTAAATACGTAGAACATCCACCGTACGTATTGGAATGAGTGTAATACAAACGTGCACTACTGTCTGAGCTACTATGTCAGGAATAACACACAACAGTCCGTGCTGTTATATGAAAATAATGCACTCCGCTTGCACGTCGTGCCGCATAACACCCTCCTCTCGACACCCCCCCCCCCCCCCCCACACACACCCCCACTTCCCCCCAAACAGCGATTACAATGTTTAGTGTCTGACACGTCGCACATTTTAATGCTTTATAGTTAGATTTAATGATGTGGAACATCTGAGAGATAAGTTAGTTCCTGTAATCACTTGCGCTAAGGTACGATAAGCAGTCTTTTACTCGCCAGCCTCACTCTCTCTCTCTCTCTCTCTCTCTCTCCGCACCCTGTCATTTTACCGAGAAACTAGAAAGCATAAACTCCTCTGTCCCGAAGACTTTCCAGAGGTGTGAAACGACAGAGACTCCTTCCATAAATGTTGATTAAATGTCTCCTAACAGAAAAACGTCACCATCACAACAATTATGTTTTATTTTGTTCAACATGTTTCTTTATTAGCCTTAGATTATGTGACGCTTCCGCTGTACAAGTCCCTGTGTATGCACTTTTAATATATAATGCGCTCATTACGTTAACCTATTAGTATTAACAGTACGTTAATATAATGAGCGCATTAATATTAACCTGTCATTAACCGGTCATTCACGTTACAGCCAGAGCTACTCTCAGAGCCGTGCTGTTATACAGAAATAATGCACACCTTCTGACCAATCAGATTAAAGAAGTCAAGAATTCAACCACGCTGTGGTATAAAGAAAAATTACTCAAGCAATAATAGTTATCCAAAAAAACCCAAAAAACTTAACGGTGTAACCTTGATTCCCTGCAACCCTAAGCATAGCTTTTGTCCGTTAAAAATCCTGGACGAATCCATCCATCAGCTCGGACCGCCTCAGTCAGATTCTGCTGCCTCTCATCAGTCAGACAGGATCAGAGAACAGAGTTCGACGCTGAGTTGAAGGTGAGGAAGGTCGTTCGGGTCAGTCCTCATCAGGATAACACCTGATTCACAGCACAGGTGAGCACCCAGGACGCTCTTTTCCACATGGACCAGCTGATGCAAATCTGTGCGTGTTTCTACGAAGAGAGCGAGGACATTCTGGTGGACAGGTGGTGTGATTTGTGATTCATCATATACTCCATGCATGTGTGTGGGAGTGTGTGGTTGGTGGACAGGTGGCACATTTATGATTATGTAACCGTGTGTGTGTGTGTGTTTGTGCGCATGAGTGCATGAGCGAGCTGTCCATTCCTAACACAACATCCGCCATTAATAATAATCGCCGCCGTAAAGAAAACGGAGGCTACAGTCGAAGAGAACCGGCTATAACCGACACTTCCTCCGCTTCCTGCTTTAACACTCGACCTGCTTCTGATCACACTTCCCTCGAACACGGCATCGCTCTCTGAATAAGCACACGAAAAGAAGCTTGGGGAAGAAATAAATAAAAATGAATACAAAGGATGCACTCGGAGAATTCATCCTAGCGGGTGATTTGAGCGCGATGTTCCATTTACAGGTATGTACCTAAAAATAAAAGTCATTTTAAACAAACGTCTCCTTCACAACAGCTCATGAGCATATTTCAAATATTTCACTTTCATCTTTACTAATAAAACCTCAAACACGGTTAGGAAATACTTTTTGTCCATCCCTACTCACAATAACTACACTTCACCTTGAAAGATAATCATTAAAGCACTTCGTATTTTTAAAAATCGTATTTTTTTTCATGAGCCGTCTGTGTACAGTATTATTCAGATCATTTCGGTTCAAAAATCTGAGCCACATTTGAAGATCCTTAATACACACAAACACCTGCGAGCACATCATAATAACGCAATTAATAAATGTATTCATGGTAGAGGTGAGTAATGACAGAAATATTACATGACGATTCTTAAAAACATTTCTATGAAAAACACTTCTAAAAAAATACTTATAAAAAATACTTTATAATACACAGATACTTTAATATATATATAAAGTAATAGTTTATAGTACTTTATTTAATGTCTATAATATTACACCACAGTGATTGTTCTGTCTGTAGAATACCCTAATTGTTGTCTGTAATGTTACCTAGCAACCAAAACCTACCATTAACAGGCTACACTGCATGGCAGAAAAATTGTTTATTGCAAATTTTATTACTAATAGAATTCACTTATTTGTCGAACACCAGGTTTTATGGTTTGAGTCCTGCTTACGCCGTTACCCATGACAAAATCGCTTTAACACACACCTTCTCATGACCTTTAGCTCCACAACTCTCACTCAACACTGTTACCTGAACACATTCAAACCTAGAAACTATTTGTCACACATTCAATGGGAAATTGCATCATCCGAATTTCCTGAAGATCGGGAGAAGAAGAAAAGGAAGTTCTCTCTTTCTGATTTTCTTTGTTTTCAATGATATGGTGATATTGACTGACAAGGAAAGGGCACTATGACCTGTTACCCAAATTATTGATTAAAAGCAAATTATTAATCTCCAAAAATAGATTTTTAGTAAATCATTATAAACTCCTTAACTCTTTTTAGCCGAGGCCAAAAAAAATGAAATTCCCGTCTGTTTTGGGAGTGCGCATGTTCAGCATGGCATTTATTTGTGGTAAGGGAAGTGGTAGCTCAGTGGACTTCTGATCGGAAGGTTGAGAGTTCAAATCCCAGCACCACCAACCACTGGGCCCTTGAGCAAGGCCCTTAAGCCTCAGCTGCTCAGTTGTATAAATGAGATAATTGTAAGTCGCTCTGGATAAGGGCGTCTGCCAAATGCCGTATGAAAGTAGACACTCGGGGCTTTAAGAATTTGTAGTATTTTACCTAGCCTACTAGGGGCAGTATATTCAGTTCCAAAAACAAAAAACGTTTTTTTTCGTTTTTTTTTTTTCCACACTAATGTTTATATCTTCAAAGTAAATGGTGACATCAATCCCCTTCCTGGTCTCTGAGATGCCCCAAGTACATCCAAAATCTGAAGGAGTTAAACCACTAATATTCTGTCCTCATGTTATTAGCATGGATGCTAGTTAACTACACTTTGTGTTTGCTGTCTCTTTCAACCTTGTTACTTATTTAAGTGCCAAATGCATCACAGAAACCTCCGAGATTGTTATCCCAGAAGCG
This sequence comes from Pangasius sanitwongsei, assembly GCA_037576675.1. Classification (NCBI taxonomy): domain Eukaryota; kingdom Metazoa; phylum Chordata; class Actinopteri; order Siluriformes; family Pangasiidae; genus Pangasius; species Pangasius sanitwongsei. The sequence goes on along the minus strand of CM075016.1, from coordinate 21,512,516 downwards.
CTTGCACATTATTTAATGGTTCATCTTTAATTTGAGTTAATTTTTAATTACTTTTTTTAAAAGTCGTAATAAACTAACTGGCTCACACTCATGGAATGTTGGAAAACTGAATATAAAGCACATCGCCTCGTACCAGCTCTGATGAAACTCCTATATTTACTACACACATATATTCTGCGATGGCGGCGCTGGTGCTGAGGAATAAATCTTCCAGCAGCCGGATTTACTAGCAAAGCAAGGTCTTCCATGAGATCGATTTCACACCATATTTCTGTAAATGATGGCTGCTGTGTCTCTGCCCCGAGCTGCCTGAATTGTGTGTGTGTGTGTGTGTGTGTGTAAGAGGTAAGTGTGTATTAGGGTGCAGTGAAACTCTCCAACATTCCTCCACAAATGCGAGTTGCCGGTCTCAGACTTGCAGCCTGCAGCTTATTTATCTTCAAGCAGAGTCCATCCATCAGACCCGAGTCACTACTACTGAAAGATCATCACTTACCTGTTGGAGAGTCATCCATCCTCTACCTGGGGGTGATGCGGAGTGTGTGTGTGTGTGTGTGTGTGTGTGCATGAAAATACACAGACATACACAGGCATAGATACATACAAATTAAATGTTAATAACAGAGCAGTTTGCCAAAAACAGAGGCATCTCTCATTTATGTGCAATTCTGACCTTGAACTTGACCTTGAAAGCCCATTTTTCTTGCACAATATCAGTTTGAGCGAGGAGCAATATTAAGTAGGGCTGGAGTCAAGCCCAAGACAAGACCAAGGCTAACCAAGATCGAGGCAAGACCAAGTCTTAGGGGGGGTCGAGGCAAGTCAAGATCACAATGAAATGAAAATTAGACTGAGTCAAGACTGAGACGTAAAACCATCAAATCCTTTTCATGACCAAGCATTTACTTCAACTTTTTATTTTAATTATGCTTTGTGCCCATTAATCAGTTTATTTTCTAGAAAAATGAAACTTCTCTAACGAGACCTTGACCTTATTTAACGAGACCAGTGCCCAAGACTGAGACGTGTCCAAGTAAAAATGCCAATGAATCCAATAAAAATGCCTTGAAACCGGACTTGAGTCCTACAGCCCTAGCATTAAATCTAGCTCTGCTGTTTGACAGTTTGACATAACACACTGAAATTTTTGCTTTGGCTTTAAACATACTCAAACAATTACTAAGCATTACTAAACATTATTAAGACATTACTCATTATCTTGAGGGCTGAATTTTCTATGGATAAAATAATGAACAACACTTAAGTGAGCAGTAAGTATAGCAGATGAGTGATCGGTCAGCTTATCCTTCAAACCACGGGCACGTTTTCGTTACAGGAGAGCACATCAAATTAACAAATTTTATTTTTATTAATTTAACAAATCAAGCACACAAACAAACTACAATTTCATGACCTCTGTGTAGAGTCTCAAGACCACATTAGTAACTATCAGTTACTGTAATATTAAAAAAAAAAATTAAGTGTGAAATATTAACATGTACTGGATCAAATGCTATTTTATAGGCTGCTGAATAATGATGAAGGAAGCCATGTTGAAAACCACATTTTCAGTGATTAATGTGATAATTACAACTAAGACTATTCACACAGCAATGTATTGGGAATATACAAGACTCCTATTAGATTTATTTCAACACTTCAATAAATCATCATTCATATATTACATTTGACAGGAAAGGAAAAAACAAAACAAAACGCTACTTCCCTCTTCAGTCCGCATTTTCTATCCCTGATTTCTTTCAGGTGTAAAGGCTTGTCATTAAAGATGGTGATCTAGACGACTGCCGAAAAACTCCATCTCGGATGCGTCTGCTCCAAAAAAAATATATATATAAATGCAGGTGATTTTAATAACCTGCATTCAGAGCCTAGAAAATCTATTTTAGCAGGTGCATAACCCGATTCTGAATACAAGGAACCCTGTGTAAATATTTTATAAAGTCAGTATTGTTATCCCTGAGAAAATATTGAATGTGTGTAGCTAATATATGTAATTTTTTTTTTTTTCTCACAGATACTAAGCTGAAAAATCTCAACTACAAGTCAATAGGAGTTTAAACAGCACCTTCATGATGAAGGAACTGGTCGCCGCCGCCTTATTTTTTTCCAGTTATGAAGATAATGCAGTCTATTTATAGCCTCTTTCTTGAACCGTAAGAACCACAGACTCCTTACATCATGTAAAAGCTGGAGGTGACACGCTCTTCTCTCCTCCTGTTAGATCTCTCAGTCATCAATAATGCACATTGCTTTATTCTCTCTTATCTTGCCTCTTAAACCACCGTCACGCTTCAGAGCGAATGAGAAAAATCACCCTTCATTCTCACTCCAGCTTTCCATATGCATTTCTCTTCCTCACACTCATCCCTTCCCCTGTTTTCCATCTTTTTCCATTTAGATACGAGTCCATCAATGCCTGATAAAAACAGCACAGCTTCTTTCACTCTAATCTCAAACATACTAGAGGTTTGCAAATTAGGGCAGCATGTAATATGTATTTTTTTTTTTTTTTTTCCTTCTCTTAATTCATGACCAGGTAATTAGCTGGTCATATCTCATTTATTATTTTAAAAACACATTTCATTGTTGTCCAGTAACTAGCCATAAAACATTTATACACCTGAACAATCAGTGATCTGCACTATTTGCTTGATCTGCTCCACCCGCATGGTGCCTGGGGGAAAAAACGAGACGCTTTCAAAATGGTCAAATCCTTTTTACGAAACAGTGCCTTGTTCACACGGTATTTTCTACAAGGAGAACATAAACTCCAGAGAAGAGGAAACGAGGCACTGCTAGTTAGGATACAGATCTGAATTCGCGCGGTCAGGTCTATATTTCTGTTTTATACGTCTCTTTCACACTGGTCTAAAGAAAATCTCCTTCTAACACTGATCCAGAATCAGCCACAATCCGTCACCTCCAATCCTCCGCCACTACAGGAGGAACCCAGTGCCAGCTCGCAGGTCAGCCGCTCAGGGCGATTTCATCCGAAGCGCTCGCATCCATCAGTGGCCGTGTGATTTATAGCTTTAATAGCGGGTTCATTCACAGCGCTGTGGCCTGCTGTTTTTCTCCGTTTGTGCTCCTGTCAGGCAGGAAAGCAGCTTCTCTATTCAAACCTCCCACTTAGTAGCATCGCTAAGAAGTCCTATACTGCTGAGCGAAAGTGTGTGTATGAGAGGAATGGACGTTAAAATGCCCTTTTACTTCTCTATCAGACAAAATGGAACAATTTTAAGAGGTGCTACAATGTTAGCACGACAGCGATGTTGAATTCTCAACTTTGTTCACTCTGACGGTAGCTCCACTGCAAATCACACGTATATATTAATGCTCTTGCTCTAACGTGTTATCGTTTCTATGGTAACAATAAAACATAGAACCACTTCCGGAAGTGCTGTAATAGGACAATAATCAACACGAAGCTAGTAACAGGAACTCTGCTCATCACATCACCCCTTCTTTAGTTTCCTATAAAAGCTTGACACAGGGTGTTTTATTCCTTGCTTAGTAAAATTTATATTACTCGCTTATAAACAGTTTATTACCAAATTATATAATATTATATTTACATATTAAATACATTATATTATCATATAAAATACTGCTGTTTTTTTTTTCTCTTGTGGGTGGTGTGATTGGTCACATGATCAGAGCCATTAAGCTTTTTTTTTTTCATCTAAGCTTCATGAAAAACATGAAGAGACACAACTAAGATATTTGGTATTTATCACCTTTTAAGAGTCGATATTTGAATAAAATATTTTAATACTGATGCATTTACATCATCCATGGGTAACTCCGAAAAGTATTACTTGCCATTTATTACTGAAATCAGTACAGATATGCAATTTGTCTGATTCTACATAAAAAAATTTGCATAAATATACAAAAGTTCCATCTTCACAACATGTGTACTTCGTGAGCTATAAAGGGAAAAGTGTATTTAAAAAAATGGGGCGTGTCATGTCACAAAGCACCTCTGGGAAAAATTAAAAATTGAAGCCATTTCGTAACAAGTGAGAGGTGACTCAAAAAAAGTTTGGGTTTTTTTTTTGTTCTCATTCTTGTACTAATAAATAGTGAAAAAATCGTGATAGTGTGGTTCCACCCTTAGGGATAAATTCACAGTGATAAATTCAAATATTTACAATATATTTTTGTGAATCCATTTATGTCTGTAAAGCTGCTTTGTGACAATGTCCATTGTTAAAAGCGCTATACAAATAAAACTGAATTGAATTGAATTGAATTCGGTTGATTTGATGTGGAATCATCCTGTTATGTTATCGGTTAGCTATTGTCTTTCGCTAGCTAGCTAACATTACTTGGCTAGTTAACTACCATTTGCTCTGGGCTTCTGTATTGATGTATAATGACGGATGATGTATCTGAAACAAAGTATGACATATGCATCTTAAAATCTTCCATCTGCCAGCTCTGTGATTTATTGTTACATGATTTCCAGGCGACTCACAGAAACCTAACAGCACGATGTTTGAAAGATTTTTCTCCCTGCATGTCATTAATAATAAAAAGTCTTTTACAATACAGCTTCAGTTTCCTAATTACGTGATTCTGGATTACTGCAGACACCCGATACAGGAGTGTCAGAGTTCAATTTCATGTTATTGTGCGTCTATAAATTGTCTCATTCTATAATGGAGTATTCGTGTCACCCGTGAAGCTGAGAGAAGAGAACTCTGAATCCCCTAACCATATCCTGTCCATTTCAACAAGCTTCATAACACAATGCAGACATCCTCAGAAACTTAGCCCACTCTGGGGAACTGATTCCTGAGCTCATTCCCGCTGATTCCTTTGTTTAGTAAGAAGAATTGTGAGGAACGGAACAGAAATGTGAACAAGAGTGAAAGAAAAGAGAAGAAGAGCGTGGCTTATAATAAAGCAGATGTGAATGGTTATAATAGTGAACAGTATTTGAAGATCAGTTCTAGCAGAGAACCATGCAGGGTATAAAAACAGAAATGAAATCAGTGTGTTAGAGGGAAAGAAGGAAGGAGTTTGGAAGGAAGGGAGACATTGCGGAATGCATGAGGTAAAGTTTCTCCTTCAAATCTTTAAGCTTAAGTGGAAAACGAAGCTGTGAAAATAACGTGGAAATGGTACGGGAATAATTCTGAAAATAATAAGATCCAAAATAAATAAATAAATAAATAAAAAAAACAGCTTATCTGACTGTTACAAATTGTTGACACTGGAGACTCCTTCCATAAATTGTAAATAAACATCTCCTTACAGAAAACCCTGACAGCAGTGCAGTTGCAAATCGCAGGTTCATATATCAGTGTTCTCATTCTAATATGTTAATATTTCACGTAAATGGATTAAAAACCTTTCTGTAAGAGGCTTAATTTAACATTTATGGAAGGAGTCTCCAGTGTTAGTGCTATGCGTCACTCACATAGGTGAAGCTGTAACTTTATGTTTTCCGATATCTTCAGTACAGAGGAGGTTACGCTTCTTGCGGTTCCTCACAAAAGGTGCATTTTTTTTTTCTTATTAACTTCAGGAGAGAGAGAAAAAAGCAGAGGCTGGTGAGGGAACGACTGTTTATAGCTGCCGTAGCGTAAGCGAGAACAGGAAATAGCTTCATTCACAGCCATTCCATGACATTACACGTTAACTATAAATGGATGAAATGTATGATGTGTCATTATTTAATAAATAAATAATGTTAGCGTTGGTAACTCACTGTGGTATAAGAGGAATGAAACACTACAGGATGTGCCGTTGTAGGAAAATAATCAACTTTGAAGTGGTTACAGGAACTCTGCTTCATCACACTACTCCATCGCTGATCAGTTTCCTATAACAGCATGTTTCATTTCTTACTTAACACCTAGTGTTTGCTGTCTGTGGTGAACATGGTGCGAGTGTGTAACGATTTCTGATAAAAAAACATCATCATTAAAAAAGGCTGCAGATTAGTTTTTAATAAGGTGGCGTGGCGTCTCAGTTGTTAAGTGATTTCGAATGCAAATGAGCGTGTGTACCGTCGACGTGCTCCAACTGTTCCATGGCACCATGTAAATAAGTGCTAAAGGATTTGATAAATGCGTGCCGTTTAAAGTGTTTGACTCATAATGACTGTGATTCATTTCTTTTCCCGTGAGGTGCGTCAGCTCCACGCAGATCAGGACGCAGCTGCTTAACTAGACGCTCACCAACGTCAGGCAGAATAGCACGGCTAATTGCTGCATCTGCAGAGGTAATCAGTGTTTTCGAATTAACCTAACAAATTACAAAATCACACACTGAGGTTTTATTTTTTTTTTTTTTAAAGCATTGAGCTAATTAGCAGAATTCAGAATTAATGTAATCACCATGATGGCTATACTATATATAATTAACATTTTCCCTGTTAAGTCATGCAGTATACCTGCATGATTACCCAGATTTGAATTCTGATCCGCATTTCTAGCTAAACTTGGCTAAACTTAGCAAATGCAAACCTACAAAAACAGGACAACTGTTTATTTAGATATATTTTCCAACATTAGCATTGTAGTGTTGCTACATTTTGAAATAAATAGCTTGTGTATGGTTATTTTAATCAAATAACAGAGTAGTGGAATTGACCAGAACTACATCACATCATTTTCTTAACACACACAACATGCTTATCAATAGGAATAAAATACTCCATGTTGTGATATTATGGGAAATTAATCAACAGCAGGGTGCTGTGATGAAGCAGAGTTACTGTTACCATGCTGAAGTCCTGAACATTTTACTCCCTTTACACAACAGCAATTTGCCCTTGATTACAATTTTTAATTTACAAATTACAAACACATCATACTTTTTATCCGTTAATAGTTACATTTAATGCTCCAGAAGTTAGTTCCTGTTCTTACATTACAGCAGCGATAAACAGTTGTTCTCTCCCTAGCCTCTCTTTTTTTGTCTCTCTTGACGTTAATAACAGGGCTTGTCATGTTACCGAGAAACTGCAAAGCGTAAACTCCTTTTGTTGTGTTGGAAAAACTTAAAGTTACAGCTTTATCTCTGACCGTTACAAAGCGCTGACACTGGAGACTCCTTCCATAAGTGTTTAATAAACATCTCCTTACAGAAAACGTCTCAACCATGTCAACAATTACAGGAGTTTTTAATCCGTTTATGTGGAGCATCTACCGTTCAAGTCCCTGTGAATGAGCCGTTACTATAGAAACGATAATGAGCACATTAGCATGAATATAAACCTGAGATTTGCAGCTGCATTACGGCCAGCGCTGCTGTTCTAGACAATTAATCAACAACCTTCTGACCAATCAGAATCCCGAATTCAAGAGGGCTGTGACATTTACAATGTCAAAGAAGTTACTGGCTAATATTAAACCGCTAACAATAATCATAATCAATTAAAGTAATTATAATATGGAGCAAATTAACTGCAAAATAAATGCTGTGTGATATTTATATTTATATTTTTTTCCTGTTTCAAAAGTCAGCGAGGAGCAGAAAAAAGCTCCACACTGTAGGGTAAGAAAGAGTTTGATGGTGAAGCTGATAAAAAGCTCCTCGTGCTCAGAGAAGCACAGCTAAAGGTGCCTTAAAGGCCTGTTTAACTAATGCGCTTTTCCTACAGAGGCTCTGTGAGGAAAGAATAAAGAATGGCAGAGAGCATGATGGGAGCTTTTAAACAGAGAGTTTTTTAAAACAACTTTGCTTCCAAGTGTGGTCACATGCCACACACACACACACACAGGAGTAGAGCCACATACACACCCTAACACTGCAGATCAAAAAAGAGACCTTAATGTGGCAGAGGCCTGAGGCCAGAAAAACACTTTTCTGTGCCAGAGAATGATTTTGAGGAAATGGAATGGAAACAATGAAGCCCACATACACACACACACACACACACATTCACACACACACACTCAGACCAACGTGGTGCTGATAGATGAGCTGGAACAGTTCCGTGCTTTTCCACCACAAAACACACAGTTCTTAGATGCAACATTGTTTCAGTTTCAGCACTAAAACCAAGAACCAGCATCAATTCCTCACCTGCTCAAGTTACAGCACTGAGCTTCTTCCTGTAGTGATCGGAGATACTTGTAGAGGATCTCGGACTCCTCCATGCAGAACATTATAACCTTCTTTACACTCAGGAGCTCAAATATGAAGACGGAGACGGCTGTTGCAAACAATAATTCTGTGCTACCATTTCTGTGTTGATTTGGATGTTTACTTGAATATTTATTACATTATATTTTTAATTATAACATTTATTATATGCTCTCCAATCCGTTGCCTCTGCCAAGAGGTTACTGTTGAATTCATCACTCATAATTTCTGATCTTCAACTAGGAAAAACCAAAGCAAACGCCCCCTCAACTCAGAATTCCTATTCGGGAAATTGAGACAGTGTCCTCCACTCAGAGTTCAGCAAGTGATGTCAAATCAACATGGCTGCTCACAGCACCGACAGTAAACAAAGTAGCACATCTTACCTTTAAATGAGTCATACTGTATATAAAAAGTGTTCTTTCTCCCACATTTTAGCTCAAACGCTTAATGTAATGATGTAATTCCGCGATCTGACTTCCTACTTCCAGTGTAAGCTGAATGCAGCATTCCTTAAAATATCCTGGGGTTTATCAGAATTTATGTCATCAATCTTCACAAAAGCTACAAAAAAGACCAGTTCCATATTTTACAGTGAGCTTGGGGATTTCTTTCTTCCTTTCTCAAGAATACTGATTGGTGTTTCTAACCGAATATAGTCACTGAAGGGGTGCCAATAGTTTTGGTATTAGTAATCAAGTACGACTTGTCAAATCCTTCAGGGTTGTGTTTATTTTCCATGACATCCATTAATAAACCTTCATATATAAGTATGTAATAATTTGGCTCTTTAACTGGTGGAAAGGTTCTCCAGATTCCTGAACCAGCTCAGGCACACACAGGCACAGGCACACACACACACACACACACACACACACACACAACTGGTGCACAATTTATTCTGTCATTGCCATTAACAGTGATTAGCGCATGGCAGTCGTCACTGTGCTCTAAAAGGAAATGGAGTTGGCTATAAAATGGCAGTTGATATGAGTGTTCGGGGCTCGTGCAAAGTGTTCGCCTGCTTAATTCTCACGCTGTGTCAGATCACTGATTTGATCATTAGTTCTCTTTATAACAGAAAACTTGAATCACTGATGCCTCTGAAAAAAAAAAAAAATTCATTAATTGCAGTCTGTCGCTAATTCCATAAGCAGAAATAGTAATTTCAGATAATGTACAAGTAATTTGCTTGGTTTATATGAACACGCCCATGCACTTGCACTTATATTTACAGTTATATGGTTATGGAAAGTTGATGCAGAACATCTTTAAATCCTATTTATGCTTTCTGATGAACGGAATTCCAAAACATTTGGTTTAAGGTTTAAAAAGGCACTCAGGAGATCTGGGAATGAGGCAGTTTGTGAAAGTCAGTCTCCAAAAAAGAAACATTACAAACAGGTCGCCAACCTCTACACCATTTTTCGAGTAAAATTAATAATAATCTTTATTTTATTGTTTTTTATACAGCACCTGTATAAAATCTATATAAAAAGAGAGTCCAAAATCTCAAAATGCTTTACATAAAAGATACATAAAACAATTCACAACCACTGTTACTAACATTCTCAAAGTCGTTTTCCTTTTCTCAGGCTGCCAATTTACTCGAGCACATTTAACACATCCAATCAAATCCATCCAATCAAACACAATGATAATTCTTCTATAAGAAATGTTTTGGCACATCATATCCAAATGGGTGTTAGGAACAGCAGAAATAAAAACAAACACAATGCACGGTATACAAATAGCTGTATAAATGTCTCCAGTTCTCTTTGCAGAACAGACAATCGCATCTCCTCAGTCAATCACATTCAATTCATCCAATCAAATACATTAGCTACTAGTTTGCAGAAACCCACCCAATCATCGTGCGCAAGCACTGTCCATCAGTCTCACTTGCTCTTTATATATTAAAGTTATTTTTTTTTAAAATTGCAAATTAAGTAGTTAAAAGAGTGCAATCTCTAACTTTCACTCTTTAATGCTAAAAGCACCCGACATGATTTTTGCCACGATCCCCCTGCCGCAGTCTAACTTTGGCGATCAGCAACACCCCCTCAACCCCCAATGCTTGTCCCCCGTGAGATGACGCATGACATGTAGCACGAGTGGTTCCGAGTCACGATTTCCTCAGTCTGCAAGCTCAGTCCCAGATGCACCGACATTTCCAAGCATTCCCTGAGATGAATCTTATGGTGTGAGCACGTCTATGACAAGTAGCAAGAATAACAAAGAGCATCAGCCAATGCGAGTCTGAGGAGAAACACTGGAGAAAAAGGGAACAGAACCAAAAAAAAACAACAAAAAAAACCCCAGAAATATAAGCAAAATAATATTGCATCTATAAAAATGATGTGGCACGTCATACCCAAATGGTTGTTAGGAACATCAAAAATAAAAACAAATACGACACACATTATAAAAATGGTTATTTTTTTTCTTTGCACTATACCTCCAGTTCTCTTTGCAGAACAGACAGTCCTCACTGTCCACATCTCCTCAACAAACCTTCCTCCACATTTTCTCTTTTTCTCATATTTCTTTATTAAATAGCACAGAAACAACCACTACAGCCGGCTGGTCAGGCTTGGTGATGTTATGGACAGCTTTCATGTTGATTTTCGAGGCTCAGGTTTGATTTCGTCTGGGATCACTCCAGGTGAAAGCACGTGTAGCGTGCACACCGCTATGTCCACAAATCAACGGCTCGCAAGTGATAAAGTGGTGTAGTGTGAACACCACAGTGATTCTTAAAGTCATGTACTGTCCGCTAGGTATAACGCTGACCTTAATTCTTGTAGTTTTTCCCACAAATTAAGTCATACAATGTTATGAATTAGTCATTTTAATTTATTTTTAGAAAAATGGGCTTGAATGGCAATGTTTTTTTTAATGTGTATTTTCAATCTCATCCTTTTTGATGGACAGCCTGCAAACAGCAAAGATCTATCATTGGTTCTGATAGACCAGGAACATTTCACACTTTAAGAGGCACATCTGATGGAGCTGAATTCAGCTACTGATGAACGTGTGTGTCTTATCTTTGTGTGTCTGTGCTCTTCACATGAAAGCCTCAGTGACTCCGCTAACTCCCGTCTTTTCCATGTTTGTTGTTTGTTTATCAACCCACTTCCGTTTTCCTGGATCCCAAGTCGAAATTGTTTGGCTTCAAACAAAATGTCTCCTATTCTAATGATCCACAATTCCTCATCTCCACCAGTCTTTTCCTGCCCTCCCTATGGAGGGGAGGAGATGTGAAGAACTGCATATAACATGCATGCATTTGCATGATAATGATTCATGTAACTGGTGCTTCTCATTAGCAAAGATGTTCAAATTGCAGCCTAGCCACTAGGGACAGTTGTCCAGGTTCGGATAAAAACACACACAAGAAGATAGTACGACTTATATAAACTTATTGTGAAGCAACAATGTTGTTCTGATCACAAATCAGAGGCGACGACTGATTAATCATAGACTGAAATCCTTTCCTACTTCGACGCAGACACTGAAATCAGAACCTCGGGTTTTGCAAAATATCTGCCTGCTTAATTTGTGCTGTAATTTGACTCAGATTTTCATTTTAACACCACCATTTAGACTCCAATTATCGCACTATTATAGAGAAAGAAAGAGTTAGACACAGAGATAGATGGAAGCAATAAAGAGATTCATAAAGACTGAGGATGTGTATATTTATAAGCCTTGGATTTGCATATGATTCTGCTTTATACAGTAGAAGAGCTTTGATAAGACATTGGTGAAATTCTCATGTAGTGGTATAACTACAGTTAACTTCTCTTCTGCAACCCACAAAATGCAGCCCATGAACTTCATCAAGCATCAACCTACCATTTGAATTGCATATTGCCATCAGAGGAGACCAAAATCAATTTTGGCAAGTGTACACTATATGGCCAAAAGTATGTGGAGACCTGACGATCACACCCATATGTGGTTCTTCTCAAAACTGTTACCACAAAGCTGGAAGCACACAATTGTATAGAATGTCTTCATATGCTGTAGCATTACAATTTCCCTTCACTGAAACTAAGAGGCCCAAACCTGTTCCAGCATGACGATGCCCCTGTGCACAAAGCGAGCTCCATGA
>CM075016.1:21494133-21500175 GCA_037576675.1 Pangasius sanitwongsei | reverse complement strand
ATGCTCTTGTGGCTGAATGAACACAAATCCCCACAGCCACGCTCCAACATCTAGTGGAAAGCCTTCCCAGAAGAGTGTTATTATAACAGCAAAGGGGGAATAAACCTGGGATGGGATGTTCAACATGCACATGATGGTCAGGTGCAAAAAAAAAAAAGTATGTGATAATAATTGCTTGATCATCAGTTGACATCCAAACAGCTGGCTTTACTGAAGAAGATATAGCATGAACAGTGTTTGCTCAGTGAATAGCATCTGTTTAGTAGGACATAGGACAAATAACTCGAAATATTTATGTTCAAAAATGTTGCTAGTCCTCATCATTCTTTCTAAATATGGCCTTGGTCTTGACCATAATATATAATAATAGTGTTGTCTTTTCTTTTCACGTGCACAAAGTTTGGGCAGCATGGTGGTGCATTGGGTAACTTTGCCACCTCATATGGTTCCAGAGTCCCTTGTTTGATCCTGAGCTCAGGTTACTGTCTGTGTGGAGTTTCACATGTTCTTCCTGTGTGGGTTTCATCTGGGTTCTCTGGTTTCCTCCTACCTCCCAAAACATGCCAGTAGGTGGATTGGCTATGCTAAATTGCCCCTAGCTTTTAATAAGTGTGTGAATGTGCATGTGCAATGGCCTGGTGTCCCATCCAAGGCGTATTCCCTCCTCATACCTAGTGCTCCCGGGACAGGCTCCTGATCCATTGGGACGCTGACCTTGATAAAGCACTTCCTGAAGATTAGAGCTGTATTGACTTGGGCTACTCTTGGACTTATTGCTATTTGTTCTTGGACAAGTCTTGGTCTTGAGGATTTGTCTCTCTAAAGGTGGTCTTGGTCTTGACCGAGACTTTGTAAATATGATAAAATATTAGTGTTGTCTTTTCTTTTCAGGTACAAAGTTTGACAAGAAGTAATTCCTCCTTCTAGAAAAGAAGTAAAGACAATTGGTAAAGAAAAGTAACAAGTAAAGGCTTGGCCTGATGGTTTTTCATCTCAATCTTAACTTGTTCTCACTCTTATTTAGACTTGATCTTGACTTGGGCTCAACCCCCTTAAGACTTGGTCTTGACTCAATCTTGGTTAGTCCTGGTCTTGGTCTTGACAATGGCTCTACTGAAAATGAATGATTTTTGTAATAACCCCCTGCCTAAATCTTCCTTACATTTAAACCTGAACCCTGGTTTTATGTCTCAGGACCCAGGACTCCACCTGGATTTTCTGCATCACAGCCATCTTCTGACCACACACCATGTTTCTGCTTGTACTAAAAGGACTCGTTTAGTTTTGCAAAGCAGACGGACATGTTATTTCATACTGATTGCACAGAAACTTGTAAGCAAGTCAGCCAGTGAATCAGTGCTGTTCATTAACCTGACCATTATTAATGACTACCTCTGTGACTAATGCACCCGTGTCTCGATGCCTGCTTGTTGAGAATTCAGTCTTTCTGTGCTTAGTGTTCCACCTGCAATAAAAGCCGTAATAGTGCCTTCATATGGATTGAAATATTTATATGCTCTGATTGCAGGATTTGCATAAAACCGCAATAAAATGGGAGGCATACACTGGGGTTTCAGTGAAAAATCACAATTAGTTTGAGTTCATTTTGGCATGTTATCATCCTCAATACTGCTAAAATGCTATGGGTTTTTAAAAAAAAAAAAAAAAAAGTATATAAAACACCTGAGGTGAAACCAAACACATGGGCGGCTTTTTTGCTGTTCTCAAGAGTAAATGCATCAGCTGGGATCTTGTCACCTCTGGCTTGTTCATTAGCCATCAAAATCTACATCCGGATTTGTGTAAAGCTTCAAATCGAATTTAATTGAACAGTCACTCAATAGAGGCTTGCAAAAGGAAAGTACTTTGGAATAAAAGTCTGGCTGTCCATCTGAAATTATGGTAATATTATTCTCACATCTACAGTATGACTCTTGTGCCCTAAAAGCGCCTCTGAGGTGGAGGGTCCAACGCCATTAAGGACTAAAGATGAATAATTAGGGAGCGCCAAAATTAAAGGGAGAACTTCAGGGAATCTATAAAGACATTTGGGAGAATTAAAGCACGTCACACACTCGCCATTAAAAGCCCACCACGTAGATGAAAAGGCGTAGCAGACTTTTCACATTCCTGTCACAGTTAATGACCGAGCATGAACGTCTTTCCCAAGTCCTCCATAGCGATGCTGACATTTTCTCTTTTTGCATTTTGACTGATAAATAAATCACAGCAGATTAATCTCAGATGAAGTACGTCTTAAAGGCTCGTTAAACCCTCGTTAGGAGAAGCTTTCATCATTTGAATTTCTTGATGGCAAAACGAAAAGAAAGAAATGAATAAAAATAATTGCACAATAAAAGCTTTCGGAGTCTTTGTTTTGACAGCGCATCAGACTTCATGAACCAGTACGAGGCAGGGTTTATAATGAATTTATAGTTAGATACGTAAATTAATCCAGGATATACAGATTACAAGGGATGTGTAGTTTAGATGAGATGATGGGGACACTGCTCCTCAAAGGCATCTGGTCAGTGCATGCTAGTAATTTTTGCTCTAATAGCTCATTTGGATTGCTTTAGGTTGGTACATTTGACTAAAATCTATTCAAATAAAATAAATTAATAGCTAATTATAAGACTCGAGTTAGCTACTAAGAATACAGTATGTCCACATTATCAGGTTGGAGAGACACAAAAATGATTTTCTGCTTTAATGTGACAGATCTGATTTTTTCAGGACACAAAAAAAAAAACTTAAAATCAGACCTGAGCCACTTTCATACGCAGACCTAGATCAGATACATATCCAATAAGCGGCCAGGAATGAGACAGGAATGAGACAGGAATGAGAACGTTCAGATCCACTGAATTCATGGCTTTTTGCCCCACAGCACACTTTAACGCACATGTGCATATCACTGTCATCATCATCAGCGTCATCATCAAGTGGAAGGATGGACAAATTGGTGATTTACTTGATACTTTGGGAATAATCTACTGACACCGGAAACGGAGCAGTGTTCAAGAAACAATTGTCTAGAAATAACCAATTGCCTCCAAAAACAAACAGGACTACAATGCCAAAGAAATAAAGAAATACTGTCCTGTATAAATACTCAGTGATTCCCTCCACATCGCAGTCCCGCCATCTCTGGCTCTTCTCCCATACACACACATCACTCAGCGCAGCAGTGCCAGCAATAGCTGCGAAAACAGCAAAAGCTAGCCATCTGGCATTTTTTTCGCCTTCTCGACCTGAGCATGTGCAGCTGACGAGCTGTTTGCTGACCTCCAGAGCAAACTGTGACGCAGACTTGGGCTACAAATGGATTCATTGGTTGTTTTAACTGTTTTTTTGCTCTCTTTTTTTTTATCGCTCAGGCAGTTCAAGGGACAGGTGTGTTCGCAATAAAGACAGATATGGGTCAGTTACAGCTGCAGATGTGACCCTTAAGACTATAATCCTTTGACTTGGCAGTTTAACAATATTATTATGTGGTCAGCAATCCTGACTTGATCTTTGTTGCTCAAGTATGTGGCGAGATTAAGAGGACAAAGCTCATATGTGCACACTATTGTATAGAATGTCTTTGTATGCTGTAGAATTACAGTTTCCTTTCACTGGAACTAAGAGGCCCAAGCCTGTTCCAGCACGACAATGCCGCTGTGCACAAAGCGAGCTCCATGAAGACGTGGTGTGTGAAGGTTGGAGTGGAAGAACTCGAGTGTCCTGAGCAGAACCCTGACCTCAAACCCACTGAACACCAACCGACTGAACCCCAGGCCTTCTCACTTGACATCAGCGCCTGAGCTCACTAATGCTCCTGGAGCTGAATGAACACAAATCCCCACAGCCACGCTCCAAAATGCAGTGGAAAGCCTTCCCGGAAGAGTGGAGTTTATTATAACAACAAAGGGTGGGGGACTCCTTCTAATGCTTATGGTTTTGGAAGAGATATATATGAGTGTGATGGTCAGGTGTCCACATACTTTTGGCCACATAGTGTAGCTACTACCCTATTTCTACAGCGTCACTGACCTGCTTGATATTTTCATTTTATCCTACACACTAATGCCATATTCAGTGTTAAGTGCAGTAATAGTGTGTGTTGTGTTGTGTTGTATTGTGTGTGCGGGCGAAATTTGCTGAAAACAGTCTTTTGTTCAGCTTCCCACAATCCTGACCTTTTTCTTTTGTGATTATCTGCTCAAGTGAGGAGCAATATGTCATGCTGGAATGAATATTTTGGCTGTAAACACACTCAGAAACATTATGGAATGCCATTGAAGGGCGATATTAATTATATAAATATGACACTGTGAATCTATTATCTGCCCCTCTAGAGGTCATTCCATCTTCGTCCGGCACAATACTTATCTATAGTAAGTAATAAATACTCAGTTGTGCTTCTTTTGTGTAATTCTTTTGTGTATTCCTCTCCAGTTTTTTGATGCATTCCTCCACAGCTATTTAGCGGTTGTCGTTGTAACGATACACAAAATTCAAATTTGATACGGCACCGTCTCGATACGCTACATTTTCCGCACAACAGAACAACACAACGGTGCTGACCAGAACAACAATATCCAAATGATCTTTCAAAGAAAGAAGAATAATTAGTGGATTTGACATTTTTTTTATTATAGACAAAAATCTGCAAAAAAAAAAAAAAAAGACTTTGGTATAATGATTTCATAATCATTTTTTCACCACCGCTTTGTGTGTTTTTAAGTGCTCGATTAATACGGCGCTACCACGAAACTGTGATATTTTGAAACTAGTTTATCTCGCACTGGAGATTTCAAGCCGTGACGCTCCTAGCTGCTAGATAGCGCTGTACACAGAACACGAAAAGCCGAGCTCCTGAAGAAGAATCAGGAGCAAGAGAGCAGGATTTGTTCTCCTCACTGATCAGAGCTTAAGTGGGTTCATTAGAAACTCTGCCTGCCTGAGAAGGGAAATTTTTGAGATATTTTTTAATATCAAAAGTGTTTGTTTTTTTTTGTAATAAAATCCTTACATAGCAAATGACAGGCTGTACGTTTTTACAATCTAAGGTAAATGCTAAGGCTAGCATGCTAAGGTAAATGCCATGAACACTGACAGTACCTGAAGGTTTATTGCACATACAAAGCCACCGCTCTTCATTAACCTCCGTCCATATGAGCAACAATGTAGGAATGTAGGCTAATAAGCTAGCAACTTCCTGTTCACTAACAAACACACCAAAGACATCTAGAAACAAAGATCTAGAGGGATGTGTCTAAGGAGCATTCTTTTGGGTGCGAACACACTCTTCATGTTGCCGTTCTTGTTATATGCGTTGATTAAAACATGAGTTAGACCCAGGGGAAGAGTTTCGTTCCACTGGTGATGACAAATCCTGCATAAATCTTTTTTTTTTTTTCTTTTTTTTCCCAAAACTGGGACACTTCAACTTGGCAACATAATGATGCCTTCACATATACAGTGTTTAGTATGTTTAAACACACAGGGTTCCTGTATGTTTTTTCCCCCACTCAGATAAGTTTACATTAATAACACTCGAGTGCGCACTGAACCATCCGGTCCGAGAGCGTCCGAGTGAGGTCTCGGCCCACTTCGCATACAGAGCAGATGATTATATACGAGTCAAATGACATTGTCTTGTGCGGTAATTGTGCTATAATGATTAAAATATCAACAAAGTAATCAAGTTTAATCAGATTTTATTAGCTACACTGCAAATATCATAGCAAGTGAAAGATTCTAGACATATTTACTAATTTCCAGCTTAAAATAGCCGTGTTCTGTTGGCACAATTTTTTTTCTTTCTAGATATAAACTCCTGAAATAAGCAAAACTATCAGCCAGTAGAATAAGAAATTAGCAAAATAGGCTTAATGGGCTTATAACTGTCATGTAACCTAATAAAGGGAAATATTCATTAAGTTTGTATCTGCTGTTATGCTGAGAAACCGAAACAGGGACTGAATAAGAAAACTTGTGCTAGCAAAGTAAGTGCAAAACTGTCAAGCTTGTCATGGCTAGAGAAGGCCGCCG
>CM075016.1:21444133-21489133 GCA_037576675.1 Pangasius sanitwongsei | reverse complement strand
GTCCCCACATATCTATGGCCCTGAGTACTTATCGTCCGGAGTATTTAGTATTTATCTTCCTGTGTATTTATCATCCTGAGTATTTATTGCTCTGCGTATCTATCATCCTGAGCATTTAGCATTCTGAGGATTTATCATCCTGAGGATTTACCATTCTGTGTATTTATCGCCCTGATTATTTATCATTGTGAGCATTTACCGTCTGGCATAATTAACATCCAGCATAAATAAACATCCTGTCTAACTATCTCCCAGCATATTTATGGCCCTGCGTATTTATCATCCTGCATATTTACCATCGCGTGTATTTAGCGTCCCGTATAATTAACATCCTGCATGTCTATGCATAATTATTGGTGCAGAAGAACCAAAGTTTTGTTCCAGTGTATACGAATTATATAGAGAAATAACAAAAAAATAAAACTTGACTTGACATCGTCTTATATATCTGACAGCAGTGTTCGCCACGTTCTCCCTGTACCTGTGTGGGTTTCCTCCGGGTTCTCCGGTTTCCTCCCACCTCTGTGAGGAGATGGATTGGCTATGCTAAATTGCCCCTAGGTGTGACTTTAAAGCCTCGCCTCTAAATGTAACTAGAAAAACCTTGCCCAGAGAGCAGTAACTGGCAACCTGGGAGGTGATTTTAATAACCAGAATTCTCCACCCTTAAAATTGCATTAAACATAACCCGAGTCTGAATACACAGAACTTTCCCTTTTAAATGGAAGTAGCTAATCCCGCACATGCCTCTCATAGCAGATCACACTACCCTAATGGCCGAGGTGTCAAATCGAAGATTATAGAATTATCCTGCATTACACACAAATACACACCACATACACACACACACACACACACCTCTCAATCGTTAGCCATATTACAGCAGAGAGCCCCTGTGCTCATCAATGGATGTCCGTTAGAAATCCCTTCTGCACCATTTAGTCCATTCTGCTCCTGCTACGGCTTCCTCCCCTGCACATTAACATTTCATCAGGTAATTATGCCCATAACAGCCTGCAAGCTCACGTACCATTTAACTGTTAATGACAATTCAGTGCATGTGTGTGTGTGAGAGTGTGTGAGAGTGTGTGTGTGTGTGGGTGTGTGTGAGAGACTGATAGAGATAAAGTGTCCATTTCAGTATTTCATGAGCATTTTCATCAGAGTAGTGTGGTTTCTACTGCACACAATTTACTGTAAGGTGATTATTGTCTCTCTCTCATTTTCCTTTTTTCTCATCTAGAATTCTTTATATCCCCCCCTTTTTTTTTTTTTATTTCTCGGCCGTGTAGAATTGACAACAGTAGTCTCCATATCATGAAAGATTAATGTAAAGAGGATGCATAATTAAGCAATTTAATTCCAGAATTTCTGGAACATTACTCATTCTTTGCTTTTTTTTTTTTTTTTCTTCTCCCCTCATTTTTCTACTCCTCCTCTCTTTTTTGGCATAACGATAATCAGAGCAGGCAGAGGCGTTTCATCTGAGCAATGGGATGATCTGAAAAAAGGGGGTTGTCAGGTGAGCAAAGGCAAATCCTCTCCTCTGTGTGTATGCATATGCAAGAAAAAAAAAAAAAAAAAAGAAACAAATAACACTGCAAATATTATTTTCACAATCAAACAATTTAGTACAAATTAGTGTGTCTATAGAATGCAGGACATCTACTATAAAGCACGGAAATGACAATTGGTCAAAACTGAAACCGAAATAAAGGAATTCACAGGAAATTGGACCAAAGATTACAAAATTATTATTATTATTATTATTATTATTATTATTATTATTATCGAGGGTGTTATTAAGCCTGTCAGTAGTAGTTTAATCCACAAATCAAGCTGATAATAAAATATAGAGCAGAAATGTCACTGAGTGAAACAGTCATAAAAAAATTTTAAGCATTTTTTTATGGTTGGCAGCTTAAAGTGTTTGCAAAGAATATTTTCAGGGACTGAAATCCCAATAAGTTCCTACTGTAAACTGAATAATTTCAACATGTCAGCCTTTAACATTCACTATAAACAAAATCTTTGGCACTTAACTTTATAGTACAGTAACTACCTACACTAAAATTTGGACCAATAGCTTAAATGTTTTCTCTTCATGATTAATAGAAAATGTACTGAATTCATAATTGCTTTAAAAAAAAGAAAAAGAAACCAAAGCATCAAACAAACACATCATGTATCAGAGTTTCCACTGATCAGTGCCTTGTGTATTACTTTGCAGTTAAAAGCAAGCATTTAATAATGCTAAAGCTCAAGATTCTGAGCATTTCTGAGAGCAAAAAGTAAATTACAGCATCCATACTACTCCGCCTAGGAAGCATACTTTAAAATAAACTACAGTGTATTCAAACTTTCAAAGCGAAACACTATTTTATATTTCTTTATATAACTTCATTAGTATTTATTTCACAGTCCAAACCTCAGCACTACTCTCACATCTGAGTTACACACACACACACACACAGGGGGCCTGAACAGATAAATACACTTATATAACAGCAATAAAAAGAACTCTTGCAAAATTATAATCCCTCAAATCCACTCAAAAGCCAGCAACAGTAACTACTACAGCAACAGCTACCAATTCTATTGCGATTCACAGGATAAATCTGGTCTACAAGGCCACACTGATTATGAATATCCACTTAATCTAACAAATGTTTAACAAACTGATCATGCAGTGAAAATCCTACCTGAAGTGCATTTTTACATTTCTGTATCTGCGGATGCTTTCCCACCTGTCAGTCCGAATCAGGGCGAGTTTGATATTCTGCTTTGTTTGCTGTTTGGCTTGTTATGTTTTCACACTGCACATAATTAAATCCTGGTAAAATCCATTCATCATAAATACGGCGGTGAAAGAAGGTAAACAAACCTTTACCAAGGTAGTGTAAAAATCACAAAAACCATCTGAACATCTGGATGGAGAATATGGAGGACACAGAGCTGGGGATTAAATAATTAATAATAATGAATAATTAATAAGCGGTAAAATAATAATTAATTAATAAGTGATTAAATAATAAATAAGTGATTAAATAATTATATAAATAACTAGTTTCAAAGGTTAGTTTTTGTATATCACACAAACATATCATAGTTTCAAAGACTAACTTTTGTCCATCATAATCAGCATTTATTTTCTCTTCTTTTGTGCAGAACACATGGCATTTCTTCAGTGTTACAGTTCTGTCCTTCAGCTCAGATTAGAAGCTCACAAAGAGAAAAAAATTCTGCAACCCAAAATACGCGGCATGTTTGATTCACTTCCCACAGTCAGGTTGATTCAGAGTCGATTCACTTTTTGACTGCAAATGAATTCATGGGAAAGTGATTCGCTCAGATGCTCTCGGATCAGGTGTTTAGGTTGTTTTGTGCCTAATGAATCACACCAGGGTGAAGAACACGGCAGGGTGAAGAACACGCCATGATGAACACCACACCAAGGTGAAGAACACGGCAGGGTGAAGAACACACCAAGGGGAAGAACACACCATGATGAAGAACACACCAGGGTGAGGAGCAAACCATGATGAAGAACACACCATGATGAAGAACACACCAGGGTGAGGAGCAAACCATGATGAACACACCATGATGAAGAACACACCAGGGTGAGGAGCAAACCATGATGAAGAACACATCAAGGTGAAGAATACAGCAGGGTGAAGAACACACCATGATGAAGAACACGGCAGGGTGAAGAACACACCAAGGTGAAAAGCACACCATGATGAAGAACACACCAGGGTGAAGAACACACCAAGGTGAAGAACACACCAGGGTGAAGAGCAAACCATGATGAAGAACACATCAAGGTGAAGAATACAGCAGGGTGAAGAACACACCATGATGAAGAACACGGCAGGGTGAAGAACACACCAAGGTGAAAAGCACACCATGATGAAGAACACACCAGGGTGAAGAACACACCAGGGTGAAGAACACACCAAGGTGAAGAACACACCAGGGCGAAGAACAAACCACGGCTGCATTCACATATTAGCAAGAAAAGTACGGAATGAAGTGACTAATAACAACAAATTCCCAAACTCAGAAGAGCACAATATTATACCGAGGGTCTCAAACAAACTCCCGCAGATTGTGCGAAACGCAAACTAGCGCTTTTAAAACCAATTAGCCCGAACAATGCTAGTTTTGATTACATTTGATTAGCATTACATTAACTATAGATTGGGTGGATTAAATCCGTACTGCTTTTCCCATAAAAGCTGATGCAGAGGCATAAAGGAGCACAACACGGCTTCCAGTTTCCTCTCTAGTAATTATAAACCTAGAGGAGGGAAGTAATTGTAATTTTATGTAATTTTCCAGAACAATCAGAATTAAAAATGCTGCCTGCCAACATCAATCGGTCTTTAATGTGATTAACCGAGACAGCCATCTACATGGATTATTTTTGACAGATCTGTATTAAATATTAAAATGCTCGTTAAATATTGCATCGTATCACACAATCTTACCACCGCACCACACTGGCTGTACACACGGTGTGTACAATTAACACATTATGGATCTGAGAATGCCTTTAGGAAACAACTTTAACTTGTAATTAAGGGCTGCATTATCCACCTCGACTGTATTTCATCTAATTATCACTCCCGAACGTGACAAGAACACACCCCCCCCCTTATACACCCACTGCTGCAAAACACTCTGAAAGGATCACAGATGGAGAAATTAATCTCATCAGCAAACATGTTTCAACATCCTTTTTGGTTTGAACTATGAAATTAGGAACAAATCAATATGTTAATAGGAACCAGGCTGATTTGCATTATAATAGCAAATAAGTCAATGTGGGAGATTTAAATCTCTCATATTTGCAAAATAAAATCGGGCGTATTAGGAGTTCGTAGAAATCGTTAAACAGTAAGGAGTGCGCAGCATTTTTAATTACAGTCTTCCCCCAGAAAACACAAACCGACCTGAATAATTCAACAAAAAAAAACTATTTCCCATTTCTTTTATACACAAGGACGGTCAGAAACAGATAATGATAAAACCATCACATTTATTTGTTTATTTCTGCCTCTGCAGAACCCAAGACACCTTATAGAAATTAATCACATATCCCATGTTGCAGCTAAAATACTCGAAAAAAATCTTTCCCACACACACGACTGTCACATTGCATTTTACCTCAATATTGTTCTCTAGTCTAACAGAAGGCATTCAAGTGGCAGCATGACTCCCTCCATTTAACCTACCTTCTAATTAAATGATCCGCCTATAATCTGCTTTACTCAATGTAATTTGAGGAACATATGTTTATTTAACTATGATTATCATCCAACCTGCCAAGTGTTTCTTCATGGAGATACAGCTGGTACGTCTCTGATACGTCTTTCATGTCCCACACTAAAACTAAACTGGATATATATTCAGCCACAACGCTGTTAAATGCTCGATCTGGATTGGATAGAGGGTGTATAATTGTTGATGTGATAATGTTATCTATGAGGAGGCGTTTATTTAACATTTGTGGAAGGAGTCTCCAGTGTCAGTGCTTTGGTGAAGCTGTAACTAAGTTTTCCAACATGAGAAAGTCTTCAGGATTGAAGAGTTCACGTTTTGGCATTTCTCTGTAACATGATGAGCTGTCGAGGAAACAGTTTATAGCTGATATAACGCAAGCGATGACAGGAAATAACTCGTTTTATGCATGTTCTACAACCATAAATGGATAAAATGTGCTGTTCTTTAATTATTAACAAATAACCATCCTTGGCAGATTGTTGTGGTATAAAAAGAATAAAACACTTCAGGATGTGCAGTTATTGGAAAATAAGCAGCTTTGGGGTGTATTTTATTATGAGCCCTGACTTTCTGAGTTGGGGGTGTGTCAATAACAGAAAGTCAGCATGGCCAACAATATGAATGTGACATCTACAGCAGACGGTAAGATGCAAGTGGTAATTCTGCACGTTAGCTGTTCAGTTTTCACTTTCTTCCAGGCTTAAACCTCTTGTTGTTAATGATATTAAACAAAACATTCTCACATGGCCCAATTCCTTCAGCCAAAACCACTTGAACAACTAGCATGTCAATCACTACTTCCGAACTTGTGCACACAAACGTCCAAGGAGGACTTGAAGGCAGCATAAAACCCAAAGTAGGTGTGGCTTAAACTAGACTTTTTTTTTTTCTACCACTGGAAGCACCGTAAAAAGGATATGTCAGTCCAATTCATAATTGGTTTCAACTAGAAATGTATGCAAAACTGTTTTTTAATACCACTCAGGGAGTTATTTTTGTTTGCACCTGTCTGCAGTATATAGTAAATTTATTTGGCTGTATTTCCCAACATTAAAGCAAATTAGTATCCCAATTTAAACCACCGTGACTTAGACCAGGCAGCTACTAAGGATGAATGAATGAATGCTATAAATGCATTGCACAGCATGAATGTGATGTTTGTTTGTCCTGCAAGATTCATATCTGACTGCTCACTCCCGCCAGCATAAAAGTCAAAACCTTCCGCTTGCAAAACGTTGTTTTTTTTTGTTGTGACCCACAGGATGCAAGTCCAGATGTAAACCTCTAGTCTCAACTAGGTGCCCTGTGAACCCAAATAGTGCACCTCCTACTGGTATCTGTATTCATATCTGTTTATTCCAAATATCTGTATTTGGTTACTTCCCTGAATTTTCACATCATAAATGTTTTTTACAGCCACTTTCACTTTTACAATTTTACAGCCATCATTACTTAAGTAAGCATTACTGGATGGTAATGTCATATACGTCACCTTTGATTCCTAAGTAAGTGCACAAACTTTGAACTATAATCATGATAGATTAAATGCATCTGTAAGCACAAGGACTAGCTGGTCGATGCACCGCCACACTGCTAGTGAGTGTATTCTGTATGATATACTGTACATACCACTGCATCTTTCTGCTAAAACTGGGTCAGTCAGCATGCAAGCTGGAGAATACATCAGATGTGCAGTCTTAAAGTCAAGTGAATTCAGCCAATGCTTCCAGCAAAGAGAAGATGAGATACCAGTACTGAAGAGTATGTTGAAGATTGCAGAGGAGAATAGAGAGGCGCATGACAATTTTGTGCCCCCTGGCAATTAGCTGGGAACTCCAGCAGGGCTTCTTGATTATGAAGCATGCAAAAAATTTGAAAGAGATAAGAGACTCATATCCAGTGGCAGTTCTTCATCCAGCCCAAGCACTGGATGTGACAGGTGTAGCAGATAGCAGAAGATTCAATAGATCCCCCTTCTCTTGGTAAAGAAAGCAGATAATCCACAAAAATGAAGATCTATGAATAACACAAGCTGTCAATCATTGGCCTGAGTTGAAGACGACATGAAAGTGATAGAAACATGAGACATTGTGAGACTAGTGAAGAAAAAGCAAAAAGCACATCCTTTCAAGACAGAATTTGAGAGCCCTGGATCTGGATTTGAGCTGTCGATACAGGTCATTGGTATGGGGTCACCACCTGAGTGATGGAGGCTATAGATAAGATGGAGGCTATAGATAAGGGAAAGATGAGCTTTCACAGGTGCTGGAGACACCATAGCTGATGCCATGACTATAAAATCTGCTAGGACATCATGATGGCCACAGGAGCAAGGGGCATACAAATGGCCAAAGCAGAAACTGGATATAAGATGGACTGAGAGGCTAAATGCAAAAAAGCTGATGGGAATGGACCTGACAAGACAGCACCAAATCCTGGAGTTACCTCAGCTATAAATAAGATAGTGAAGTTAGCCTTTATTGTCACATATAGAAATACAGTACTGTAAAACAGTACTTGTTTTCTTCATTCATACCAGATTATAAGGAAGCTGGGATCAGAGTGCAGGTTCAGCCCTGATAGCCCTGAAGCTTTACGGGTAAAAGGCCCTGAAGCTTTAAGGGTTAAAAGGCCTTGATCAAGAACCCAGAAGTGGCAGTTTGACAGTGCCAAGGCTTGAACATCAGATGATTAGTAATGTATTCAGATTAGTAATGTAGAACACAGGTTCCCAACCCTGTTCCTGGAGTACCCTCTGTCCACATTCATAGGGCAGTTGTGGCCTAATGGTTAGCGAGTCGGCCTTGTGACCTGAAGGTTGTGGGTTCGAGTCTCAGGTCCGGCAGGGATTGTAGGTGGGGGGAGCGCTCTCTTCCACCCTCAATACCACGACTGAGGTGAGACCCTTGAGCAAGGCACCGAACCCCCAACTGCTAAAAAACGGCTGCCCACTGCTCCGGATGTATGTTCACGATGTGTTCACGGATGGGTTAAATGCAGAGCACAAATTCCGAGTATGGGTCACCATACTTGGCCACAAGTCACTTCACTTCACTTACTGCTACCAACACCCCTGAAGAACAATCAGCTAATAAATGGAGTTGAAGTGGTTGTGTTGGCATAGGGCCTAGACACTTAACCACTAAACCATCACTGCCCTAAGAGGTACAATGCCTCTGAGTCCACACTGCCTTTGTCCACCTTTACGCACTGTAGCGAGTGGTTCTGGACTGGGATCATTCCACCTCCAGGCAAGATAGTCACTCTTGCCACATATAAGGACTGTGAAAACAACATACATGATTTTTAGTGAGCTGGGATATCATGCAGTCTGCTGTAACTTATTCTGGTGGAGTTTTGGAAGGTTTGGGGCAACTGATCGGAAGGCACCACCATACTGCCACGGTTGGGTCCTTGAGCCTTGAGCAAGAGCCCTTAAACCTCAATTGATCAGTTGGAAAAAAATCTCAATTGGAAAAAAATCATCAGCCAAATGAGCAAATGTAAATGTGAATCAATTCAATTCAATTTTATTTGTATAGCACTTTTCAATGAACATTGTCACAAAGCAGCTTTACAGTAATATATAAATGAAGTGAATATGGAAATATGGGAAGTGAATATGGGACACTAGCACAAAAGCACTCATGGGTACAACCTAGGTCAGAGCAGTAGAAGCAGCTTCATAAAGACAGACAGAGAACTGAGGGAAGAAGAGCCCAAAGAAACATTGGTGCAATATTGAAGCTACTGTTACCACATCACCTTTTCAATAACAGAGACAAGCAAGCAAAGTTATTTTTAAGTTTCTAAGACTAAATGTAGGTGGGTGGTGACAGAGTACCTGAAGTTGTTGTGGGGTAGTCCAAACCATCACAGAAACTTCTAGGATAGATCACCCAAAACATGTGTTCTCAAGGTTCTTTAACTCTGTGGACCTGTTGTGTTTTCTCAGTGGTTGATGATTGATCTCAAGTTCTATTATTAAACAACCTAATACATGACAAATCCAAAGCTTCCCAGATGGTCGAGCCCTAATAAAACTCTCAGAAATGGCGAAAGTCCTACAACCGTTTCTTTCATCTCAGCCACAGTTTATTGATGGTTCATGGACATGTTTCCTGCTGTCATTACAATTCACCAGACCCTGTTATGTGCTCCATGTGGCCAACAATAGAAAGAGGGTTCATTGATCTGTTAAATCCCTTCTCAGCTAAGCTCACCTTAAATCTGCACGCTTTGAAGGGTGATACGTTTAAGTCACCAAATAAAATCCCACTGAACTGGTTTGTTCTGCACACGATTGAGCGCATTCTCATGTTGACCCCTGAGAAAACATGGAAGTGCTTTGAACTTGTTTTTTTTCATATTTGAAGCTAGTATGAGATAAACACAGCAAACTTCTGCTGTTTTTTTTTTTTTTTTACTATCTCTCTTTCGTCTTTATCATTTCACTTGGGGGGAAAAAATATAAGAAGATAATGCCAGCTGCTCTAATCTGAAGCTGCAGTGTTTCAGTAGTATGGGTTACATAAAGAAGCCACATGCTTTAGAGAGCAAGCCAGATATAACTGTCTGGGAGGGAGATGGAGATCAGTGCAGTGTGAGAGATAACACAGCAACAGGGACATCATCCACTGAAACAAAACAACCCTCCCTTACCAACGCTCCTTCCTTAAACATCTTCCATAAGGGAGAGCGACAGGGTGTCAAAGAGCTCCTGCCACAGGGGTGGTTGTGTGAAGGCAAACCATGATGTGAAAGAAAGTATTGTTTCTTCTCACTGCTTCAAGCAGCTATTCTTGCACACACACACACAGTGTTAACACACATGGAGCTCCCCTTATTATGTTCCACTCCAACATGCGCAGCTTAGCTCTGAATTATTTATGATCAGGTATCCATTCGCACAGCTCGTCACCATTTTCATGCTTTTATGACGGATTTCCTAAGATCAGAAAGGAGTGGGATGCGTGTCAGTAGAAAAGCTTTGTGCTTTTGAACTCAGTAGGATGCTCTTTATCTTTGCTTAACTTTTACAGCTTTTAATGTGTAATTTCAGCTTGGTTCTGTCAAATAGCTCTTTTATATTCACTCTTACTATGTAGTATTGCAACCAGACAAATCGTATCAAAACATCACTCTCGAATCTTCTCGACTTGACAAATTCGAAGCTCTCCAGATGTTGCAGCCCAGACCAAACTCTCAGAAGGGGTGAAAAAATTCTTTCATCACGGTGACAGTATTATTGCTGTCTTTACAACATTAAATGCAACTATAAATTGATAAAAAGTATGTCACACTTTAATAAAAACTGTTGTAATCATCAGAAAGTTGCAGTGGTATTGCAGTGGTATAAGAGGAATAAAACTACTTTGGAACATGCTGTTGTAAAATAATCAACTTTGGGGTGGGAACAGTAACTCCACTTCATCACATCAACCCCATGATTATTTGCCCATAACAGCACATCTGGAATTTTTTTTTTATTTTACACAGACTACATTTTTCTGTGCTTTCCTGTGCATCTATTTGCAATCAGCTGCTGCTTAATGCTAACCACAGTTATCTAGCAAAAAAGACGAAGCAACTGGTGAATGGTCAATATTTCATGAGATTCATTACACGAAATGCTGTGTAAATGTGCTAATTGCTTGTTGCGTCATTATAAATTCACATTGATAACAGAGTTATTTTGTTTCCATTAGTGAAGTGCATTATTTAGACTGTTTCAAGAAGAGCCAAGGATCTTGGCCTCCTTTCAAAACATGCAGCAAAGTAATCGTTGTGCAAATGGTACCATCAGGGTGATGTGTTTCGCACAATGCCAGTCAGCAGCTATTTGCGCGTGATTGAGCACGACCATCAAAATTCAGTCAGGCTGCCTGAGCCACTTCACTCCTCCAAGGAGTAGCACCTCTCTGGAGTTCAGCTTCATGGGAAGTAAGGTTCCTTTTCGAAGTCCATTGCACCTGCAAGAAGCTGACTTGGCATGCAGTGTGTGCATTCAGATGGTATCGTAAAGCTAGAATAACTGAAGAGGTGCAGGTTATTAGCATGTATGGGAAAACAGGCAATGTGGTGGAGTTTATGCAGTGGGAAGACATAAAACGTTTGGCATGGTAGTGGCTCAGCGTTTAAGGGCTGGGCTACTGATCACAAAGTTGTGAGCTCAAGCCCTGGCACAACCAAGCTGCCACTGTTGAGCTTTTGAGTAATACCTTTAACCCTCTCTTCTCTATAAGGCAATGTATCATGACCCACCCATCACTCTGACCCTGCTTCCTAATAAGATTGGACATGTTGTAACAGGAAAATATTCAGTGATTGCTGTGGTGTGATGAAGCGGAGTTTCTGCTACCACTAAAAAGTTGATTTAATTCCTATAACATCTCCTGAAATGTTTTATTCCTCTAATACCGCAGCAACGTATTAAAGAACAACATATTTCGTTTTTATCCATTTATAGTTACATTTAATGTTGTGGTACATCCCTGAAACAAGTTAGCTCCTATTATCACTTATGTTATAGCAGCTATAAATAGTTGTTCCCTCACAAAAGAAAAACTGAAAACGTGAACAACTCTTTCATGAAGATTTAAAAATGTAACTTTAACAGCTTTACCTTTGACTATTACAAGCGCTGACACTGGAGACTCCTTCCAGAATGGCTAATCGCTAAATAAACGTCTCCTTGTATAAAACTTCACAATATCACTACAATTGCAGACATTTTTAACCCGTTTATGTGGAGCACTCGCCTGTGAATGAGTTGTTACTATAGAAACGATAGAAGTATTAGAGTGAGCGCGTTAATTTAAACCTGTGTATATTGTTTTATCATATGTTCACAATACACCGGATGCCAACATTTTCCATTTTGTTTTAACTCGTATCTAGCTGCCAGATGTTCTGATTTGTGATGTGGCTCCATTCTCACATGAAAAAGGAAAGCAAGAGCAAAGTAAAAATAAAGCAGTCTGAACCCACTGTCTTAGAGCTCCCCATTTGAATAATCCTTGACTCGTCGAGAAGGGCGTGCTTTTTCTTTTTGCTTGGCATCATTTCACGCCTTAATAGACTGCTTTGAGAATAAATGAGGAGATTATACGGCACGATCCAGTCTGGCAAACACAGTCCTGAGAAGCTGAGGTGTTGCTCCATTAATTGAAATAGGGCTGTTTTACGTCTCGGGCTCTGCCAAATGGTGTTTGTGCTGAATGGCTGGTGCCAGCCGCTGCTTGCAGAGTTGCAGGTTCTTATCGGGAAAACGATGCCACTGCTCCTGATCCCTAAATGAGATTTCATCCGTGGCTCCATGGATTAGACGAGTGAAGAGATTCAGTTGTCACACATTATCTCTGCAGTGTGTAAACAGAGATGAAGCAGAAGCTGCGTGACAGTAGACTCACGTGTCTCCACTTTTAAGTATGGAAAAAAAACCAACAGAAGCATGTGGCGGCATCCAAGATCCGGTTCATAGAATGAAGGTTCAAGCTTTAATACAGAAAAACAATGGGCTCGATTTGAGGTCAAAGGCAAGGGGATGGCTTCCCCATTAAAAAAAAAATCATCCTCTTTATAAAATTGCCTTTTATACTTTCATACTTTTAAATTAATGTTTAGAGTTCATTTGCATTTTATGCTAATTTGTATTTAATTATACTGTGTCACGTTTGTAATGGGTTCTTTGCTGCTAAATTACGCAACCTACACATCCACACTGTATGAACCCGCCTTCCCCTTTCATTTTTATTTATTTATTTATTTATTTTCTTTCTTACTTATTTACTTATCCCCCCAACAGTTCAACCACTGAAAAAAGCCAGTACATTATAACTACTAAAACTACAAATATTTCAGATTATACATCTTGTTCATGCTCAACATAAAATAAACATTTGATTTGACTGAAAAGAATTTCAAAATAATGTCATGTTTAATGAGCATTCTTCCTGTCCATGCATTTGTCCTTGATTATTCAAGTGTTCTGTACATCACATATTCAATAACAACTGCATATGAGATCAGAACAGGATGTCTTGTACATAAGGGGAAAAAAAGTCTTGTTAGCGTTAGTATATGAACATTCCTGAATAAAATCCTGTCATGGTATTTCATGTTTGCTAGATGGCTAATAGTATGTTAGCAGAAAAGGTTATGAACATTCATGATTAAATCTTTCCCAGAAATCCCGTCAGGTTATCTATTGCTAGCTAATATTAGTAATCCTGTTAAATTAGCTCATTCTAGTTAGCTGGCTAATGTCAACAATGAAGATTATTAAAATAAAAATCCTCTCAGAAATCCTGTCAGATTAGCTCATGTCAGCTAGCTGGCTAATAGTATGTTAGATAAGATTACGAACAATCATGGATTAAAAATTCTCTGAAGAATTATCTCAGGTTAGCCAGTTCTAGCTAGTTGGCTAATATAAACAATGAAGATTATTATTGTTTTGATTATTATTCCATCATTGTGACTAAGATCCTGTCTGAAATCATGTCAGGTTAGCCAAGTGTAGCTAGCTAGAGTTTTTATCATCATTCTAGCCATATACAAGTAAACAGTAGAACAAAATAGCGTTTTCTGTAAGGCCTTGGTGCATCATTACAGAAGTCACAGACTGCAGTGAACACACACGACAACATTTGAAGAAGACAAAGTGGCAGTGCATAATGGACAAGACAATAAATACAAATCACAGGGTCAGTGAAATAAATCAAACACAAGACATTAAATGCAACACACAACATGACAGATCTAATAGGGCAACATACAGTATGTGTGCTAGGTGGTGTGCAAAGCATTATCATCACTAGCAGCGTAGATGTCCCTGAGCTGTAGTGAGTAGTACGTTGACTCTCGTGTTGTAACTGTATGACTGGTTAGCTGGCTGTTGTTAGTAGTAAATACTGTTAGATTGGAAAATTCTAGCTAGCTGGCTAATGTCGATGATGATGATGATGATGATGATTATTATTGAAATATATCATCAATGACAAAAAGTCCTGTCAGATTAGTTACATTAGTTAACTTTTATAAATATGACTCTCAGATTAGCTCATTTCTGTATCTAGACTCAGTGAGACATGTACATTTTCATAGATTTAATTGAATACTCTTCTTGTAGTCAACACACAGACCGTACTAAATCCAAACACACCTTTTCAAGAATTATCTGTACATACCATATGCCATGTTTCACAGAACGTCATTCAACACTTTTGAGTCATTTAGTGAACACTGTAAATCACATGTGTAGAATGAAAGGTCTTGTGAAAGTGCATGTATTCACTCAAGGTCAAGGATTTATCATTGAACAGCAAGGCCAGCTCAGGCTAATGCTAGTCTGGCCCCATCATGAGCTTTTTGAGCTGAACATTACAAACTCGACTAGAAAGTGAATTGCAATTCATCCACAACAATTCATTCATGATAATCCTTTTTTCCCATCATGTACTGAAAAGCTACGACATGTAATCCACTGATTCATATGTTAGTTACACTGCACCATGTTTGCTGTAGACTATAAGCTGTTGTTGGCCATATAACAATTATTTTCTCTCCTGAATAAAACCTGGACAATTAAATGTTAACCCTATTGCAGAACAAAATCAGTCTTTAAAGTACACACTTAAACCTATATTTAAGTTGATCTCTTTTTAGCTTATGGTCTATTTCTATTTCAGCTGTAATTTTTGTGCTATGTGAAGGAATATTTCAGAAATGTGACCATTCTTAAAAACGTCACACAAGATTTTTTTTTTCTCAGTATTGTTTAGACCAAAACACATATCTTAATATCTTATGCAAAGATCTTTGAATTTCACTCTGTCCATGTAATGTCACTTCCGTAAAGCTGACAAGTAAGGAATAAACCATTTGGGGATGTGCTCTTACAGGACAATCATCATGGTTCTGGTGGTGTGATGAAGCGGAGTTACTGCTACCACCTTCAAGTGAATTATTTATAATTATAAAAACTTTTTATTCATCTTACACTAAGGGAATTGGCCAGCACTTTTTATTTACGTTCCCTGCTTTTACATCATGTGCTTTTGTTTACATTGCCATGTGTCTTTGTTTCTGTATTGGTCCTGTGTCTGGTTTGTTGCCCTAGTGTGTTCACCTGTTCCGTGTTTTGCCCTTAATTAGCTCGTCTATATTTATACCCTGTTGCATCATAGTTATTTTCGTAAGTCTTATAGTGCATTTATTGTTACTTTAAGTCCAAGCCATGTTTGTGAGTTTTATACTTCCTGATTTTGTCCATTTTCCCATTTTCTGATTATGGATTATCCTTGATTGATACCCCCCCAAGGGGCTTCAGACACCAATTATGATTATGATTGTTGGACTGTCCTAACTAAAGCAAACACCGAGTTAATGCATTTGCTTCTATTAACGCATACTGCACAGAGATACGATAAAGCTGTAACCACAAAGTTACACCTTTACCTCTGACTGCTATACAGAACTAACACTGGAGACTCCTTCCATAAATGCTAAATAAATTCAATTCAGTTCAATTTTATTCATTTGTATAGCACTTTTAACAATGGACGTTGTCACAAAAACAGAAATAAATGTCTAAATGTCTCTTAACAGAACTAATTGCAAATTTTGTTTTGTTTTTTAAATACTATATTACAGCTGAATTCCTGAATCTGATGATTGGTCAGAAAGTGTGCTTATTTTTGTATAGCTTCATGGCTCAGACAGTAGTTCCTGATGTGACATGATGCTATTATGTGCGTGGGACTGTACCACACCACGTCTGCGTGGATTATTTTCATATAAAACACACGGTCTGTTTTGCATTATTCCATACTTAACCGTTTATGTGGAGCATCCACCAAACAAGTTCCTGTACACTACAGCGTATTAGAATGAGCACATTAATATAAACCTGTAATTTGCAGATGACTACTCTCAGACTTGCTGTTGTAGAAAATGATTACACCAATTTTATCTAACCTGTCAGAATCAAGAAATCAACCGGGCTGGGGTATAATGTTAAATATTTGTGAAACTGTCTCCCTCATGTTAAGCTTGTTCAGGCAATTAGACACTTTGCAATTCAATATGAGTTTAAATGTCATACCTGTAATGCTGGGATTGCTGAGATGTGTTAAATACATAAAACCCCAGCTTCAGCAAATATCTGCCAATCCGGTTTAGCGTTTAAACTGTGCAACGCATTGAGGGCTAAAAATGGATGGAGGTGAGTGAGGAAAAAAGAGCGAGAGAGAGAGAGAGAGAGAGAGAGACATTTGTGACACTTAAGGTGCTGTGAAGGTGAGGTGCCGCAGGTTTCCAGTGAGAATGGCAGGTGATAAATACCCCTGCCACAACACACCTCTCATTCAAACTCACATATCCAGAGGAAACCATTCACATCATGTTGTCACCAGCCTGCACGTCATTCACGCCACTCGTTTACCCTCCTCCTCCTTCTCCCACATTACCTTTTCACCTTTAATTACAGGCACCAGCCCTCCTGCTGCTATCCTTGTCGATGAACCTTCCAAAAAATACACACCCTGTTAACAACAAAAAAAAAAATCTTCTTCTAACATTTTTTAAGCCCATTTACCAATGTCCCGGAGCTATTGTTTTCTTCCTCGCTTTATTTATTTATTTTCTTACAACACACAGGAAGCGCCGCTGAACAAGACATCCATCACCTTGACAGAGAAAACAAATTACACGCGGAACAGAACTTTAATGCATCACCCCAGCTAATGGTGTCGAGTCTGGCTCTGGCAGCGAAGCCCAACTCTCAGGTGTCACTATCGCACTCGCTAATGCCTGTCTATCCACGCTGAGTGCAAATAACAGACCTGCTGTAACATCCTGAAGTAATATCATCAAACATGTGTTTCCTCATGACTCCTAAACACATCATGGGACTGTGAGATGGTGTTAACATCACCGCTCATAAGTGAAATGGTTCATTTGTGGCTCACAAACACCATCCATGCTGATACATTTATCAGGCTAAAACTATAAAGCTGAAAAGGTCAGAGCTACAGTAAGAACTTCACTCTTAGTAATAAGGTTCCTCCAGGGGTCTGTGGAAAGGTGGTAACTTTATAAATAAGATCTAAATGGAAAATTTTCTGTTCTAAGGTTCGAAGGAGGGAGACAAACCAGCGAACGCTTATAGGATACCAGGTACAACCCAATTTTGTACCATATCTTAGCTATTTTTTTCCAAATGTGTGCCAAGCACCAGTAAGAAAACAGGACAAAAGTCCAGTGTGATGCTACTTAATAATTAGAAGCTTTTCCTTTTTTTTTTTAAACCAACCAGAGTCCGTTGGCTCACGTATCCGAGGCTTGTGAATTTACAGCTATTACATAAAAAGTCGGTGTAAAGTGAAAGTAGCTGCAACCAGAAGCAAGTGTGTCTTTGCTTTTCTGCACATTATACATTATTTGTGATAGATCGTACTGCTGCTTTAACTGAAAAAGCAGAAAAGTGTAGTTTTCCGGTGTCTCTCGTATCACTGTAATACTAAATGCTACAGCTACATGTTGGACTCTTAGTCCATGTATGGAATGGTTTGCCTAAATATGTCCATAGTGCAAAGATTATCATATTTCCATTACAACATTGATGTGTTGCCAGAATAAACACTCTTAAGGGAATAAAATGCTACATTTAGAATCCTCACAGTGTATTTCCACCTCACGCCCAGTGAGCTTCCGATAACCTGCAGATCCACCGTGACCCTGCAATTCCTCAATACCAAATTAAAAAACCATACAAGTATAACAATTTTGGCACCACAACATGCTTCTTCCAGTTAAGTCCAGCGAGAGATTAGCGCCCCCTAGAACCCATATATATGCACATTCACGAATCCAGTTTTCCTGTATAATGTTGTAAGTGGAATTATCCATGCTTTATCAGTGTGATTTCCAGCGATGCTGATAAGTGTGCGTAACCTTAATTTCAGCCGGTTTTATATACACTAAATCAAAACTCAATCCTTTTTCAAACTCAGGACACTCAATCCTTTTTCCACTTTCCCTCGGTACCCTTGACTTGATCTGTAAGTATGATCTATATGCACTTTGCCTCGTGTCTCTAAGCGCAGAATCGTGTGTGGATGAATTGTTCGGTCTTCTCAAAAGCCAATAAAAGTGTAATTACATGGCTTGGGCCTTGGTGACGGTGCATGGTGCAGGTGACAGCTACGAGGAGAGAGAGAGGAAAAAAAAGAAGGCAGGACGGATTATTGTCAGCACACCACAGCCTCCGTTTGCTGCTCTGGCTGCCATCACCTCAGCGGGGTCACCTTGAATGCAAGTGCTACAATTTTACCAGTCATTAAACTCTTAATCCAGGCTCAATGTGCACTTCTTTTGCCATCGCTCAAAACTGACGAGGCTGTCATATCACCCGTGCCGTGTCACTGTACGTCTCCTCAACAGCAGAAAAGACATATAGAGACACAGTGGGGGCAGATCATGGTGCAATTAACAACTCTGTGCGTTGAGGAAAAACAACGGCATACCATTTACACCATCTAATGAACTACGTCTGTATGATGGTATCTTACACTAAAAACACTACCGATTTAATTTCATCAGCACATTTAGACCTCAGACATAACTACAGACTTGAGAGCTATTCAGAATCTTGCACAGGACTTGTGCAAGCTAAGTGGACTTTGGTTATTGGCCTACACTCTTCAATGCTTCTCAGGGGTTCTTAAGTCAACAAAGGTCTACATTCGTAGGGGGGGAAAAAAAAGGTTCTTCAAAAGGTTTTTGGGTGGTTACTAATTCTACACTCTCAGATAATAGGGGTTTTTCAGGGGTTCTTTGGATGGTTTCAGTTCTAGCTTTCTAAATGGCTTCCACTTTGAAACCTTTTCTGAAAAGTAAGTCAGTTTCCCCTCTTACTTCATGTTACATTGTATTATGATTGACAGCAAAGAATAAAAACCCTATTTCTTTCTTCACTCCATTTTCGATTTTAGATGCTATTGAGGAACCCCAGTGCAGTGGTAGCTCAGTGGTTAAGATTTTGGACTTCTGCTTCAAAGGTCATGAGCACAAATCTGAGCCCCACCAAGCTACCACTGCTGGGCCCTTGGGCAAGGCCCTTAACCCTCAACTGCTCAGTGGTAAAAATGAGATGAAAGCAAGTCGCTCGAATAAGGGTGTCTGTCAAATGCCATAAATGCCAAATGAAGTGAAGTGAAGTGACTTGTGGCCAAGTATGGTGACCCATACTCGAAATTTGTGCTCTGCATTTAACCCATCCAAGTGCACACACACACAGTAGTGAACACACACCCGGAGCAGTGGGCAGCCATTTTAGCTGCGGCGCCCGGGGAGCAGTTGGGGGATCGGTGCCTTGCTCAAGGGACTCACCTCAGTCATGGTATTGAGGGTGGAAGAGAGCGCTGGTCATTCACTCCCCCCACCTACAATCCCTGCTGGACCGGAGACTCGAACCCACGACCTTCAGGTTCACCTTCGGGTTGCAAGTTCGACTCTCTAGGGCCACGACTGCCCCTAACGCTTTAATCCCTGTCTTGGACGGTTCTCCTCAAGAAAAATGTGGCAACCTCGGAGATGTGATGCAATTTGTATAATCAGAATGTGGAACCCAGAAAATCAACTTAAGCAGCTGCGTAAGCTAACTCTGATTGTGAGGAACTTTGCCCATGTCTCAGACTCTGAATATATCCATGTAAGTCAGCAAGGCATTGTGTGATTTTTCTTTCTGCTTACTTAATATTCTTCACGCACACTTTCCAACTGACCAGGCCTTAAGTACTCAGCGATGTGTTTTTCTCAGGCCAGACAAAGCGAGCGTGATAAATTGGACAGTAAATGCTCTAATACAATACAAGAGACATGAATGGAAGGTGGCTGGTTTGTGAAGATGAGCTCAGTGAGAACGGAGAGGCTCTTAAGCAGAAACTCAAAATAAAGAGAAACAGAGCAGCATTATTACCACAGTCACACTCACACTTGCCTGACATCTTATCTTCTAAACTTCTTATCTCTGTGATCAGGTTTAAGAATCAGCAGGTTCTCCAGCAGAACAAAGAGATCAAAATGCTATTTTCAGTTTTTTTTGGTCTTTGGTTAGTTCCCATAGGTATCTTTATAGACTGGCATTTATTAAATATCAGTAAGATTTAAATAAAAAATGCTCAAGTGTTCCTCAAGGGTTCTTTAGACAGTCATTAGTTCTAAAATCTTAGAACAAGGGTTCTTTGGATGGTACTGGTTCAACACTCAAAAAAAAAAGGTCTTCAGATGATTACTGGTCTAACTGGCTTAGAAAAAAGGGTTCTTTTGATGGCTACCAATTCAGAATCAGAATCAATTGACATTGACCATATACATTTACATGAATTAGCAATTTTTCTTGGTGTTTGGTCACAGCATGATGCATTAAACACAGTTTACAGCAGACAAGTCACAGACAACATGACACACAACACGATTACCATCTTAATATCCAAATATTGCACCACAAGCAGAAACTGGTGGACTCGGTTGTAATTTATATTACAGTGGAGGTAGAAATAGCACCTGATTGCAGTTCAGAGTGCATTAAACAGTGTGGTACAATTGTGTAATATAGTAATAATGATGATGATGATAATAATAATAATAATAATAATAATAATAATAATAATAATAAAGTATCTAGTTATTCCTGATAATTCCACACCCTTAGGAAAAAGTAATCTTCAGGGGTTCTACAGAAAAAAAAAGGATTTCGAAGTTCTACACTCTTAGGAAAAAGGGTTCAGGGGTTCTTTGGGTGGTTAAAGGGCTTCTCCATTCAAAATACTTTTTCTAGGCTTCTGTAAAGTGTAACGGGTTCTTATCTGAAGGTGTCCTATCTGAAGCACCCTCTGACAGGTAAGGATACTAAGGGTCACGTGAGGGTGTCAATACTTTTATTGTCAAAATCATTATTTGAAAAAAATTGCAAGTTTCTGAGTGGAAATGTTGGACTATTTGTGACATGTCTATTTTATATAATAGTCTTTGCCAATAATTTTGGATTTGACCTTAGCTTTATGTTACTTATCGCATTACATTTTCAAAATATTCCAGAAGCTCTCAAGCTTATTCAGTCTTGTAGTCCAGTTTTGTTTAGAAGTCAGATGATAAGATGGGAGCTGGATCTCAGGTCTCCACTAAATGATAAATCGCCTTGTACGAGAGTTAAGTGTATGAGACTTTAATGTATTAAATGTGAAAGTAAATGATTAAAGACCAGTTATCTCCATCTATCAGCGTGACTGCTGATGGCCTGAAATTAATTCATCATTAGATTCTAGTAGGGTGAAAGAAGGTCTTATGGGTTAATTATGTAAAATAAAAAAAAAAAAAGATTTTATTTTTAAA
The DNA here is from genome assembly GCA_037576675.1 of Pangasius sanitwongsei. Classification (NCBI taxonomy): domain Eukaryota; kingdom Metazoa; phylum Chordata; class Actinopteri; order Siluriformes; family Pangasiidae; genus Pangasius; species Pangasius sanitwongsei. Next base: position 21,467,446 of record CM075016.1, on the reverse strand, counting down.
AAAGCTACACTCAAACAAAATGTATACCTACACAGGCCACTCAATCATGAATGTACTGTATATGAACATGAATGTATGGATTATGATCTAGCGATAGATACAAGTAGTCGACTAATCAAGTATGCAACCCCCTAATCAACACTAATAGCTAAAAAAAAACAAAAAAAAAACAACTTTTAATTAGCTTTTATTATTTGCCTTGTTTTTACTAGCATGCTACATTTACAATACTTGTATTCTATTTTATTGAACTTTTACTCTAACACCCTTTTTATTATACATTTGTTATATTTTATATAGTTATATTTTGTATTTCTTACTTAATATTTACCTACTTCATTTTATTTTTGACTACCTTCTGTATTTTAATTTGAGTTGTTTTTTTTTTTTTTTAATTCATCACATTGTAAAGCACTTTGGTCTGCATTTTAAATGCTTGAAAGGTGCTATATAAATATAGCACCTGTAGCAGCTGTAATGTAATAGCTCATAGAATTTCCGTTGATCTTTAGACATCAAATTTGAGGTCCTGCGATGGAAAAATGGTCCTGGGGTGCCAATACTTTTTTCCTCAGTGAAAGTCGTGGCAACGTGGAACGCAAACATTTCCAACCTCTCTGTTTTTCTTTCTGTTGAAGTTAATAAGACAAAAAAAAAAAAATGCGTCTTATCATGTTGTTGAGAAATCATAAACAAACTCCTCTAACCCTGATTACAGCTTTACCTCTGACTATTAGAAAGCACTGACACTGGAGACTCCTTCCATAAATGTTAAATAAATGCTGTTTTTTTAATACTAGAGCATGGCTGCTCAATCTATAGAATATTTCTATAGCTTGATTACTATAGAAACGATAACGTATTAAAACACATGCATTAATATCAACCTGGGATTTGCGGCTCCACAGAGCTGCTCTTATAGAAAATTAATCAGCACATTCTGCCCAATCAGAATCAAGAGTTCAACAGCGCTGTGGTATAAAGAGCTGATGTTTTGACCTTGCATGGTTTATGTGATGGCCTTCCAGGATTGTTATTATATTCAGTGTGTTCAAGTAGTGTATTTCTTCAGATGGCTGAAATGTTTCTGACATTTAGTCTAAAAAGGGAAGTGCTAAATTGTTGCTATTAAATAAAATGATTTTGATCATATTGGATTGTTTCTTTTAAATAGTGCCCCGTTTCTTTTTTTTTTTCCATTCCTCCAAATTTAAGTGGGTGTCAGATACACCTGCAGTGTTTGCAGTTTCATGCTGCTGATGCAAGATTTTCCAAAGAAACTAATAAAGTGTACTCCGCCTGTATTTCACCCTGCACGCTCTCCTTTCCAGCAAGTCAACAAGACCGTCATCCTCCATCTAAAGCTCTCCTGCTGCTTAGACGAGGGTTTAATTATGCATTAGTGAGAAATGCTTCTTTGCTTCTCCTCTTTACTTAGCTCATGCAGACGGCAGAAATACGCAATCATCTTTCCTATTGTACTTCTACCTCCGCATTTCCGTATTAGTGAATTTCAGCTTTAAAGCCCCATGAGCTTCTTTTAACCATTAAAACTTTCTCCATCTGAACAAGTCTCAAAACTCTATCACACAGGAACACACAGACATGTTTAACCCCTCGTTAACCAATATGCAGCTTGAATTTGTGCCCTAAGACTTGAAAGGTCTATGCTTATTGCTAATTTCTCTGGAATTTCTGAAGAGATTCCAAATAATAACTTGTCCATGCTTAGTCCATACAATAGCACTTCACCATCTCTAATATTAAACAAGACAGAAGCACAGAAGACAAGTAGGATGTAGATGTGCTTGTGTCATCAGTAGAAACCCCAGCAGCTGTGATAATGATGTATAATTTAACCCAAGAATGCATTTCTGTGCTCCACAGGCCTTGAGCCACTCCTCCCCACAGCCATGCATTATTCAAGCTAATGGTGACCCTGAAATAGAAAAAAAACCTTCTGATGTCTTAAAAGTTTCATTGCTTAGAGACCATTGCGGGTAGAAGTAAGTGCTCGGAGTGGGACGCCGCATGGAGAAGTGCACAGAAAGCAGCGTGTCAGCTCTGATTGAAAGTGAAAGATGACTGTTTTTAGACTCGAGCGCGTCAGGTTCTCTAACAACTGCAGAAAAATTCTGATTGGATGAAAAACTGCCTGCAATTCCTTTAGGGATCTCTTTCTCGTGGTTGCACTGTGACCTGTGCAGGGTGAGGAACGTTTCATTTGAATAACCTGACACCATTAGACACCATTTGGTGTTAAGCATGGTCACTAGATGACGTCACCAATCAAAATTGGTGTTTCAGAGCTCATTCTATGTATCCCTTATTGTTTGGACACCAGCGTGACATAATATTGGAGGGGGAAAACGTTTTGGAGATTATTCTCATTTTCATTTTAGAGTTCATCACTAGTTCATCAAATGATTTTGGATGATTCATATCTAGGCAAAACTTCATGATAGTCCAATTAAATGGTCTCTAGGCCCTACTACACTATATGGCCAATACTTTGTAGACACCTGACTATATACTCATATATATAGACTATATACTATATACTCATATGTGGTTCTTCCCCAAACTGTTGTCACACAGTTTGAAACACACAATTGTATAGAATGTCCTTGTCTGCTGTAGCATTATGATTTCCCTTCACTGGAACTAAGAGACCCAAACTTGTTCCAGCATGACAATGTCCCTGTGCACAAAGTGAGGTCCATGAAGACATGGTGTGTTAAGGTTGGAGTGGAAGAACTCGAGTGTCCTGCACAGAGACCTGACCTCAACCCCACTCAACACCAACCAACTGCACCCCAGACCTCCTGACCCAACATCAGTGCCTGACTTCACTAATGCTCTTGGGGCTGAATGAACACAAATCCCCACAGCCACGCTCCAAAATCTAGTGGAAAGTCTTCCCAGAAGAGTGGAGCTTGTTAGCTCTCAAACACTATTCACTTCTAAACAAAGCATGATTGAGAAATAGAAAAATGGCTGAAATTTATTCAGTTATAAAAGGGAGGAACTTGTACAAGGTCACGATTATGTGATAGGCACATTTCGGAGGTGTTTAACCAGCAAAATGTGTTGCTTTCTCATGCAGAGAGAGAGAACATGATCCTGTCAAGGCTTCTCCATTAGTAAGAGTTAATAAACGGCTCCTTGTTAATATCCTAAATATTTGGCTAGCTCACCATCAGGTTTGTTTAAAATGGAGTCAGTGCGCCAACTACGCCAAGCTACTGTCAGGTTTGTTTGTCCAAACTGAACAAACTGGAGCGGTGTCTCAAATCACATACCTGTGCGCTAGGGGTATAACGCTACACAAAATGCTAAGGCAGCATTACACGAAAACCTTCAGACTTGATGACGTTCTGGTTCTGAATACATGAATACACAGCAATTTTTTTGTATGTTTCAGAGAGACCCAAAAAGCTACAAAAAAGCTCTGAGAAACAAACTTGAATTGATGCATAAAAATAGTCACGTCCCTCTGTAATTACAGGCTGTCCATAAATTTAATAAATAAATAAAAGTTGACTTTGCAGTATCATTTTCTTTCCTGTTATGCTGTCTAAGCAGTACTCAGCACTTTAGATCACCGTTATTCTGTGTGTGTGTGTGTGTGTGTGTATGTGTGTGTGTGTGTGTGAGTGAGAGAGAGAGAAAGAGAGATGGACAGTGTGAAAGAGTGGCGGAAGAGGCGGTTAATGGGAAGGATAAGGTGGAAGGTCCTTAGGCAGTAAAATCTACCAGTTTCCATCCATCAAACCCCACTGTCATATCAGCAGCCTAAAATACCCCATAAAACACTGTTATCGATGGACGGACCTTCCGAGGCAATTAGACGGCAACTTCATTAGTGTAAGTGTGACTGGAATTACGGCCGTTAAGCTCCATACTGTATATAGAGTGAATCTAGTTGATCCAAAAAAGTTTTATCATGACATTATTTCATTTTCTAAATAAATATGTCCTCTCTTTACCCCTCTTTATCTTTCTTTCTTTCGAATAGTGGCTGAGGTGCCAAATTCGCAAAGCTTTTGTGAATTAAATCTCTCATTATAACAATCTCCAGATTACCAGAGGAAGCTGAGAAGATAAAACTCACGCCTTCTGCCAGTGTTTGACAACATTGCTTTTTTTTTTTTTTTCTTCTGGTGTTTGAAATAGCACGAATTGTAAGCCAGAAACAGTAGGAATGATTTACTTGAACTGTCTTTCATAAGGCTGACATAACTATGTCATAACTGGGTCAAAGACGCCTGTCTCTGTGGTGTTTCTGTGACACTTCGTTGAGGGTTATAATTCTTAATAATACACCATAGACTTACTATCAGTAAGGGCATACAAGTAATGAGACATCACATATGACAATTTTGTATTATTTCTAACAGATGTAAAGCTTATTTCATCAAATGTTACAATGCTGGTCAAATACATCTTTTTTCAATTCAATTCAGTTCAAAATTGATTCATAAAGCACTTTAAAAACCACGGAGTGCACCAAAGTGCTGTACAATTACAAAAAAAAATAATATGAAAAAAGAAATGAAAGAAAATGAAAATTATATAAAACACCACAAAGAGCCTACATCTCCTCCACACCTAATGCTCATTATAAAGTAGCACAAAACGTCTTTAAAAAGATGCATCTTAAGATGGGTTTTAAACATGTTCACAGAGGTCGAGGATCTGATAAACACTGGTACTCCATTCCACAACTCTGGGGCAGCAACGGAGAATGCGTGATCTCCTAGCTTATAACGTCTATCATAAAACAAAGTAAAATGGAATAAATCGTTAATAATTAATAGTAATAGTGTATTGGAAACATGGTTGTAACTGGACATAAACCTTGCATTATAAAAGGTCAGATGCTATAATTAGCCGTCATGACAGTTTGTGTGTTAGCCTATGTGTTAGTCTATGTTGTGTTAGACTGTGTACACACAGTCTCTTAGATTGAACATGACACTTTTTTTCCATATAATTAAACTCCCAAAACAACACAATATCATAATATATTTACGATATGGTTATGTCAGTCTTATAATGTGGAATTTTCATATCACTCCAGCAAACCGGCTGACTAAACCATTCCTGAAATACTGCATCCTGGTCTTAACAAAACACTGTTATTCTTCTGGACATAAACAGCCACGACATAATTACAGCATATAACATCTCCCATGACCCATCTATGGCCTGCTTATGTCAGTCTTATAAAGACGTATTTAAGTTTTATCAAGGCAACATTTACAGATGGATTGATGAACATGACGTTACTGTAGAACCCCATATATAAACTGCCATATCGACTCAGTGTCATGACACATTTATGATGTGGCTATGTCAGCCATATAACGCAGGGATCGAGTTAAAAATTAAGCAAGTAAAGCAAGCTTAATTTTCCATTTTTCTAACAATGTTCCTAGCCCTAGCAATGCATAACTCATTGTATCATGTGATAGCTTTCATGACATGTTTATGAAGTGGTTATGTCAGTCTTAGAATGCAAAGTTCAAGTTACGTGTTACTAAGTCATTTCTGTACTAACGCTCTTAGTCTTAACATTACATAAACTCTCATAACAGCTCACTGCATCATATGGCATATTCCTTAACACATCTATGAGGTGGTTATGTCAGTCTTATAAAGCAGTGTTCAAGCTAACTGTTATCAAGGCAGCTTACTAAGCCACTACTCTCCTAATGCTCCTAGTTCTAACATAAACAGTTATGACAACTTATTACAGAATATGCCATGTTCCATGACACAGCCATGTAATAAGTTGTCATAACTGCCTTATAATTCAGTGTTCAGTTTAACTGTTATCAAGACCGTACATGTTATTAATCCATTTTCTCTGATAATGTTCTTAGACCTAACATGTCAAACTCACGTGACAACTCAACATAGCATCTTTTATGACATATTTATGAAGTGGTTATGTCAGTCTTGTAACGCAATGTTCAAGTTCAGTGTTATCAAATCAGCTTATTAAGCCATTTCTGTAGTAATGTTCCTAGTCCTAATATGACAAACTTTCACTGCGAGTCAAACAGCATATGACATTTATCTGACATGTTTATGATGTGATTGTCAGTCTTATAACACAGGATTTAAGTGTTAGGTGAGCTACTGTTATAAGGTTTTGTCTCATAGTAGTTAAGAGTTTTTTTTATACATTTTCTTGTACATTTTATACATTTTTATGACAAGTGTACATGTATTTTACAATCAAATGAAGGTAAATAAAATAAAAATGAATTGGTGTTTCAGTTATAAGGAAGAAAATTGTGTACTTTTTTTTTTTTTTTTGCTTCAATGCTCCAATTCTCAAGCTGTGTATGTAAAAATCTGTGACTTGCACTAGCATACAAATGTTGTTTTTATGTATGTGTAGCCATGCACACATTTACAGGCACACAGCATACTGTGCTACCTTAATGTCTCCCCATAAGAAAAGTTATTACCACGTATGAAACCGTCAGCCTCGACAGGGTGCTCTGTGGAGTCGTTACCACGCTCATGAAGAAGGGAGCAAATAATTGAATTCGCCATTGTTGCCAGGACTCGGTGGGTGATATTTTAGCAACGATCTATTGAAAGAAACAGACAAATTAAGGTTCTTCCGCACAAATTTGATATCACTTGTCTCACAGCCGCATAACAGAGAGCCTAGAGGGCTGCTGCGGCACTTCGACTCCGCAAAAGACAGTCCAGAATCCAATTCCACACAAGCAGCGAGTTGTGAGAAATATTAATTACATTTTGACTCTACCTGCACAGTAAATCCAACCACCTGGACCCTGGACTTTCAGTCATGCTTGAAGAGAGGACTGTGTACGGAGGAGTCATAAGCGAAGCCACTCTCCTGCACATTACTCTTCCAGGAGCAGACAAGCTTCAGTTGGCTGCTTTCCTGCTTACATGAATGTGTGTGTGTGTGGGTTGGTGTGTGTGTGGGGGGGTTGGTGGGTGGGAAGGTGGGAAATTACACTCCTGAGTCTTCAGTTCTCTACATATCATATTACCAGGATGCCATTATGGTGCCAAACAGGTCTTCCACTCTACACATTCATTAGAACTCGACTCACACATCTGTGGAACCATAACAGACCTTGATACGTCTCACTTTTCTCTCAGCAGGTTGGCGTTTTGGTTCTACCTTCCTGCTGATTCTAAGTGGATGTGGACGACACATCATCAGGAATGGGAGAGGAACACCAGGAACATCAGAAGTGGATTAGTGAGTCCTGGGCTCCTATTCAGGGACTCCCACCTTCCATTGCTATGCATGAAACAATGCAGGGAGCCCTGACTAAAATGCAAAGCGCACATTACTACATCATACATTCACTGAGTATTTGAGGCTCTGTGCTATGCAGATGGTAATATGACCTTAAGTGACTGGTTTCTTTCTTGTTCATTCAAATCACAAACTCAACCACCAAATCCTCCAACTTTTTAACAACCTCGGACTCCATGGCCAGCGGTGACAGCATGTTGACTCTGCTTTCCTGCATTTTAGTTCATTTATAATCTGAAAAATAAACATTATCTGACTTCTCTTTCCTTGTTAAAGTTTCTTTTCATTGACACACTTGTTTTTTGGGAGGAGTTGTTATTTTTTCATCCGCTTATCTAGCTCCAACTGAAAACAATTAGCCTTACTACCTGGTTACAACTTTAACCCCTTGCGCTAACATTTCTGAAATTATTTAAGATTCTGTGGCTTTACAGTCATTGGCTTGTATTCTATTAACTCACTAATGTTGATAGGTGTTGTGGGACATAACGTAATGGCCAATCAGTCTAATCGATCAGTTTAAATGTTCTTCAACAGCCCTTTAGTGTCCAAGACCCAGTAGCCCCGGTCAGTAATCCATTCCTGGGTGGAGAGTAGTTTGTCCTGAAAAGTTTGAAGCTACTAAATAGTTCTTATATGAGGAAAAGGCATTGGGTGACATTGACTAGGTCCTTCCCCTGCTGTCAATCCTGAATGTCAAAGTCTCTTAATAGACCCCTGAGAACACAACACTATTAGGATAGTGAGACTGAGGGGCAAATTCAAAATTTGTTTGTGCAAGAGAAACGAGAGAGCACGGGAGAGAGAGAGAGAAAGAGAGAGAGAGAGCATTGTGTTTTCCCTTGAGAATATCCTATCATTTCTGATAACCTTCAAGAGCCACCATCAGAGTTTGTTAAAAAAAAACATTTTTCAAAGCACACTGTAGTGAATATTATATATATATATATATACATATACATACATACATATATATACATATACACACATATACATATATACACACACACTGAAATTGTGCACAGTGCTATACAGACCTAATAATCTCTGGTCCATTAGGCAAATCTCACTTGTGTTTTTACACAATTTTCTCTTGGGTTCTTATTTTATACTACATGTGCTATGTATTGAAAATCATATTGTGTTAAAAAAATGACAAACATTTTCTATCCACCAGAGGATTAAAGGCAAGGTTTTTTCTTTTTTTTTTTAAATTAGGTGGTTTAGACAGGAGATTCTCAGCCATGGATCCTATCACTGTAAAATAAATCTCACACGCCACATCAGCACAGTTTTATAAACATCATCCAACTAGATGAATATTAGCCACGTTTAAATTATGATAAATAATTCGCCATAAGACTGGGGCTATTGAGCTTTTTATTCCTGAACTTTTCAACAAATCACATAAGGTAGGTCCAAGTTGACATTAATGGCAGGTTGAAATTTCCACCAGTGTAACACTGACTCCTTGGCTGTACTTCACAGACCCCTGGGGGTTCCCTGGACCCCAGTGTGAGAACCACTGGTTTACACTGTACTAACAAACTCTTACACAAAGAAAAGGCTGGCAAGCTTGTCACACTGGACATCATTCTGGTTATTTCAATCATTTTAATGTTCTATCCAGGAACAGAAAATCGACTTAAGCAACGAGAGAGAACATTCTCAGCATCACTAATGATGTATCTGTTAAATGTTTAATAAATGTATTCGTTGCACATCATTTTCAGATGTGGCTCTTCTGACTTCTATAGTGCACGCAAATATCACAAACTGTCTTCAAGTATGTTGAAATATAATAGTCACATTGCGCATTCCAAATGTCTAGATAAAAAAAAAACAGATTTTGAAAAAAAAAAAAATTTAATTCAGCTTCCTCCTAAAAGTGAAAAAGGAGAAAATTACTTAAAGTTATTTAAAAATTTCAGTTTGACTGCAGTGCAGGTTCATCAAAGATATTTCGACAGTCAGTATCTAATTACAAACGCAGTTTTTTAAGCGTATGCCCATTCTGCTGTGCCCGCGGCACATATCTATCCAATAACTTGATCAAAAAGATGTTCACCATGTGTGGCTTAGCTAGCAAGGTCTTAGTCAGCTTTAGGCACAGCGACTTTTTTTTTTTATTTGCCGTGGAAGAACATCATCTCTGTAGAAAGAAATCCAAAGCAAGATTAGATTTAGAAACATATTCTTTGTTGGTGCTTTGTCCAGAATTCATCCACACCGACATCTGATGGGTGTTCCCAGACTGCCACAACTATCCTAAGAATAGTGAAAGTCAGTTGAAGACTTTGGCAATCTAATCAAATAACTTATGGAAATAAACAATTGCTAATAAAATCCCAGTAGCTTAAGACTAAATGTATATGTTGGTGCAATCATATTAACATTAGCATGTAGATTAATAAAAAAAAAAAAAAGTCATTTTGCAGTAAATAAAGAAAATAAATGAAATCTATGACCAGGCAAAGAGCCTACTAGTTCCAGAAGCACACATACACCTGCGCACACAAACACACACACACACACACACACACGCACACATATTCCAACAAGTAAAATGGCACTCACGTGTTGAACATCATCTCTTGCTGGTAATAGCACTATATCCATAAATATGCATCCATTTCGAGTTGATCGTATCATACCCATGGGTAAATTACAGCTTTTGAAGTGTATGATGGAACCATAATCCAGATATTCCTCCAGTTCTCACTGACTGCTCAGCTAAACATACCCTAATAGATCTGCGGGAGGTCAGTGGCCTCCATCTCACCACAGACCAAAGATTCCACATAAATTTGCTGCACTCCCCAGAACAGATTAAAATAACTGAGTACACAAAATTGAGATGGCTCCTGATTTTTTCCTGCTCGTCACCAGTGATGGAATAAAGAGAGAAATATTCAAATTACACACAGTCATGCTGTGCATGGACAGTGTTCAAGGACATTTAGGCCTATTTGGGTGATTGGGTTGCTATTTGTTTCCCCACTGATACTACATTACATTCACAAATTTGTATGTAAAGTAAAAGTAGGACAGCGGTTATGTCTATCCCAGCACACTATAGTTACATTGTCCACAAATCGTCCATTGTAGGTCATATAAAATGTATATTTTAGTGTACTGACTTAGCACTGTTACCTGAACACATTCACCCCTATGAAATAATTGGAATATTCCAGGAGTCACATGATCAGAAGTTCCTGACAATCACGAGAAGAAGAAAAGTATATTTTCACATTTTTTTTTTTAAATCTTATTTTCAGTGATGTGATATTGACTGACGAGGTCACTTTGAAAGTACCCAAATTATAGACTGAAAGGAAATGGTTTGAAAGTCCTTAATGTCCTCATGCCATTAGCATCATTGGTAATCGACCACATTTTGTGTCCTTGCTAATACTATGCTTAAAAAAAAAAATTGGGGCTTTTCAAGTTTCTCAATTAGAGAAAGATGCATTCTACAAAAATGAGGTATTGAAATGGTCACATGCATGTTTTCTGAGATTCGGTGCTGAAAAATGAATATATACATTTTAAAAAGTTAGATAAAGGTTAAATAACAGTGCAATCATAGAATCATCGATTTATTCGTACGAGGAATGATGTGCACGTACAAAGTTTTTCTTTTCTAGTAAACTTGTAGCGAGATGGACAACATGTCCAATTAATGAAAACATTAGTGAAGTCAAAACAAAGACTTTTTAGCATTAGAAACCAAAAGACAAATGATGACCCAACTCGCAGCGAAACTTGAGAGCTGTACTCAGCCATTTGAGCTGGTTAAGCTCACACTGGGGCTTCAACAAGCTTCTCAACAGTGGTTTCCCACATCTCCAGTAGAAGCCAAGAGCCATGGGCTTCAGGGATGCATGGCTTTGCCCACTCATCTGCTGTCCAGCAGCACACTTTAAGATTCCTGGTCTCTTTAATCCGACAAAGGGGATTAGACATAAGGAGGCAGAGCAGCTCTTTGGTGGAAAGGGTGGAGGGGCATTAATTATTAACACCTCTTGACATGCATGGTGAGCAAGAGCTTTAACCCAAAAAATCACAGCAGTGAGCAGTGGGATCATTGCTGCACCCTTCATTGTATTAGCATCACCTCAGATCCGTCAGACAAAGACAGTTTTGTGACCTTTTGACCTTCCCATGCTTTCAATAGAGAGAGAGAGAGAGAGAAAGAGAGAGAGAAACTAAAGTTGTGTCTGCGCTCAGGATGGGACAGGACAGCACCGGTGTTGATGAGACAGGATGCAAAAATAGCAGCTTGTCTAAAATGCACATGACATGAGCGGTCAACTTTCAGCACCCAAGACACAGAGATAAGAAATTCCCCAAATCACACAACAAGCAAAAATAATTCCGAGTACCACTGAACCATGGTCTCTCTTGAGACAAGTTCTTCAAGACATGTGTAACAATGTGAGCACTTTTACTTGCTCACAGGTGGGAGAACACAACGAACATAACCATGCATGAACCCAGAGGAGGAGCTCTTAAGATACATGACTTACCCCCCTTGTTCCATCTGCCCTTAATCCTGCCCTGGAAGGAGGGATGAGGAAGTGAGAGGAGCAGCAGCAGACACAGAGTCACCGAGAATCCACGAGCGCTCCTGAGGAACATCTCCAGGAGTTTAGGTTTAGGTTTTTCACCTGTCCGTGGAGCTCGGCTCGGCGCTGAGAGCGCGCGGCGACTGCTGAGTGTGTTCTGTCATCGGTCACGTTACAGAAGCGGCATGTGTGTATCTCTGCCACGCTGCTGTGAGCTGCCGAGCTCTTCCTGCCAGAGTGTGTATGAGAGCGAGAGCTGTTTCTCAGCGCATCCCCATCTCACACAGCCACCGAGTCCTCATCATCCGAGAGCGAGAGTGAGAAAATGAGAGGCAGGCACAACATATGGCACAGCACAGCTCTGTCTACTATGCTTGCACACACACATACACACACACACTCACACACACACACGTCTTACTCTGTACACACACTCAAGCGTGTTCCCTGACTGCTGCCCGCAGACGTTGCCTCCGCCAGTCTCTCGCTCCCGCTCTTCAGCTCTCTGTGGGAATTCAATCTCTCGCTCACGCACTCACTCCACCAGCCCACTGCAGTGACATGCAGGAGTTTATATGAAATGAGCCGTGTGTGTGTGCAGGGATGTTTTGGAGGTGGGGGGGTGACTGGGAGTAGGAAACAGTAGAGGAGAGGTGAATGAGAGGAGAGGAGAGGAGATTTGAGGAAAGGAGGACAAGCAGATGGATCTGGTAACAGCACTAATCTCATCAGCTGAACATATTTTTCAATGAATAACCAGAGAATGTCCCAAAACAAGACACAGCTCTCCACGGACACGGCTCTCCTCAGAGTCAAACTCAGCACAGCTGAACACAGCCAAGCAAAGCGTACCTCAGCTGAAGACGGCGTACCTCACCCTAGCCCTGGGCAATTAAACACCGCTCTTTCTCAGCACAGCAGGTGACCAAATCCCATCAGAGGCAAGTATGGCCGTATCACCATCACACAGCACAGTCAAACACAGGTCATTACAACCTTGCCACAGATAAACACAGGTGATCACTAACAAACACAGCCAAACATAGATTGCCACAACTCAGCAAAGCAGAACAGTCAACAACAGTAGAGCACAGTTAAACACAGATCACGACAGGGCACCGTAATCCAGCACAGCCAACACAGGTCAACACAGTTTAAAAACAAAACAAAACAGGTGTCACAGGCCATGACAGCTGAACACAGGTGACCAACAGCTATCACAGCCCTATACAGGTCACCACAACCCAGCAGAGTCAAACACAGTTTACAAAAGCAGCGCATAGACCAACACAATCCATCACAGGGTCACCATAATCAACCCCGCAATTACCATTACCCAGCACAGCTAAACCCAGCTCACCATTACCCAGCACAGCCAAACACAGTTCACCATTGCCCTGCACAGCCAAACACAGTTCACCATTACCCAGCACAGCCAAACTCAGCTCACCGTTACCCAGCACAGCCAAACCCAGCTCACCATTACCCAGCAGATCCAGATCCAGCTCCCCATTACCCAGCACAGCCAAGCACAGTTCAGCATTACCCAGCACAGTGAAACCCAGTTCAGCATTACCCAGCACAGCCAAACCCAGCACAGCCAAACAAAGCTCACCATTACCCAGCACATCCAAACCCAGCTCACCATTACCCAGCACAGCCAAACACATTTGAGCATTACCCAGCACAGCGATACCCAGTTCACCATTACTCAGCACAGTCAAACGCAAGTCACCGTTACCCAGCACAGCCAAACAGAGATGATCAAAGGTTGTTACAAACCATCACAAACAATGTTCACCATTACCCAGCACAGCCAAACACAGGTCACCGTTATACAGCACAGACAAACACAGTTCACCACAGCCTAGCAGAGATAAACAAATGTTGCTACAAACCATCACAGCCAAACACAGGCCATCACAAGCAGGCCCAGCATAACAAAGGTGATCATTTTAATATAGCCAATTACAGCCAAACACATTTCACCATAGCCCTGCACAGCTAAACACAATTGATTATAATTCATCACTATCTAACATCACAACAGCCACAACAGCCTAAGACAGTCTAACATAGTAGGTCACCACAGCCAAACGAAGCTCATGTGGCTGAGAACAGGTGACCACAACCAGCACAGAAAGAGGCTGAAATACAAACACATGGGCCTCATTTATCAATCATTTAGTAAAGTCAGGTGTAAATATTTTTGCCAGACCAGACTAAAAATTCCCACAGGATTTTCTCGTAGCAGTTTGCGCATGTTGAGAAAACACAGAGCAGCCATAAATTACTAAGAAAGTTCATGGCACAACATAATTTCATTTAGCCACGACCACAAAACTCCATAAAAGGCAACACTCAAAGTCAGCTGAAAATGACAAAATGATGACTAAATAGTGATAGAGCGCCTCCTATGCATGGTATGCATCTTCCAGTCTTCCAGTAATGCAGCTTAGCCATTGCAGTGCATCAGCTACCATAGACACTCCTTTTATAGGGTATGGATTTATTTTGGATGGCTTTCTTTCCAGTCATTAATAGGAAACCACAGAGTTTAACAAAATATTCATTAAACTGGTGTGTAATTGAATAAATAAGTGATTTAACTTGACAGCGTAACCCATATATAAAATCTCAGCAACTCATTGCCAATTATGCAATTTTTAAACCGATCAATCAAGGTCGAGTGAGTGAGTGAGTGAGTGAGTGTCCTAATATGCAAATTTACACAAATTCAGGAACACTCGCGACTAAACAGACTATCAGGAACACCATATTTTTTCTCGAAATGCTTCTGTGAGCAATTTACGAATAAATCCAACCGTATTCAGCATGATAAATGAGGCCCGATGCCTGAGGGTGCCAAATTCTTTACATCGCAAACTCGTTTGACGCAGGCGGTGAATGGTCTGAGTTTCCAAACTCCTTAAGCATTTACATGTCTGAGGCATTTCCCCTTAGCAAAGTGAAGAGCCTGAACCAGTGTTCTGCTTCACAAGCGCTCCAGGGACAAGGTGGATTAAGCAGAGTACATAAAACGGATGCTTCACAGAGCCAGCTGGTAGACATACACCCACACACACGTATACACACACATACACACACACACCGAGTGCGGCGTTAGTGTCCTAATTACAGCTTCTGACTGAAGCCATGATTAAGTCTATAATTTTTATACCCACCACAAAATTAATATTCTAAGTCCACACATAAGCTCAGTGGGCATGTAGCACCACAACACTCACACTCACACTCACTGTCACCAACGGTAATTTATCATCCTCTTTAACACATTAGTCACTTCGCAAAAACACAGACACACACACGTTCCATTTTCCACTAATCTTTTGTATCTTACAAACAATGGACCAATATGCCAGGGTTGGAATTAAAATCTTTCTGCACCTGTTTCCAATAAAAAAAAATTTAAAAAAATCACAGAGAAACAGATAAACAGATACAAGGATAAATGCACGAAGGCATCTGCTACACCAGACCAGTTACAGCCTAAATCGAGACAAAAAACGTTTTACTGTAGCAATGAAAAGTGACTCAATCTGCATGAAGCTCCATGTTCACCTCACCACACCTGTGTACCTGCTTATTCTAATTTTTATACCACAGCATTGCTTATGGTCACTCTGCAGTCCTCACAGCGCATTAACAATAAGCCAGAGAGAGCCAAGGACACCAGGCTTCTGAGGACCGCAGCAGTGTCAGAACCCAAGGGAACGAGAGAAAACAAACCCACGCAATGTTACAACCATCACTTTATACACACAGAAGCATTAAAAAGTCAGCGATAGTCCAATAAGTTCATGAGGCATTTGCATAAACTGCTAAGTGTTTTAACGACTATAGCCCAAAGAGACTAAATTAACCACTCAGGACAGGAAATATGGAAATAGGCTGGAATTATGTTGGAATTATTCTGAGAATATGTTGGAAATACATAGAAATTACGTTGGAAATATGTTGAAAATAGACTGGAATTGGGGGTGGGGGGGGTGGGGGGGACGGTGGTTCCAGTTTCCTCGCCCAGTCCAAAGACATGTGTTGTAGGCTGATTGGCATTTCCAAATTGTTTGTGAATGTGTGTGTGCCCTGTGATGGGTTGGCACCACGTCCAGGGTGTCCCCTGCCTTGTTCCCCACGTTCCCTGGGAGAGGCTTCAGGCTGCCCCGCGACCCTGTGTACGGTAAGCGGTATGGAAGATGGATAGACAGGAATTGGAATTGCATTGCAATTACATAATTGTGTTGGAAATACTTTATTGGAAAAAATGTTCTGGAATTATGTTGGGAATACATTGAAAATATAAATAAATAGTTTGGAAATGCACAGAAATTATGCTGCAACTATGTAGGAAATATGCTGGGAATGCAGTGGGAATGTAAGGGATGTTAGCATATACATTCAAAATACATTGGAAATTAAATAAATTGCAAATATATAGAAATTATGTTGAAAATATGTTGGAAATATGCTGGAAATAAAATGGAATTCAGCTGAAAGTATATTGGAATTATGTTGGAGACACATTTGGAAGTAGGTTGAACTATATTAGAACTATATTGGAATTGTGTTGGAAATGAATTGTAATTAAAATTGTAATTAGGAATTATAAGCAGGACTTTGTTGAATGTTACATTTATGTTTGAAATCCATTGGAGGTATGCTGGAAACATTTCAGAAGTACACCGAAATTATGGAACTATTTTGGAAATATTCTGGAAATGCATTTGATATGCATAGAAATTATTTTGGCATTATGCTGGAAAAATGTTGGAAATACGTTGGAAATATGCTAGAATGCCATCAGTATATAGAAATTATGGTAGGACTACACTGGAAATATGCTGGAAACAAATTGGAAATACACGGAAATTATGTTGGAAACAGGTTGGAATTCTGTTGGAATCACGTTAGAACTACATTGAAAATACATCTGAAATACATAGAAATTATGTTGGAAACAGGTTGGAATTTATATTGGAATTCCATTGGAGTCATTCTGGAAGTACATGGAAAATATGTTAGAAGTATGCTGGAAATGCATTAGAAATGCGTCGATGAAACTCTGCCTCAATTTTTTTTTGTTATGAAATGCAGGAGTTAAACTGAGATATGATGAAGACATGATGAGCATGGACTCAAGTGTAACATTATCCCAGACAAAAGCATTAATCTGCACGGTCAGAGCTGCAGTTAGTGTCCGTATTGTCTCAGTCTAGCATCCCTAGAGTGCATTTAGCTCAACGGCTCGCAGATGGATTCACTGCCCGGATCCGTTCTTACCTCTTTATTACTGCACCCACAAAATGAAGAGGAAGGAGGGAGGAGCGATGGTCTGGAGTGCGCACTGTGGAAAGAGAAATGGGCAAGCGAGCATCAAATACTGGGAAAGAAGCCTGAGCCACTGCACTCGCCTGGAGGTGAGGTACAGGGGTACGGAGGGCCTGTCAGCTTATCACCCTCAGACAAGAGCCCCTAAACACAGCCCGAGCAGAGACAAACTGCACAAGGGTGCAGGACGGAGATAAGCAGAGGAGGCTCTGCAGGGAGGGAGGGCGGGGGAGAGAGAGAGAGAGGCAGAGAGAGAGCAAGAGGCAGAGAGAGAGTCTGTGTGAGTGAGAGAGGCAGAGATTTATTCTATGTATATACCATTTATACAGAGACATACATATGGAGTGATATTTGTGCCAGTAGCCACTACTGAATGCAATAAGGTTTGATTTGAAAATCAATGTTCACAATTTAAAATCACATTTTGGCAGCACAAAGCATGCTTCATTTTCAGATTTATCAACAGTGTGAATAATCTTGACAGGTGACTGGCTGATGTGTCAAAGACATGAATCTGGGCTTGTTTGCTTTTCAGAAGAGCTCTGATATGGCAAAGTAAACTTCTGATTCTAGATTTGATAAACTGAATTGGAACTTTGTTGCACAATCCAAATGTAAACTTAAACTAATAACATGAAAACTTAACTACCAATATGCACACTTAAACTACCAAAATTTCAATTTAAACTAATAAAATGAAAACGTAAACTAAAAAAAAATGTACTACACAAAATTTTAATTTAAACAAATGAAATGAAAACTACCAAAATGTACATGTATACTACTCAAATTTAAACTTCTTTTTAACAAATCAAAACTCAAACTACCAAATTTTTAACTTAAACTACCAAAATGTAAACTCATAAAATGAGTTAAACAACCATTATTTATATAAATTAAATTATCTGAATGTATAATTAAACTACTTAAATTTAACCTACCAGAATGTACAGCTAAACTTTATAATAATAATAATAATAATAATAATAATAATAATAATAATTATTATTATTATTATTATTAGCCTGCCACCGTAACCTTACCAAACTTATCCTAGCAAAATTTACAATGAAACTACCTAAATGTAAACTTAAATTAATAAAATGAATATTAAAACTACCAAAATTTAAACTTAAACTACCCAAAGTTAAACTTCCAAACAAACAATTTAAACTTAAATTATATATTATATGATTTATTTAAAATGTTATTTATTTTATTTTAATTATACATTTATTAATTTATTTTAATAATGATTTTATTCTGGACTACCAATTAAATTTCAAGACTTGATATACACTTTAAAGCACAAAAAATCCAGCTATTCAAAATTCTAGTGGCACATCTTTATAATTAAATGTACAGAATTTAGCAGATAGCATCCTCCAGAGCGACTTACAGAAGTGATTTACAGACTCAAAAACATCAAAACACATCCTTATGGTTTAAGAATAATGTGAAGCTAAACCTGTCACAAGTACAGTACCAGTAGAGCAGCATGTGTGAATGGGTGAGATTAAAAAAATAAAGCAGAAAAGGTGTATAGAGATTGGATGATTTGTTTACTGCAGTGAAAAGGTCCTTTCTAAATATGTTTAAAGCAGCAGCAAGCAGTAAAGGCAACACCAAGCGTCGTCGTTTAAAATAGTATAAACCACTTCAGTAATGAAACAGTAAACAGAGAGCGAAACGCTTTCCAGTCGCTCTGCTAGAGCGCTCTAAAGTGAAGCTCTTGAAGACACACCACGAAAATGGGCTTTATTCACAGCGAGAGCCTGAGTGTGCACTTGCAGTGAATCTCTCATTTAAAAGCTGGCTTTAGACACGACGCTGGATAATCTGATCTCCATCTCATTTTCTTCCTATTTGCACTCCTAATTTAAACATTCATTCCTATTCGCCCCCTCCCGCATCGCTCCTCTTTTATAAGATTGGTAAATCTGTATTAGGTTGTTTGTCTTTTCCTGAATTGACTGTAATGCGGCTTGGAATAATTCTCCAGCATTGCTGCCATCTGGCCTGTGATTAACATTCCGATTAAAATTCACCACAATCACGGCTCAGCAACTAACAACCGCTGTGACTGAACTATTATTAGCCGTTAAATGTCTCGGCTTATGAATTTTAATTCTACAAATACAGTGGGAGAAAATGTTTCATTAAAGCCTATGAACAGAGGGCAAGTAAGCTTTTTTTTTTTTAAAAAAAACAAAAAAAAAACAACAAAACCAAACAGGGCCAGATTGCCAGGTGCTGCATTTCAAAGTCAAAGCACCAGAGGGCATGTTGGAAAGCAGCAAAGCTATAAAGTGTGATGTTTCCTTTTAAAATGAACTGCATTCTGATATATCAGCAAATGAAGCTTGTGATAAAATTGCTTTAAATACACAGAGCTGTATTCAGAGTTGACCTAGTGAGGCTTTAATACCGTAATTGCATGCATCAATATTCACATCTCAGGAGACAGCATCATAATCAGATACATTGCTCATCTTGAGGAATGAATTGTTTAATGGATAAAGTTATGAATTCACTTTAAGTGAGCTTGGTCAGCTTATCCTTCAAACTTTTATTTACAGGAGAGCGCATCGAATGAACAAAAAACACTGGCGTTATATTATTATTGGCAAAATAATAAAATGTGCTGGATCAAGTGCTATTTTAATAAGGGTGGAAGCTGTATTGATAAATTAAACCAGTGATTGTGATAATTACAACTTTTAGAACTCTTCATAATTCTAAACTCTTAGGACTCCTATTAGATTTATTTCAATGCTTGCCATCTTCTCAGCCATATAAGTCTTTATTATTTTTCATATGTAAAGGCGCATTAGGTGAGATTAGTTTTTTTTTTCCTTTTCAAAATGAGGTCTCTCTATCAAAAGATAGGATGGTTTGATATTTGAATGATTCCTGCCCATGTTCACGAAGCTCCTCCCCTAGAATCTACAGTGGCCCATAGAGTAGAATGTCAGTAAAATGACTGACAGGATGTGGAGCCAAACAAAACAAGCATTCCAGACACTTTTACTAAAGCCACAGCTTAATCCATTTTTTTTTATCATGTTCTACTTATCTTCCAATAGTCTTTAAATAGTCTCCTGCTTTTATTTTACATCATATAACATTTGACTGCAAAGGAAAAAAAAATACCATTTCCATCTCCTGTCCTTATTTTCTGACCCTGACTTTTTTTTTTTCAAGCTAAAAGACAGCAGCTAATGTAAATATAGATGTAATGTTTGGACATTTGGACAAGCCGCTGACGCTGATGCTGACTCTGGCCCGCCCACAGTGTCTGCGTTTGCATATGACTGTATAGTTATTTATGTATTATTTACCTTCGTAAACTTTAACTCAGATATGAAAGTATGAATTTAAAAAAAAAAATGTCTGCTCTGTCCTAAAACTCTGGTTCTCTCGTCTCTTGCCTTGAAATGGACCTGATCCTTTGATCTTCACAACCTTCTGGAGAATTCCTAAATGGCTCAGTATCAATACAAGTTGCATTCGGTTTGCCATCTTCAAGATTCATCCTGACTCATTTCTGACTAGAAACCAAAAAAACCACAGGGAGTTCTTTGGTTCCTATCTTCTTCTGCCAGATAACACTGATGGTGTGCTAAGCTTGCCAAAAAGACTTGTTTAGGGCATTGTTCAGAAATGATTGTCTAGAAATCACTAACCTGACCACGATTTAAGTGTTATTTAACCTTACAGTAGTGTGATTTTTAGAGATTTAATCAATTATTTCCCTAAGTGATGAAATGATTAACTTTAGCAGCTCGGGACAAAAAACAATTGCAGATCTTTATGTTAGCAAAAGTGTTATTTGATTAAGGCATGTGCAGGTTTATTTTTGATGGTCACATGCATATAATCCATGAACTCTTTATACAATTTTCATCTTACTGTGACACAATATTGACTCTAGAGATCATTGGTGTTTAATTAATATCTCCAGTATGTAGGCTCAGAAAGGATGATTAAAAACAAAAAGAAAATGAATGAAAAAAGTGTTATAATGTTATAATGCCACTTTTCACTGAAGATGTAAGGGGCGTTTCCACATTTGGCCTGAATACTTAAGTCTGCGCTCAGGACCAATTCTGGGCTCCTTATCCACTTCTTATCCACCATTGCGTTTAAAATATTTCACATTGATGCCAAAAGAGCATTAGAATCAGCAGAGCTAACATCCACACAAAGGGAACTTCTGGTACCGATGCTAAGCCCGCTCAAATGATGAATCTCTTGGTGTTAGGAGGAGCAGTGAAGCTTGAAGACCTAGAAGAGGGACTGGACTGGGAATGTTACTGAAGCATGGCTTTACTACTCACTCCACATGAATAAGACATCACAATCCACAGTCGTAGATAAAATATGGATTATGGCACTCGCGGCACTCTGTGAATCACTCCGTAAAGCCAGCAGGAGAGGAGAGGTCTGTGTACAGTACACATGGGGGCACTATTTATTCTTTATGATCCTAATTACTAGTAATCACTATTGTTTACTACAAAAAAAAAAAAAAAAAAAACTCCCAACTAAATGGAATTGAGGAATAAAACACATATAGTACAATGTTTAGTTAAAAGGCTGGATTCTGGCATGATAGAAAAATATCTATTTATAGTGTGCAGAAAGTGTCACAGAACCCCTGAGAGGTGTTATTTGGAAAGAGAACCCCAGAAAATGTTTCCTTCCACAGTGTGATGTTTACATAATGAAGACTCACAAATGCGTAGCCTATACCACAAGTGTGGCATCTGAGGAAAATGGCTTCTGCTTTGTCCAGAAAATGAGCACTGTTCTAAAGATTTTTGTGAGAGTCCAAACTATCAGTGTTTGTAATTCTTATGGCTATACAGCTTCATTTTGGGGATGTACATCATCTTATGTAGGGAACAAAACACCTGGCAAAGTGCTGTTATAGCAAAATAATCATCGATGAAGTGGATGTTACCATCCCGAAGTTGATTATTTTACTGCAACAGCACATTGCAAAGTGTTTTATTCCTCTTAGACCAATTAGAAAAACAATTAATTAATGAATTACACTTTCATCCATTTATGGTAACATTTAATGTTACTTAACATGTGGAAGACAAGCTAGTTCCTGTTATCACTGACATTATAGCAGCTATAACTGGAAAAACTAAAGATACAGCTTACAGAACACTTTACCATATTAATATTCATAAGTTTTTCTGTCTTTCTTGCTGCTGTAAACATCCCTGTGAATTAGATATTACTATGGAAAGGATAATAATTTAAGCAATTTCCCCCTGGGATTAATAAAGTTCTTTGAATCTTGAATCTTGAATGTATTAGAACTAGCATATTAATTAACATAAATACTAAAGGACATAAGGCAGTCAAGGTTTATATCTCAAAAAAAATGTGAGATACAACAGTGATTCATAATAAGATATGTTCATGTTTGGGTATTTTAGCTAATGTAGCGTAGTTCAGTTCAGGAGCTCTAGGATTACTCTCAGAAAATAATGACCACAAACAAAGTTCTTTGCTTCTTATGAGCTAAGAAGCAAATGAAGCTTAAGGAATCTGTAGCTTTTAGCTTAAAAAAAAAAATTGCTGGGATTTAGCGAGAAAGATTTAGCGATTAGAACATAACCCAGTCATGGTTGATATTTCACAAAATTCTAGCATGTGTGATATTTACATCTGAACCACAGTACATTTGCTAAAATACCCAGTTTTGGTCTTTTCAGCTTGACTGCTTTAAAGTACTTACTTTTACTCTAAGCAAATAAGGATGCCCCTAAAATGGTTCTTTGGTTCTTATCTTCTTTAGCCAGCTAACACGTAGCTAAATGAGTCTTGAGCATTCTAAAACCATTTATTTAGAGTTTTGCTTAGAAACAAATGTGATTTGGCAAGAATCCCAACTTATCAACAATGGTACATGCAGATATTTGCATGCTTGAGTATATTAGCTGGCATAATGTGGTTTACTTTTGATGGTTTTAGCTAGACTTTTTCGCGGGGGGGGGGGGGGGGGGGGGGGGGGGGGGGGGGGGGGGGGGGGGGGGGGGGGGGGGGGGGGGGGGGGGG
>CM075016.1:21427827-21439873 GCA_037576675.1 Pangasius sanitwongsei | reverse complement strand
CCTTTCTTCTCTTCCCATCTCTTCCTGTGTCTCTTCCTTTCTTCTCCTCCCATCTCTTCCTGTCTCTCTTCCTTTCTTCTCTTCCCATCTCTCTTCCTTTCTTCTTTTCCCATCTCTTCCTGTGTCTCTTCCTTTCTTCTCTTCCCATCTCTTCCTGTCTCTCTTCCTTTCTTCTCTTCCCATCTCTTCTTGTCTCTCTTCCTTTCTTCTCTTCCCATCTCTTCCTTTCTTCTCTTCACATCTCTTCCTGTCTCTCTTCCTTTCTTCTCTTCCCATCTCTTCCTGTGTCTCTTCCTTTCTTCTCCTCCCATCTCTTCCTGTCTCTCTTCCTTTCTCCCTGCTTCTTCCTGTCTTTCTTCCCATCACTTCCTGTCTTTCTTTCCATCTTTTCCTGTCTCTCTTTCTTTCTCTTCCAGTCTTTTTTTCCTGTTTCTTAATGGATATATTCCCATCGTTTCATGTTTCTTTCTTTCTTCCTGTCTTTCTTTTTTCCCCTATTTTTTCCCCACTGCTTGCTGTCTCCCTTTCTTTATTCCTGTCTCTTCCTATCTTTCCTCCCATTTTTTCTCTCCTTTTCATTTCGTCTCTCCTTCTTTCCCTCCTCCCCTCCTTCCTTCCTTTCTTCCCATGCCTTTATGCTTCTCTTCAAGTCTCTTCCTGTATTTCTTTCCATCTTTTCCTGTCTCTCTTTCTTTCTCTTCCAGTCTTTCTTTTTTCCTGTTTCGTAATGCATATATTCCCATCGTTTCATGTTTCTTTCTTTCTCTCTTTCTTTCCAATTTTTTTCCCACTGCTTGCTGTCTCCCTTTCTTTATTCCTGTCTATTCCTATCTTTCCCGTCTCTTCCTATCCTTCCTCCCATTTTTTTCTCTCCTTTTCATTTCGTCTCTCCTTCCTTTCCTCCTCCCCTCCTTCCTTCCTTTCTTCCCATGCCTTTATGCTGCTCTTCAAGTCTCTTCCTGTCTTTCTTCCCATTTCTTTTTGTCTATTTCTGTCTGTTTCTTCCTGACTTTTTCCCCATCACTTCCTATTTTTCTTCCAGTCTATTCCCAAATTTCCCTTTTTTCTTTCTTTCTTTGTCTCTTCCTCGGTCTTCCTGACTTTCTTCCCATCTCTCTCCGCCTCTCTTCCAGACTCTCTTTTAATCTCTTCCTGTCTTTCTTCCTGTTTCCTTGTGTCTTTTTTTTTTTTTAAGGTTCATTTTTGGTTCTATAAAGTTATTTCTGAGGCCTCTGTTTTTACAAGTGTGTCCTTGTGTTCTACAGGTGCCTTCATGTCTGTCGAAGATAAAGTTTGTGCTTAAATACATCAAAAATGTATCATTAAGGAATCTATTGAAAGTCAGAGCGAACAGACTGAAGCACTTCGAAGGTCACTGGTGCTGTGTGGAGACGGTTTTCTTTTCACTGGTCGGAGGTAATGAGATGAGAGAGGGAGGATGAGAGAGATAGAGAGAGAGAGAGAGAGAAGCCACACAGACCAAATGTATATTGATTCATTTGCTGTTGTCTTCATTTTCCCCTTTTATCAGCATTTTTCTTCAGTATATTATAAAACTGTACGCACCGTTAAAAGTGTTTTCTGCGCATGTTATTTGAATACATTTGACGAGGCATTTCGAGCATTTCTGAAATGATTTTGTGCAAGTATTTATGAGCTATTATGCTTTTAAACAGCGGCTGGAGAGCACAATTAGTTTTGCTATCATTTTACTGAGGATTAATTATCCCGCAAATTCCTAGAATCACTCAGGAACAAACAGGAAACACAATACAAAGTAAGAATATGAGAAAACGAAAAACACCAATATGCTTGCCAAATAATGACCGCAGTCACTACTTATATGCTCAATTATTAGCTATTAAAGAATGTCAGCGTCATCAATTATTTTGATGTATGGGGGGAAAAAATGCTCAACCTCCAGCCCTCCTTCTTCTTTTTTCTTCTTGTTCCTTCTGGTATCTATTTCTTTCTTCCTTTCTCTTCTCTCCCTGTCTCCCTTTCTTTCTTCTTGTTTTTTTTTCTCTCTTCCTGTCTCTCCTTGCCTCCCTTATTCCTTCTTGTTTCTTCCTGTCTCTCCCCGTCCCCCTTTCTTTCTCTCTCTTCCCATCTCCCCTTGTCTCCCTTTTTTCATCTAATTTCTTCCTGTCTCTTCCTGTCTCCCTTACTTTCTTCCCATCCCTCTTCTTCCCCTTCTCTTTGTCTCTTTCTTTGGTCCTTACTCTTCCTGTCTCTCTCTCTCACTTCTGTTTCTTCCCTCCATTCTTCCTTCCCCTAGTAAAACTTTAAAAGCAAATAATATACAGTTTATTAATTAAAGATAAGAATTAATGACTAAATTATTGGATAAAGTTTAAACTACTTTTTACGTAGTATATTCATATTGAGACATCAGGATTAAGAAGACGAAGAAGAAAAAGAAGTTGTTTTTATTCAAAATGTAATAAAACTTAATACAAGTTTCCTCATTTAGTGAGAATTTCTTAGAATCCTCTTAAAATTGGTCACTTAACTTCGTTATTCATGTTCACTAATATGTTGAAATGATCTTACTTGTAAACTATGTGAATGGCGAAGATTCTGTCATGTCCTGTGGGAAAGCCTCAAAGAAGCAACTTCCAAAATGAAAACGAGCAATCCGAGAACCTTACAAAATTGCATCAAACCTGCAACGCCCCTGCAGACGAGAGGAATAAACGAGTGCAAATGCAACATACGACAAGGCGTACCCCTAGCCAAGGACTTAATGACATGCCATCAGCGTGAGGGAAATGTTTAGGAAGAATCATCAGTGACTCCGTGCGTAATTGAAATGCATCGCACCTCGGCGAGAGGGCTGAAATGAACTGATTGCCAGTGGAGTCTCCATTAGGAGAGGAGAGGCGGTCTTCTCCTCCTCATTTGGCTTGAAGGGGTTCACCTGAGCGCGCCGTGCTAATTAAAGCCCGCTTCTTCACTCAAGGTCGTCAGCTCCTCAGACAAGCTCATGCCATGCTCCATCTCGCACATTCAATTACCAGACCCATCTAATGACTTCCTGCAGTCCCCACTCACCACGCTGACACTTCCTGCCTCATTCTCTCTCTCTCTCTCTTTCTCTCTCTCTCTCTCTCTCTCTCTCTTTCTGGTATAATGCAAAAAAAAAAAAAAAAAAACCTTCATTACAACAATGTGCTCGGATCTGTGTGAAAAAACAATTTCTAAACGAGTGTGTTGACAGCGTATTTGCAGGGCATGTTGTTAATGAAGTACTCTGCTGGTCGCTGTGTGAGAAGCCACATGGCTGAAAGATAATGAACCTGAAGGTGCAGGCGGTACGAGAGTGCTCAGTGCCACGTTAGAATAAAAAATGAGCTGATGAACCATTAAGAGCAGTGATTTGCACAAACAAACTGCTTTGTAGAGGTGTTTAAATAAAGGCTAGTCCTCATTTTGACAAACACGATGCTCCATTGCTTCTACGCACAGGTGATGAACAGCAGAGTAAAGGAGCGTTAAATGTTAGTGGTGGTGCTGATGCAAAAATCACGTTACAAGCTTTAACACAGGCTTCAATCTTTTTATTTAAGTGCTTAAGGTTAGTCAATATCAAGCGAAATTATGCACATGGATGTAATTAAAATCTTAACATGGGCATAGCTACCCATGTCACCCCAGTAAGACAGGAAAAAGCTAGTCTGACTAACAGAGTGAACTATTCCCTGGCCCTACCAACCACAAGGCATAACAATGGATTTTTCAGCTTGATATTAGCTACCATTAGCCAATGATAGCGAATTCATAATTCTAGACTACTTTCTAAGATGTAGCCTGATGTTATGTTAGCTGCAAATTTTTGTAGATTGCTAGATGAAAAATAAATGTTGCTTAGCTATGTGCCAATGGTGATCCTGCTCAGCCAATATGCAGACACATTAGGCAATTTTCTATAGATGCAGATTAGTATTGTGCCTTATCCTAAACTGCCACACAAATAAAGTCACTGGCTCTAACCTGGCCACCCCGTTGCGAAAGGTCTTGCTACACCCCTGAATATAAATTACTGTTCTGACAGGACACTATTTATGGACATCTGTAGTATTTCTGATTGATTCACACAGGATAAGAGATCCCTGAATAAATCACATATTTATTATAAGCACTTGATGTAGGAGGCGGAGTGGCACTTGATCATTAGTAGGTCACATGACTATAACATGTCCTAGAAACTCAATAACTTACCAAAAACCCCTCGAAGCGCCGCTTCTGTGACGTGAACTTTTAATCATCGTCTAATTTTTTTTTTATCATCTGCTTTTGAAACATGGCCAGTACTGATGTTTCCTTTCGGTTTCGGCAGGAGATCATAGAAAAGAGTGAAAATGTATTTTTTCCCCCCACAGGATACAATGATATCTTTACTAACATGTCAATTCAGACAGGATGTCCATTAGCTGGAGTTAATTCTACAAGTCTTTTAATACTAGGTGAAAGGCGGTGAGTACAAGGTGTAGGTAAAAAAAGAAAAATTATGATTATAGATTTGGACAAAAATAAAAGTCCAGAGATATACCAGTAATAACAATATTATCCAACCCCACATGTAAAAATAATTCCGTCTGAGTCGGGCTTAATATGGACAAATGTGATATCTGCATGCTATGGTCCATGAGCAAATACTTTACTTAGGGATAATGCCATTTTTAAATATTTATTCCAATAGTCTCATGCTGTCTATCTAGCTATTTGTCTATCTATCTTTCTCACTCTCTCTCTCTCTCTCTCTCTCTCAACAATTAATATTTGACAAAACACAAGATTCCTGTTGACAAAGTTGTGCTGTGACACCTTCTGACCTGATTTATAGTCGAACATTATGACAGCTGACTCTGTAGCTTACTTCTGGTCATTGTTGCACATCAATTTCACAGAATGATGAGGTTAATTCATAAACTGAACAGAATTGCACACTTTGAAATGATGCTTTGGCTCAAGTTCTGTATTTAGTTCATGATTGAAATGTCAACATAAAAGAAACCTCATGTATAACACTGTTATAGTTACAGCTTTCACAGTCATGTACTAGTTATGTACAGGAGTTACATACTATATTCTCTCTGGTCCTTAAATAAGGGGAGTTTCTTCTTACAAAAATGTTATAAAAGCCTATGGCAATGCAATAATGACTAATCTACAGTCTTTCACCTTTAGGTAAAGTGATTTGAATTTAACAAAGTATTTAGGGGTCCAAGCACTAAAGGTGCTGGAACCCTATTGGTTTTCTTAGGATTTTTCTTATTAGGGGTCCAAGCACTGAAGGTAACTTGATAAGCATGTTCATCTCTGTCATCTTTATTGTTCTATGCAACGGGCCACGGGGGGTTATATTTGCTGAAGGTGCTTGGACCCCAATAATCGTCTCATGTTTATCTAAGACTTTTCTAAAAGCAATCGTGTGTTATAACACTCTAAACTATACTAGCTATAGCAAGTTTGGTTTTGATGTTTGGCATTACAGCATCAGTCAGCTGTCATGAAGTTCTAATGCCAGTCAGCTTGGAAAGTGTTGTGTCACTTGATCAATATAGACCTATGTAAGTGTTGTCTAAATGGCTCAACCGTCAAAAAGACTGCTTCTGTTAATATGGTCTTATGTTAAATGCCATTAATGTGTTCTGTAGGTGTTATGTAGCCTTATGAACACCACCTTCAAGTAAACTATTGTCATGAACAGTTATATCGTGGGTATTTTATCTATATCTAACACTGTGTGTGTTGTGACTGTACTTTGCAGACGTCATAATTCTCACTATGACAGTACTTGAATAATTAAAAACAAATCAATACATACAATTTTATTTATAGCTTAAAACAAAAGAGGCATAAGACAATTACAGATGTTGAAATATAATCAGAATGAATAGAATATCAACCTCAATAACGTTATTTTCCCAAGATGAGGCAATTTTTCTCCAGAATAATCAATACCAGCAGCAAGTCAGCGGTCCCTTGGAAGAAATAAGAGTGAAGTGAACGAAAAGACCGTCGCACAAATCATCTTCCTTGTTTTCGCCACGCCTTCATGAATCAAGAATGGCCCGAACTCCTCCGCCTTCCCCTACCTGGGATCCACACTTCCTCGGGCCTGACACTTCAATAGCACTTTTGATCACGTTGATATCGAATGAGCATAATGAGGCAGTCAATATGTAATTTATGACCCCATAACCAGCTCGAAATATGGCTTGTGTGGGATAAGGAGCCGAGAGCGGCACTCAGACTGGAGTCAGACGCCCATTAATGAAATATTTCTGCTCTCTCCTTCTCTCACGCTCTCTGAAAATAGGATCGCTTTTCATGTTCGGAAGTGAAATGCCTCTCGCCTGCTTCTGCTGATTGGACTCAATAACTCAGAGTAGGAAGTTTCTTCAACCTTCAGTACTGACGTAGTCCGACTTTTTCTTCCTGAATTAACAATGCAGTATTAGACAGTATATAACAAGTGACAATAAATAAATAAATGCTAATAAAGCCAGGATGCCTTTGGATCCACAGCTCTGCTTACTCCAGCCTGGCAATGAATTGCAACAGCAACACCCAGGAAGTGTGTACACCGTATTAAATCCACCAGGGGAGGAAGCTTGTGGCAGCTTAGACACACTGGAGGTTTGGAAAATGCATTCTGAAGTTTCATCAGAATGACATCTTGCCTCCACCTCTCAGGCCCCACTGACAGGGGTGACAGCATTCCGGCTTTTTTCCAAGGCCCCGTGACGGATACGGAAAGGCATGGGTGAAGTTCCAGAAGACGGGGAAGACAAGCTGCTAGGTAGTAACTGAGGACTCCTGTAATTCAGGGTGGAATTGGTTTCACAATGCTCTGCTCTTGAAAATATTAGGTCACTTACTTTAATATATATGGTGAGATTATCCGTTCACTAGTCTGGTCAATATTACAAATAAATCTAGTACCCTAATTAGTTCTTCAGTTTGATACTCTAGGGAAAACCCTTAAATATTCAACGTTGAATTCTACAACAGAGTTCTCTCTTTTAGTGAGGATTCCTGGTAAACTTGTGCATTGGGACTGGCATCCCGTGAAACCAAACAAAAATGCTGTGGGAATGAGTTTTGACTCTCAAGCAGGTGGGAGTTTGAGATCAGATATGAAGCTCGCAGGACAAAAATTAATTTGATTAATTTATTAGTTTACAGTAACTGGTTTCTGTGGTTTAATTTACTTATTTGCATATATTTTAGAAAATAATAACCAACCAAGTTCATTAGCAAAGATCACAGGCACACAAAAATAACTGCGGGAGAAGGAGGAATTGGTCAAACTTCCTTTGCAGGCAGGAGTAGTAAAAAAAAGAATAAAATACCTTGAGGAGTGAGCAGGATTAGCCAGAATTCCTTCAAGAGTCTATGTTAGAGTGGATAGGGTTGGTAAGAATTCCTTCAGGAGTGGGCAGAGGTGGAAAGAATTCCTGCAAGAGTGGGTAGAATTGGTCAGAATTCCTTCAAGAGTGGGCAGAATTGGTCAGAATTCCTTCCGGAGAAGATGGGAATTCCTTTGCAGGCAGGATTGGTCAGAACTCCTTCTGGGGTGGGCGAAAGCAGATGGAATTGTTCAAGAGAGTCAGGAAGAGTGGGTGAGATTGCTCACAATACCTTCTGGAGTGGGCAGAATTCCTTCAGGAGCAGATGGGAGTGGTCAGAATTCCTTCCAGAGTGGTCAGGCATCAGTGGGCTTGATGAAGAATGTTTATGGGACCAGGCACTAGTGGAAAATCAAACAATCTTTCCAAAGCGCCATTTATGATCCTATTTTTTTCCCAGGGAACTGCAGGGATCCATTTATTTCATGAAGGAAAAAAAAAAAACTTCTTTCAGACTCCCTTTTATATTACAGGGACTTTATCAGTGAGGTCCAAGGTTTGAAGGTTATTCAAATATGATGCCTTTAAAAATATTTTACCTGGATTCATGAAATCCCATTATGCACTGGGTACTATGTATAATAAATCACTTGATGATGTAGAATTTATGCAGTTTTGTCATTCTTGCAAACACTGAACAGTTCAGCTGGAATTTCGGGATCAATGCAGGTCAATCGCTTGAAATTCCAGACATTTATCCCGTTATTGTTCTTAGTCACTATTAGTTACTTTTCCTGCTGTCATTACTTCACTCTGCTAACATTTTGAATGTGCTGCATTAAAAGGTGTTAATAGGGACTTTTAGCAACGCCGGACCACCAGAAGAAAAACCTGTGTGAGCTGTGTGATTGTGACTCGCTGCTTCTTGATGTAAGGTTCAGGAGAGTTAATTTTACATGTTTAATGTGCGATTCATTAGAATTTATTTACACCAGATAATGGCACTGATCCTTCAATGAATTCAGAGCAATTTGTTATAGACACTTATAAATGAATTCATTTTTCTGAAGATACATTATGTCAAGACTTTTTGTATAGCGAATCTGGGTTGACAGACCTGTTGTCATCATACACCACCACAAGCTCTTCCTTCTAATGCAGAAAGCAATTTTCTCTTGCTTTATTAAATGACATTTTCTTAGCCAAAAAAAGTCAAACACTCGTTCCCACCATAGAGTTGTTGATTAGTGATTTGGTTTCCAAGGCCATCATCAAAGTCATCTTCACTTAATGTCTCTAATGTGTCGTCATCTATTCTCATGAGTCCTTCTGATCATTGCCTTGGTCAATCAATTGTCCCATGATTTTGGCTCTGGTTTGCCCCTTTCCTGATTAACTGTCAATAACATTGTATAAAACAGTATGCGCTAGAAATACCATGAGGGTTCAGGGAATGGTTAGGAAAGAAAGCAGAGGATTTTCCTCCAGAACGCTGTAGATGTGGTGCCAAGTCCATGCTCTGATGGTTCATGATTGTATTCTACATCTACAGAGGTCAATAAGCAGCAGCTATAGTCTTACATCCTAACAGAAGTTAGCAATGCATTAAAGTTCACATGCTGAGATTAATGCAAAAGTCCATATGTTTGATGAAAAGCAAAGATCTAAAGCAGAGCACCACTGGCATATTGCATCAAATCGATCGGCCATGATTGATTCTTCACAGGGAATTTGACACGGGTCAATCTGGCATTAAAGATTTATGTGGAGTAATGGTGAGCAGGAGGAATGGAGAAATCCATTTATTAACTGGAATAACTGGAGTATAACAGTAAGTAACATGCAGGTACGTGTTAACAGTATAAAGGTCACAGGACACTATCTGATGAAGGAGAGAAAAAAAGAGAGAGAGAGAGAGAGAGAGAGAGAGATTATCCTTGCTGGAGGTCAGAAGATCATGGCTGGCTGACAAGTACAATGAGCAGGTTATTTAAACAGCTCAACTCTGCATGGGTTACTTTTTTTTTTTTTTTAAATAAATACAGGACAATACACATCTAGGATGGATTTGATCTTCATTATAATTAGTTCAAAACAATATTATAGCAGTGACTAAACCATTTAAATAAAAACTGCTTATTCACTAATCACTGGTATGTTTTACGATAACAAGCCTCAACTAGAAATAAATTAACTACGATCCTAAAACTGCTTTGATGATTTATGAGACCTTATAAATAACATACATAGTAAGAAATAATATTTTTTGGAAGGAGTCTCCAGTGTCAGTGCTTTATATCAATCAGGAAAGTCTTCGGGACAGAGGATTTTACACTTTCTTGCTTCTTAGAAACATGACATTGTGTGTTATTTTTCACTTATTAACTTCAAGAGGGAGAAAAAAAAAAAGAGAGGCTGGTGAGGGAGCAACTGTTTAAAGCTGCTATAACATAAGTGAGAACAGGAACTAACTTGTTTTGCAGATGTCCCACAACAAAAAATGTAACTATATACAGATAAAAAAGTATGGCGTGTCATTATTTAACTGTGGTATAAGAGGAAAACATTTCAGGATGTGCCGTTGTAGGAAAATAATCAACTTTAGGGTGATAACAGTAACTTTGCTTCATCACACCACCCAACTGTTGATTAATTTCCTAAACAGCATACATAGAAGTGTGTTATTCTTTACAAAAATAAAGACAATGCAAGATGGCCGTTGCACTAGCTAGGCTCCATCCGTACCAGTGACCCCATGATAAGGCAGTAGAAATACTTTGTTAAAAGAACCTTTACTAAAAGACGTTCTTTTAGCAAGTTTATGGCAGAATGATGATCATCAGTAAGATGCCATCGGGCCGGGCTGAGATCTCACTGCCCTTCATGTCCACATGCTCACTGAGAGATTTAGTAAGGGACATGCAGATCATAACGATGAGTAAGTGTGCGAGATGGACAGGCGAGTGTCAACACAGAGACCATTTGGAAGACTGACAGAAGTGTGATCAGAGCTGTGTTAATCACAACCACATCATTAATCAGGAGAAGTGTCAGCACTAACGGCTAACAGCACGGCAACCAATGTCGTGGGGGGAAGAAAAAAAAAAGCATTTCCTTTTCTAATTTGGAGAGCCTCCAATGTAAAGATTGAAAAGCTGAGCAGGTCGACTCAGGAGTTGCCAGTGAAGGTTATATGTTTTCTCTTGTTGTATTTGGAAGGAATGACGTATCATCTCTTCATCAAACTACTGGAAAGGAACTCATTTTGTTTCAAGTACTGAATAAAACACCTTGCCTTGTTTTAGGTGCTTTGATGTTATGGACTGCTTTAAAAATCCCATGATCTAAAATAAGAATGAATATTAATAATTTACATCGTTACAGCGAACCCAAGAAACTGCTGCTGAGAGAGAAGTGAATTGTGCTGCATTCTTCATCTTTGTTTTTTTTGTTTTTTCCATTGGCAGGGAGATTCAAACACACAAGGCAGCTTAATTGTCAATCTTTTAGTAAAGCTGTATTTAATGTTTTCAGACAAACATTAACAACTACAAATTCTCAGCAGGTTTACAAGTTCTGGTAACACTCATTTTTTCATACTTATGTGCATATGTTTATAAATGCCAGTCAGTCATAAATTATCAAGCACGTTCACAGCACAGTTGATTTGTATTTAGTGATGGCCACAAAACTCTATAAAAAGCTCAGAATAGCAAAATGATGACTAAAAGGTGAGAGAGCACGTGTGTGCAGCATGTGCTAAATTTCCAGTAATGCAGCTCAACCATTGCAGCTCATCAGCTACCATAG
The DNA here is from genome assembly GCA_037576675.1 of Pangasius sanitwongsei. NCBI lineage: Eukaryota > Metazoa > Chordata > Actinopteri > Siluriformes > Pangasiidae > Pangasius > Pangasius sanitwongsei. The sequence continues at coordinate 21,428,705 of CM075016.1, read as the reverse complement.
ACACACGATAAACTTTTCCTCCTTTTATAGGGCATCATTACTTTTGCACTAATTGAACGCTAGTCTTATTTGTCTTCATTTACAGAATTGTTTCGGAATCATTTTATTTCAAGTAATTAATATGAAACGACTGAGTTTCACAAAATGTTTATTAAATTGTGTGTAACTGAAACTAATTAGTGATTTAAACTTGACAGTGTAATCCATATATTAAATCACTAATTCTATGATTTGAAGTCAATCAACGAGATCAACTGTAGTAATGTTCACATTAGTGAGTCTCCTTAAACAAACATTAACACAAACCCAGGAACAAAATGTAGGATAAAAACAACCTTCCCCAACTAAATGCATTTTTATGAATAATATTTTTTTTTTTTTGCTCAAATGCTGCTGTGGATGATTTGAGCAATAAATGAGGCCCAATGTCTTTGCCTCATTTCATGCTGTATGAAAATCTACTGTCAAAGTCGCCAGTGTTTGCAGACAGACATTCTGTGCACACACTCACATTTGGCATTTGTTTGGTTACAGCATGAGTGGTGTTCATTTGAACCTTTAAATCCCTTTAAGTGGTTAAAGCTCACGAGGCCAAGCAACAAGGTGTTTCTCAGCCAGTGTCTGATTTCTCACTCCAATACATTACAAGGCCGTTTAAACTGACCAGAAGAGATTGGATTTGCACCTGAACCAGATGTTCTTCATTCAAACTTAAACTGGATTGATGGACAGTCTGAGATTTGGGGACTTGGAGCCCTCTCTGGTATAATTATCCTATTTCAAACTACTCGTTGAACATTACAGTTGGGGGGGGGGGGGGGGGGGGGGGGGGGGGGGGGGGGGGGGGGGGGGGGGGGGGGGGGGGGGGGGGGGGGGGG
>CM075016.1:21388285-21427727 GCA_037576675.1 Pangasius sanitwongsei | reverse complement strand
TGGTTGTGTCTGGTTGTGCTTGACCCGGCCTGGGCCCCCCCCCGCGTTTGCTTTCTCACTTCACCCTCCCCCCCCCCCCCCACACCCTCGCCCCCCCCCCCCCCCCCCCCAAAAAAGTCCACCAAGCTGCGAGGCAAAAGTCAGGTGTGAGGATACCAACAATAATAATCAGCTAATAATTTTTTTGTTTGTTCATTCCACCATAGAACCCACACTCCCGTCTTCTTGTTTTCAAATGTTTTCACAAGATAGAGGCTGATAAACTCACATGTCAAAGATCACCTAAACAACATTGTATTAATTCATATTTGGACATGCTAGTAGTAGTAGTAGTAGTAGTAGTTTGTTTATATTTTGTGAAATAGAACAAATTGATTAGAAAAAATTGAATAAATAAAGGCACAAGCAGCAATTTTTGGGGTCCAAGGACCTTCAGTAGACCTTAACCCCCAGTGGCCACTTCTTGCCAGGTTAAAAAGAACAAGTAAAAAAAAAAAAAAAGTTTCTGGTATATACACCTTTCAGGTTTTGTACAAATCCATGCAATTAATCATGAGTTAAAGCTGTTTGAGTAAATTCGGCTCCACCTCATAAGAATTGATTCCCATGTGACTGCCGTATTGTAAATGCCAGCATATTTTTGATATACGAGTAGTTTGGCACCAGCTTTTTTTTTTTTTAAGGTAGGCCAAAAATCCTAGGACTAGTTTGCAAAAGTAGGTTTAGCAAATTATGGAAATTTTCACAAATGAGTGGGTGGAGCTAAATTTTCCAAAAGTCAGATTTGCATGGATTGAGCATGACAATCAGACTGAAAAACAAATTTTCTTTTCCAAGAGATATGCTTGGTTTTGTGTGCACAAACATGAATAGAGTTTTTTTTGTTTGGGAGAACCCAAGGAATCAATGGCAAATTTACAGATAATGAGATATGGACTACAATAATAAGACCTTGTGCTATTGCACCACCATCAGGCCTATGTGGGTCCCTTCATGTGTCTGAATAGTGGGGGGCAAACTGCACCTTTCCTCCAAATTTGGTGTTTCTACGACTTGTGATCTTTGCTCTCCATACCATTTTAGTGGATAATCATAATAATAATAATGAAAAGAGGGTGAGGGATTCATATCTGTCCTGTGCATACCTCTAGTTGAGATGAATTATGAACTGGAGTGATGTAGCTGAGTTTGAGTAACTGTCAGAGCCAGAATTCACACATGACACTGACACTGCTGACATTTCTAAATCTTTTTTTTTCCCCCCAGTGTTTTCCATATTTATTAAAAAAAAAAAAAAAAAAAAAAAACACTCCAATTAAAGCCACTCCCGCCTGTATTTAAATCCAAATACAAATATGAATATTTGAAGCACTAAAGACAAAACAGATACACACACTCAGAAATGTAACTATATTTGTGAACTATAAACTACAGCTAAACAATATCTGTAATATGTTTAGCTCAGTCAGAAACGCTTCATGTCACCGAATCCCTTCCTGTGAATCCCGTTATTGTCTAAGACATAACTACTACACAGGATGTCAATATCAGTGCTCTCACGAGAGCCGTATACCAAAGTGAGTTTATGATAGATGGGACTTTGTGGAGAAAAATAAATAGGTGGAGATCGTTATCGTCTCCTGACAGGCGGTTTCTTTCATTTATAAGCCCACGTGTGCATACCGAGCCGACGCTCGGTCAAAATCAATCATGCTGAGCTTGAGGTCTTTGTAAATAAATAATGAATTAAAAACCCTGCAATCCAAGCAGTAAGGGGGAAAAAAAATTCAAAAGGCAGTGTTTAATTTAGTGCTTGTGTGAAAGAGTTCATCAGTGAATTGATTTGAATATAACACGACGGCTGCCTGGTGCTGCTCCACAGTGATAATGTTGGAGTGGACTGCACTTCTTGCCAACTGCGAGCTCTCTGTGCGCTGGACTTTGGTGTTTATTTCTGAGAGGTTCTCTCTTTCAGTGAGCAGAAGCATCCCCTTTCCTCTCCTCTCCTCTCCATCGCCACCTAATCCTCCTCACACAGCTGTTTCTGGAAGATTAACACCCTGCTCCCAAATACGCCGATAACCAGGGGTTTGATCGAGGCTGCATCATGGCCAAAATGAATAAATAAAAGGAAAGAAATGCGTGCCGGTTTGTTTTGTTGTTTGCCGTGTGTTGGCAGACTTTAAAACTTCGTGCTTTGTCTCCTGCTGAAGATATGATTTCACTGGCTCCATGTTGGAAGGACAAAAAAGGGATGAAAATTGGGAGCTTGTTAGTAAAGGGCAGGCTTTGTTTTTGTTTTTCCTCGTCTCATTTTTGAGGAAAGGAGAAGTTATTGCCCAGCTGAATGCAGCTATGTGCTGGTTACGTTAAGTTGTAGTGCCGTTGAAACAAATTTTACTACTCAAATACTTGAAATGGACATAATTATGCAAAACCAAAAAATTCACATTTGAACTTTAAAAGTAAAACACGGAATATCAAGTCACCTGACATATGTAAGTCTATGGCAGGAGTATTCTTAACTTAAATTTTTGAAGGTCCAGGTACATAAAATTTCTCGACAAGCGCTACCTTTTAATGCCCGGAATAAGTGATTCGTTTATCGCTATAAATAAGATAATTTAAAGTGATTTTATTTTGTTTCACGCTTCACATTAACCTTCACCCTATGAAATAAAACATTCTACTGTGAGAACACCATATATGAGCTACAATTAACACACTTTTGCTGTTTTAATTGGAGTTTTATCTATTATTTAGTTATTACTAGGGGTAGGTGAGATGGCAAAAATAAACATTGTAAAAAAAAAACAAAACAAACAAACTATTTTTCGTGTTCAGTGGTGCGATCCCGGCTTCGATTTGGTAGTTGAGGGGAGTCAAGCACGGCCAACAAAGCTGCCTTGTTCAGGAAAAAGTCTTATCAGTTAGCACACACACAATATTACTCTTCTTCCAGCATTTTCTTGGACTTTTTTTTTTTTTTTTTGAGGAAAGGAGGAGGCATTATTGCTCTGCTAAATGAACGTATGATGGCTGAGTTGTTTTTTTTTTTTTTTTTTTTTTTAAATACAAGCCATATCACCAGTTCACTAATCAGAACAAAGAAAGAAGAAAAAAAAAAGAGAGCGAAAAAAACAACTGTAAAATCACTCTCTTTTATGAGCTAATGTCTCAAGCCCTGTAGTTAGTCTCTGGTCTGATGAGCTGCTTTCAGCTAATTACTTAACGTAAATGCATGTGATTGGCCAGAACAGATGACCTTTGACTTTTGTTCTAATTTATTCTGAAAAGAAACTAGGATAAGTTTTATGTATGTGACAGCATTTTATATATATAGCACATGGTCAAGTCTAATGAATTTGCAGTAGTGCATGACCAAGCAGCACATAAATCAAAGCATGAAATCTGCAAAAAAAAAAAAAAAAAAAAAAAGGCTTACTGTAGTTTGGCTACATCACTCTGCAGGTATGTTTGCATATGCATACCAGCTGGGATACGTGAATGTCAGTTAGTGAAAAATTAAGATGCGTGATGAGAGAGAGAGAGAAAGAGAGAAAGAGAGAGAGAGAGAGAGAGAGAGAGAGAGAGAGAGAGAGTAACTAATTTTATGGTTACGGCTCGAGTACTGTGACTGATTAATTGTGTTTACACTGAGGTTAGTAATATTACCTGTGCTGTTATGTGAGCGGCCATGATAAATGATAAGGTAGTATATTGTTTGTTCACACATCACTTCCATGAAGCAACAATTAATCAAAATAGGTTCATAAGAGGCAGCTTTAACAAATTACTGCGACTTGGGGTCAAGCAAAAAAAAAAAAAAAAAGAAAAAAAGAAAAAAAAAAAAAAACCCAAAGCATTTTAACATGCAGCACTTACAAAATACATGGCTGCATACCAACACGTTTGCAGGAGCAGCGTAAAAGGAAGGTCATACTGCAGTAGCAATGGGGAAATATTCAATCATTTAACCTGTATTCTGATTCTCTCTTGAATTATCTGTTGACACAAAATTATACAGAAATACCTGGAATTAACTTCACCATAAACAATGTTTTGTAGGGTTTTACGTTTTACATAAGCGTATGCATTAATGCTCGTCAACGGTACCAAATGAATACATTTGAATAAAATTGTATTAATATAAAAAAAATACCAAAAATGTTCAGTGTATGTTTGTGTGTGACCTTGATATTAATTAGACTGTTATTGTCTATGAAGATACATTTTTATCTGTTCACCCACAAACGACGTATTCTCCTCGCTGATATTTTAACAACAACCACAAAAACATCCGCCATTTCTAACTATATTGTATTTGCTTACTGCATAGGGTATAATATAATGGTGTTGTAGACTATATATAGTGATCTATAGGGCCAGTGGAACACCTTATGCGATTCAGACATAGGAAAGCGTAATTGAAATCATTCCTTTATGAAATTTACTAATAAAACATAGCTTAATACTTTTAGAACGCATACCTTATTCATTTTGTTGTTTAATTAATAAATGAACATGCATTTATTCAGGGCCCTTTTGTACTCCAGGCAACAACAATTTTGATTTAGCTAGTCTCAGAAATGTGTTTTGATAGACGTACATTATGGACACATTAGGTCATAAATAAAAATCTAATTTATGTTGTAAACAAAATAGTGAGGAAAAAAAGAAACCATGTTTCAGGTGATTTACAAAGAATACTTGCATGAATTATATCACATACAGACTCATGGCAGAAAACAATATCTAAAATGAGGTTTTTGCACGTGTAATTTGCCCTTGATAGCCACAGCATTTTCAGATCTAAGAGACTCCCATGAGAGTTGAACTGAAACTAAACGTCATCACGTGCATAAGACACTGAGATGCATTAAAAAAACTGTACAAAATACAAATCTGAACAGATATCTAACATTTACAGTTTATTAATGTTAAAGTGCATGGTTTGCTCCTGTTAACTAATACAGTAAAGTATGTTAGTTGAAAGGAACCTTAATATGTTAATGTGGTTATATAAGGATATTCATAATACAGGCTACAGAAATCAGAAATGTCCGAGACATCTCAGTGGTGAATTAATAATAGACGGCTGTGCGGCTGCATGATGTGTCCTTTAATTCAACTTCAGTGAGATACTGTATCTAAGACCCAATACATCTTTGTTCTTCCAGCTCAAACTCATTCATGGATGGATAAAAACACGAATGAGGAAAATCCAGGGCTCAAGGAAGGCACCATGCAAATGAACCTAATCTACCTGGAAAACCCCTGATGACAGGAGCTGATGACAAGCGATGAATATAGAAACTATCTGGCCAACCTCCTCCTCCTGTGTTACACAGAGAGATGGATGGGTGGAGAGAAAGGGAACTGGGGATGACGGGGATGTGCTGCCAGTGTTGCTTTGGCTCTGTATGGGGAACCCAGACTGACAGGTGGACTCAGGAGTATTGACCGGAGTGGATCCTGTTGTCACCGACTTGGCACTGACGAAGTCAAACCACACGTCAAACAAATGAGGAGGAGGAGGAAGAGCTGGTACATACGAGGGGTTGTATAGATTATTTGACCAATACATTCACTAGTCCCCACTGTGGGGATGTTGACTAGTCTGGGCTGTGGAAAAAAACAGCAAGGTAGACATTAAATGTACTTAGTTAGTCGGAAGATATTTCAGAATAGGTGAAGCCAACTGTACACTGTGTAAGAATACACTGAGGAAGAGTCTTCATTCATTTATTAATCACTTTCATGCCACTTTTATGGTTAAGTGTAGAAGTGTGCACAAGACCTTTTTTAGGTAGTCTTCACACTTTTTTTCAGATTTGTGTATGTTTGTCTTGAGAGTTTGGTACATTTCGCAAACTTGCGAATCATGAGCCCCGTCCCCAAATGAGCCCAAAATCAGTCCGGAGTGCAGACTTGAGTATACAGGTCAAGTGTGAAATCTTTCCCACTCCTGTAACAATTCTGCCCAGTCGCACCTGTTCCTGTGGTTATTTTTGGTGTCCTTTAAGTACAAGTCATATTTAAAAACAGTCCTTGCACCATGGCATAGTGAATTCCATTGTGACCATCGCATCCAATCCCACTCAGCTAGTTTCCAGCTGAGCAGCTCATGGCAGCTAACTAAAGCAGATCCAGACTCGTGTTCAGACACTAATGAGGTCAGAGATGAATAAAAAAAAAGAAATAAATCCTCCCAGACGCTGCCTTAGACATCACATTCTCCATCCAAGGCAGGCTGCTCACTGAGCCACAAGGAGGGCTCTGATGGACATGAGCTTCCATGCTGTGCGCTCTCACTTCCAGAATTTCACCTGAGCCTCCATCCCAGTGCATTTAAAGAACTGGTACATCCTTAAAAGAGTGCAACAGATTTATTTATGTTCACCATTACCAATGTAGGATAAACAAGTAGTGAAGATGTAGGGAATGTAATCTGTAGACCGTGTGTGGATGTGAACTGAAAGGCGCTTCGATACGTTCTTTGCTAGCGTTTATGAGCATTTAACGGCACTTAAAAGTAGTGACATCCTGAATCATTTTTTGCTGCAACTATGGAAAAGAAAAATTCAGTCATGCAATCCCTAATACACACGGTATCTCCGTGCTTGTACAGGGGTGACTCTTTGGGTGCTCCTCGATACTGTGCTCCTCGGCTTATAGCCGTGTGAGAAAACGCAAAAAGGATGTGTTGCTCATTCTTTATGGAAAAATTAATTTAAAACAAAAAACAACTCTGATATAATAGTATGCATGGTTGTATAATTACAGAAAACCATTCTTCCCTCATTATTCATTTTTCCTCTATCATCATCAACAGATACACATATCATTAACAATCTCAAACTTTGTCCAGAGTCACTCAACTGTTATCACATTTAATCAAGTCAGTCAGTCTCCATAAACAAAAACAGTTTACTTACAGCTTTTCCAATAACACACAAGATGACATATCAGGAAACGAGCGCTCTGTGCCTACAGGCTGTCAGGAGGAAAACAGGTCAGTAGTATTTCACCCAGTGTAATTAAGTGGTTAGAAAAGAGAAAAGAGAAAATGGATTTTCTTTGTCCCCACAGAACAAGAAGGGTGGAAAAAGCAGTTTGCTTCACATTCGATTGATCGCGCAGGCCATTGATTTGTTGCTAAGCCATGTGTGTTTGTTTAAGATGGATCTACGTGGCACGAGGCAGACTATCTTGCAGCAAAAAGCAAACAAGACGTGATAATGGAGGGCCAAGCCACTTTATGGAATGCCGGGTGCGTCATACCTCTGAAACCTTCGGTTGCGCATCAGCAATAAGAACGAACAAACATTCCGCTAAAAATAGAGCCTCGGATTATTGAGGATTCCATTACGGCTTCGGGTGTTTCACCCTGTAAAGTCTTCTGGATAAGTTCTGACGTCTAGCTGGAGCAAACACTACAAACAGACATTTAAAAGCAAGACACGAAGAAGAAACTTGTCTGGTCAATCTTTTTCGGGTTTTCTGGATAAATTGCATCCCATAAATGTTGGTAATAATTAAACCAGAACTCAAGAGAAAAACCTCTGCTGCATTCATGAAATTTTACAAGTCTTTCTTGAAAATGTCTTCCCAGTAAAATACATATTTTAATTCTAACAATTATCAAAAGATTAGATTTATTCTGTTAAATATGCAAATTTATGCATATTTAATCTGATGTGAAGCCTTGATGTATAAATAAATGTAAATTTGTGAAAGTTCCAAGACAACACACTCATATAAAAATATCGATATCAATCAACTGCCAACCACTCTTATTGATATCCATATACACTCACCATCCACTTTATTAGGAACACCTGTACACCTGCACATTTGTGCAGTTATCTAATCAGCCAATCATGTGGCAGCAGCACAATGGGAGAGTGGAAAAAAAAACAAAAAAAAACAGATACAGGTCAAGAGCAACAGTTAATGTTCACATCAGACATCAGAATGAAGAAAAAAATGTGATCTCTCTGACTGATTGTGGCCTGGATGTTAGTGCCAGATGGGCTGGTTTGAGTATTTCAGAAACTATTGATCTCCTGGGAGTTTCACATACAACAGTCTCTATAGTTTATGCAGAATATTTACGTGAATTTATGTGAATAACATTGATTATATTGATACAATGGCACCTGTCAAGGGTTGGGATATACAGTATTAGGCAGCAAGTGAACAATCAGTTCTCAAAGTTGATGATGTAAGCAGGAAAAATGGGCAAGCTTAAGGATCTGAGCGACTTTGGGCCAAATTGTGATGGCTAGACGACTGGGTCTGAGCATCTCCCAAAATGGCAGGTCTTGTGGGCTGTTCCCGGTATGCAGTGGTTAGTACCTACCAAAAGTAGTTAAGGAAGGACAACCGGTGAACCGGCGACAGGGTCATGGATGCACAAGGCCCAGTGATGCACATGGGGGTGTGAAAGCTAGCCCGTCTGGTCTGATCCCACAGAAGAGCTACTGTAGCACAAATTGCGGAAAAAAGTTAATGCTGGCTCAGACAGAAAGGTTCTGCGTATGGGGCTGCGTAGCCGCAGACCGGTCAGAGCACCCATGCTGACTCCTGTCCACCGCCGAAAGCGCCTACGATGGGCATGTGAGCATCAGAGCTGGACCATGGAGCAATGGAAGGAGGTGGCCTGGTCTGATGAATCACGTTTTCTTTTACAACATGTGGACGACCGGGTGTGTGTGCGCGTCGCTTACCTGGGGAAGAGATGGCACCAGGATGCACAATGCCTCCACCAGCTTGCCTTCTTCCAGGATGCAGAGGATAAATAAATATTTAATAAATTATACCTTATATTAAGAGGAGTTCCTGTTATCTTTAAAAGACAGATGAGTTTAATCCTGCTAGCACATTTTAACATATGTTTTTGCAAAAGATCGAATGAGCCTTGAGTGTGATTTTTCACAAGGAAAACAATGTAGAGAGTCAACAATCATCTTGCCATTACTGTTTCCAAGAGACAGGAAGATTACATTTTCTCTGCAGAAACGATTGTGTTGATTTTCAAGGCTTCTCTCCATCTCTTCTGTTGTCTCTTTATTCATCTGCTGGGTGAGTAAAGGAATTAAAGCTTTGCTAATCGTGGTTCTGAACAACCTGTACTGTATTTGTGTCTGCCCTCTACACCAGATACAGTCCATCGCTACACTCAGGCCACTGAAGCATCACGCAGGTCAATTGAAATACCACAGAACACAAGTTTACACAGTTCTACACACACACACACACACACACATACACCATCATTTTACCTAAAACATGTAAGCACTTAAATAGCATACTGATTAGACCTACTTAGGAAATATATTTTTTCAACACTGACTCGTTCAATCATAAAGACGTTTTCCGTCATCAGTTCTACTAAATGGTGAGAAATCCCTGCACCGTGATTCAAACCTGTGACGCTGTAAGATTACATGATGAACCACTGAGGTAAACACATCACACATCACATCATAAATGCTATTTTTTTTAATGCAGCATAAAAGTTCCAGTGTGCTACCCAGGCCATGTTTTAGTTATCCCTAAATCTAACTAACTATGATAAAAATCGTAGTTTATGTAATGTCATAACATATAATGATCTAGTTAGCTAGTTAAGTGCATCAATACAGACATAGTGTTAACAAGTTAACATGTTTATGATTATTATTATTGTCTTCTACAGTTACATTTCTTGGTGGGAGAGGCATACTCTCACTCCACTTTCATTCACTGTGACAGTAGCCAATTGCAGATGTCCGAGATCTGACCTATGCGGAAGAGGGCAGACAGCGCCTTCCTCGGAGTGAGTTATGCGGGAAGAATGTGTTAGCCTTTGCCTGGTTGGGAGCTGTCCATCATCTGACTGGTGGCTGGGAACTGGCAAGACCAAATTAGATTTTAATTTAAATTAGAGAAATTTTACACACCACCTTTTAAAGGTTTCTCCAGAGGGTCAAAGTGTGCACATCGTTCGTGCCTGGGAAAAAACTTTTTTCCGCCCTACTGGAAATCTGCTTGTCAAATGTCGCCTTGAGAATTGAGACACTTCAACCAACCAAATAAAATAAAATAATACAAAATACCAAATATATCCAGGATGGCCTCTACTTTTAAAAGGATGGTTACCAGTTCTAGCTGTTAAGAGGAGGATTAACATAAAAGGGTTTGAATTTTTCTGAATGGTAAACTATGATTTTTTTTAGGGTCCTACATAGTACCATAACAGGTAAAAACTGTTTATTGTGCTAAATCTAAACAGTCGAGGCAAGCAAAAAGGACAGCTTCAACATCAAAAACAAACAAAAATAGCAGTTTTAGATTTTTTTTGAATTAATTATTCGGCTCTAAAGGCAGCTAATATCGGCAAGGCACCCAAAAAAAAAGTTCCATTAAGGACACTAAATGCAAAACGATTCTTCATCATGTCCCTTTTGGGAAACTCAAGTTACAGTACAACAGATGGGTTTTTTTCTGTCAGAAAAGTTTCCAAGTAGAACCTTATTAGCAAATTATAACTTTTAATCATCTAAAGTACCCCTGAGAAACCTTTTTTTTTTTAGGTGCACGAATAACTACACCTGTAAGAACCTCATAACTAATGATTAGATTTGCAATTTCTGAGAATGAAATAGCTAATTAAGCTTAAGCTAATTCTACAAAATAATAAGTGGACGTCAGAGGTATAGTGTTTTATCTCTTCCAGATATAAATGATGCAAAGAGGACCGATGTTTAAAAGAATACTCGAGTGCTAGTATTGCTAATTTCATGGACCATCTGGTCAAGGTTACAAAATTCTATAACGTTATGGCTTTTGTAATGGGACATAATTTAATGGACCTTCACCCTGTGGCGACAAGACCAGGTTGTTTACTTAAAATGATTTATGCTTATTCAAATGGTCCTGATTTAATGAGAATTCTGGGGAAAAAAAAAAAAAAGATTGATATTTGCTCTCAAACAACAGCTGGAAGATGTGGCCTCTTGGTCAATAAAGCATCTCCCTGAAGGTAAGGCAGTTGGAGATGTAATTAGCTAATTTATGAGCAATGAAAATCAACCATCCACTCCACCGCAAAGTTTAACATCATCGTCACCTGTGGTGCCAGGAGAACAGAGAAAGAAGTTTTCGTACGCTAACTTTCAATTCAGTTTCAGTTCGCTTGCATGTGGAAATGAAATCAGAGATGAGTGTAACACACAGAAGGTTATAAAGCATGTAGTGATTAATGCAGTGTGTTTTAGTCTCATACGACTCCATACGGAGACCTGTTATAATAATGTCCCCGCTGAAGAGCCTGTGTGCATACGTGTGTGTGTGTGTGTGTGTCAGCAACAGAAATAGGCAGATAAAGAGAGACACGTTTCATGGCCAAACAGCAGATGAGTGATATCAGAAGTTTCCACTGGGAGTCATGCAGAGTCCCGTCCAGCGCTCAGAATACAAATAATCTCTAGGTAAAAGGGCTGAGAAAAACACACACACACACACACACACACACAGCCGGAACAAAGTTTAGTGTTCGAATGCTATTCAAATTCACAGTATTTACATATTTAAACCTGAAAAAAATCGTACAAATGTGTAAGATTTACTTATTTACTTATCTGCTTACTTATTGACTTAAGTAAGTAAATAAGTGTGTAATTATTTATTTACTTAAATTATTTATTTATTGACTTGACATGTTTAACTTGAAAATGTTTCCTATACTTTTTTTAGGCTAAATGTCACTTTAAAAAAATAATAAATAAAATAAAAATAGTTAAGGTTAAAATAAAAATAACATATGTTAAAGATCTCATTACTGTTATTATTGTTATCATCATCATCATCATCTAGATAGTAAGTTAGTTAGTTACTTACTCACATAATAAATATGTGACTTGGCATACTTTTCGGTCTAGCAGCATGGATAAATATTTAAAGTGCACAGGCGTGGGTGAAGGGGGTGCTGAAATTCTCCACACCTGAAAAAAGGCTCTCGCTAAACTCTTTGCAGTTCTCCATATCCAGCTCACTTGCTAAACTCTTCAGGTTTGTTCCTGATTCCTGCAGGTCAGTGGTTTACCTTGAAAGCTTTTGGCTGTTGTGTAAATGAGTCAATCCCTTTAACATGACTGTTCATCACTCTGTCTTTCTGCTTCAGAAAGAACCGTCAACATACAGAACAAAATCACAACTCAAACAATTTCATGGGAACTTTAAGCAAACAAACAAAGGATTTATCTAATCAATCCACCTTCTTACACAAAAAATATTCATTATCAGTTGTGAAAATGTCACACAACTTTCTGTACAACCAAGGGCTTGTGCCCGACCTCAGGCTTTGCCCAGAAGGAGATTTGGTTGAACCTGGACCCTGCTCAAGGAGTTTGACAAGCCTAACATGCACACACACACACACACACACACACACAAACACACGCACGCATCTACTGTCAAACCAGCTCACTTCCCTCACCAGAGTCGGCCCCATGACACACTCAGGCTGCTGAAGCGAATCACAGCTAAATTGAAATGCCACTGAACATGAGTGAGGCACAAACCTCACACCGTCCTGCACTGCAGCTGTACTAGGAAACAACTTCCACACACACACACAGATCAGATATTAGTTTACCCTAACAAACACCACAACATAATATAGGACTGAAAGCACTGGGAAAACCCTTCATATGGTCAAATTTTGACATTTTGTCATACTGAAAACTACTTTCCTATTTAATGTATCTCAACCTGAAGTAAAGTAAATTTAAAATTCTAGTCACCCCTGAAAGTAAAAAAAAAAAAAAATAAATCCTCATAATCTCATAATAGGTTTACGTGTGCACATGTATGGACCTTTTTCACAACAACTCTGTCGTCATATCCGGTAACGAACAGTAGCGTCCCGGTTACCACTTTGAATTTGAAATATTCCAGATTAAAGTAAGCAGTAATTAGCTAGCTACATTTTTCACACTTGGATAGCTAGCTACCTCATTTAAATCGATCGCCTGCTGCAGTTGCTAATAAACACACTTATCCTATCCGGAGGAGGAACAGATGTATACTTGAGGTCGAGCAGGTCCTACACAAACTGCTAGCTTTCTTAAGTTTGTCAAAAACGTTTTGCCAGATGTTTGGTCTGTCCATTCAAATCGAGAGGGTACAGCCCATGTTTCAGCCAATGGTTTTCAACTAAGAATGCTTGCTACACATCTGGGCAAATATCATAAAGCCGTTTCTTCCTCACAAGGCCATCAGTGGGAAATGAGCGAAAGCTCAGATCCGGATCTTTTCTTGAATTATTAGTGCATTTAGCGACAGTGAAGTGATTGTGAGCTGTGTTTGCCGCCATTGTTCACCATCTCACCAGAAGTTTTAAAACGCTACTACGTACGCTTCAGCGTAAAAATCTATTTGTTGTGATAGTCTCGTCTCCGCCCCCTGTCCTGTCATTGGTGTATATCCTGATAGTACTCACCTGTTCTCTGTTCTGCCCTTAATTAATTTGTCCATTTAAATTCTCGGGTCTGTGTATTCATGCAGTCTTATCATGCATTTTGTGTCTTTAATTCTGAGTTTCCGTTTCCCCATCTTTTCTTCTTGTAAGGTTAGTGTCGATAGCGGCGTGGGACTACAGCACCCATCAGCCACTGCACGCCACACGTTCACGTCATGCACCATGTCACATGATCATGAACACCAGAACCGCGTTTATGCACAATGAGCACCAGTATTTAAGTCTTGTTTCTATAGCATTCCTTGTCTAGGGTTTGTTGTAAGTATCTGTCATTGCTTATTGTCCAATCTATGCCAGGTGTATCCTGATTCCACGCGTGTCTAGTTTGTGTTTTTGTTACATAGCCCCAGCCCTTGTTCTCGTGTTTCACAATTAATAAAAGACTCCGCACTTGCATCCATCTCCAAAGTCTCCATGACACTTCTTTACTTCCTGGTTTAGACTCTCGCCTGTTTTCTCACTTTTTGATATTGGTCCTGCCTGTTCTTTGACCCCTGCTAAAGACTGATAATGAATATAGAATTACTCTCAATTAACACCACACTAAGCATCCTGCCTCTAATTAAAACAGCCAGACTGCAGAAAACCTTCTTCCCACACGCCATCACACTCATGAACATAAGAATTGCACATAAGAATTATGTGTGTGTGTGTGCACACAGGCAGTTAAACTCAGGTAGGAATATTTATCGTCACTTGTGTACTTTGAGATACTCAGTAACCAAAGACAAATTTCTTGTATATGTAAGCGTACTTGGCCATTAAAGCCTGGTTCTGATTCATGCACATTACATATAGGAAATCATAAAGAACTATTAGATATGTTCACCTACAATCAGAAATCTTAAAAAAAAGAAGGGAAAAAAAAAAGTATTTGGGTTTGTCAGGTCTAAACAAAAAGCAGCCAAAGCAGTGAAAAAGTCCACTGCGACTCCCAACACTGAATTTTGTTCTAATTATGATCCAAAGCAGTTCCTATGACAGGCGACCGAGCAGATAAACAACTGTGGGTGTCTTCAGTTTCAACTCGCCACCGAATACATCAAGCAGAGACAGAAAACCCACCACCTCTCCCACACACACACACACACTCGCACAACACAGACAGTGTTTTACTTCGTTGCCAGATGTGTCTCACGAGAGCTTCACCCACATGTTAACACGATCACGCTCAGGAAATGCGTTTATCCGGGAGAAACCCGCTATTGCGCTATCTGGCAACGCTGAGTGAACCAGCAGGTAGCCCGGTGCTAACATATTAACTTCTTATTAACTCCTCTCTCTCTCTTTCACACACACACATGACGACAAAGCCAGGCGTGGCCCCGTGCTGGTTATTTTCTACTTAGCCAATATTATATTCTTAGTGTATAACTGTGTATCATGTGGAGAGGGAATATCGTACTGCTGGTGAGCTTGTGAGAGCTTACTCTAGAAACACAGCATGACAATAAAGCTGCATGATATGGGCAAAAATAGCATACTACCATTGTACTGATACACACTGAAATTGCATTATGCCTTGTAATGTACTGAAATAAACTGCTGAACCTGTGATAACACTGTTAAAGACCTGCACTCATCTGGCGTTTCCCTTTCTGGATCACAGCAATGGCACAGCTTAGCAAAACACTAATTATCTGGAAGTCAGAATGATCAAAGTACACAATAAATTATGAGAAAGAAATACATAGTGCCTTCATGTAAATGAAGGAAAGGAAAGATAAGGACAAGAAACGACGGAAAAGGAAAGAACGGGAAAGGAAAGGAAAGGAAAGGAAAGGAAAGGACAGGAAAAGACGAGAAAGAGAAGAATGGGAAAGGAAAGGAAAGATAAGGACAGGAAAAGACAGGAAAGGAAAGATAAGAACAGGAAAGGACAGGAAAGGAAAAAGATAAGGACATGAAAAGATGGAAAAGGAAAGAAAAGGAAAGGAAAGATAAGGACATGAAAAGATGGAAAAGGAAAGGAAAGGAAAGGAAAAAGATAAGGACAGGAAAAGATGGGAAAGGAAAGAAAAGGACAGGAAAAGACAAGGACAGAAAAAGATAGGAAAGGAAAGGAAAGGAAAGATAAGAACAGGAAAGGACAGGAAAGGAAAGATAAGGACAGAAAAAGAAAGGAAAGGAAAGGAAAAGAAAGGAAAGGAAAGGAAAAAGACAGAAACCAAAGGCATATTTTGGGGTTATAGAAGCTTTTTTTTATTCCAAGATTATATGAGGAATAACAATATTGTGCTCATCTTCCTGGTGAGAACGTGCTCAGGTTACAATCCTGCATTACGGAGAATGGGTTTGGTTAATGATGGGTTTCAAATCAAGATGGTGAATAGAACAGGATCCAATTTAATGGCAATATAAAAAAAAAAAACAATCAATATAAAATGACAGCTTCAAAACAACCAGGTTATTCACCAAATCAGCGGCTACTCCTCTTTCACAGAAAACCACCTCATGAGCAAAAAGGCTAATTAGTCTATTTGCAAATAAAAAATTAGCACACACTTCGTATTCATTAAAAAAAAAAAAAAAAAGCAGACATCTATGTTTTTCTCCACATAGACAGTAATTAAAGTGAGGCCTCGACCCGGGTGAGGGTTCATTAGTGGGTACTGATGAGGGCACCGGGCGGAGGGTGGTGATGGGCGCACGCTACGCCTCTGTCTCTAATGACCTGTGGGGACATGGTGCTATTTGCAGATGTTCAGTCAATTAGAGGAGCGTCAGCCCCCTCTCTCGTACACCACTCCCTCCCTCTTTCCTCCAATCTCTTCCACACCTTTATCGTTTTTTTTTTTCCCTCCACTCTAATGGAGCTTGTTTTCCAATCTGTCGGGCCGGAGGGGACGGTGGAATAAACCACATTACACAAATGATAAACACAGAAACAGGCAGTCTAATGTGGAGACAAAGACACCATCGCACCTGGTCCAGCTGGTGCAACTATTTCAGTGTGCATATGTCCTGCTCATTCTGATGTTTAAAATCAGACGCAGACCGCCAAGCGCTGTGAATACTGATAGATAGACTTTATTTTCTTTTAATTCATAATGCAATACAAAATTCTAGGAATAATACATGCTTTTGTAAAAATATATTCAAGGAAAATTAAACGCTAGGAATAAAACCCAAAATTGCTGTGGTATAAGAGAAACAAAACACTTTGGGACATGCGTTTATTGGAAAATAATCAACGTCAGGGTCGTAACCATAACTCCGCTTCATCACACCAGACCCGTCATTGATTATTTTACCATAACACATCCTGAAGTGTTTTATTCTTTTTATACCGCAGCAGTTTGCCAACAATTACCTTTTTCAAGTAATTATTTAAGAACATGTCCTACTTTTTATCTGTTTAAGGTTACACTTAATGTTGTGGAACATCATAGCAGCTATAAACAGTCGTTCCCCTACATTCTCTTTTTTGCTTTCTCATGGAGTTACGTCAAAAAAATGCAGCTCGTCGTGTTACTGGGAAACCGCGAAGCGTAAACTCTCTGTCCTCAAGATGTTGGAGAAACTTAAGGTTACAGCTTTAGTTCTGATTGTTGCAAAGTGCACTGGAGATTCCCTCCATAGACCTAAAAGAAACATGACATCACGGAAAACGTTGCCATATTAATGACTACTTTTTTTGTTTGCTTTTTTAAAGTCAAGCGTTCAGAGTACAAGTTCCCTGTGAAAGCTGTTACTATAGAAAGATAACGTATTAGAAGGAGTGCATTAACATGAACCTGTGATTTGTAGCTGCACTACTGTCAGAGCTGCTGTTATAGAAATGAACATGGAATTCTGTTTTGTAGACAAAACTGTGTAATAGTTACTAAGGGGGTAAAAACATTCGCACTCATCTATCTAAAGGTTTCACTTCGTTTTTTAAATCATTCCAGGATTCAAAGAACGTAGAACTTCTACAAAACTATCTGCACATAAATTATCCAGGTTTCTTCACTCTGCTTTTTTAAGAAAGTAAGACTAAAACTTGTTGTCGAGCCTCAAACAGATGACAGGCAGCGAGAGGTCGAAGGTACAGAGAGAATAAGCATGAGAGGAGCAAACATGTGCCGTTCGTCTGGCCCCGTGGCCTCGGTTTCGACAGCTCTGCTGTTCTACAGCTCCTCCTGTGTGAGAGACGGCCCGAGGAGCTCCGTGTCACCAGGCAACCCGTTAGGACTGACAGTTATGTCAGCTTGACACACTCACATCCGCATGACCTGTATTGGTTAACCTCTTGTTCCTAACGCCTTCAGTTTGTGTGTGTGTGTGTGTTCTTAAGCTTCTGCCATGTATTTGCTAGCAGCTGTAAAACTGGTGGGATTTGAAGAGCCAGAACAATACTAGCGCTCACAATCAGAGAATCAGTTAATTACAAACTGCTGCAATTAACGTGACGTGATTTAAAGCAGGCATTTCTGCTACTGGAAAAAAACGAGCAGAAATTTCCATTCAGAGGACTGTGTGTGTGTGTGTGTCCACAAATGTCTCATCCAAATGTCTGACTTATCTCTGCACTGAGTATATTTCAAATGTAAACATTTCCAAGTACCCCCTCGCTGCAGAACCAAAAGTCCAGGGGGTGGGGTCAGACCTGCTCCAGCCCCTCCTATCTGGGTGGAGTCAAACCAAACTTTCAGTCTATTCTACATCAGTTTGTTCAAAACAGCCCTTACACTCCACACTATTTCATACAATATTGTAAACATGTAGTGAGATGCATTATGGGTAGTGGTTGCAGCAGAGTATACACCCCTCAACCACTAAACACCCTAACTGTCCTGTTGATAATTAAATAAGACAGAAAGACAGACAGGACAAGACATTCAGACTAGACAGATAGGACAAGACAAAAGGACTGAAAGGCAGGACAAAAAGGCAGACAGGACAAAAAGACAGGCAGGACAGTGACAAGGCAACATGGGACAAAATGACAGACAGGATAAGAGAGACAGGGCAAAAAAAGTCATACAGACAGGACAAGACAAAAGAAAGGACAATAAAAAGGACAGACGACAAACGACAAAAAGGCAGACAGATGACAAAAAGAAAGGCATGCAAGACAGACAGGACAGAAAAGGTAGACAGTACAAGACAGACATATCAAGGCAGGGGGCAAGAAAGACAAGAATGGACAACAGACAGACAGACAGACAGACGTGTCAAAAAGCCAACCAGACAGACATGACAGACAGGACAAGGTGAGACACAAAAAGACAGACAGACAAAACAGACAAAATGAGACGACAGACAGAAGGAGAGAGGCAGACAGACAGATGAGACTACAGACAGTATGGGACAACAGACAGACAGGACAAGACAAATCAGATATGCAGACACAGACAAACAGGACTGAAAGACACAAAGAGACAGACAGAAACACATGCAGACAGAAAGGAAGCACAGATGACTGCTACACAAGTTGTCGCACTTCCACTCCAACTAACTACAGCTGCCAAGCAAACAGACAGACACCAAGACCGACAAGCAAAAAGACACAGAGAGACACACAGAGACAGAAAAACAGACAGACAGACATGATCCAATGCCACAAAACAGAGATGCCTGTAAAAAAAAGAAAACTTGTAGTGATTTGTACATTCTAAGGGGAAACAATCACTGAATTATTCCTCAGTAACACATAGCTGGACATCAAAAGATGTGTGTTGTCTTTTTTATGGTTAAATACTTGTTATATAACAGATAGTTTTTATAAATGGGTCTCCACTCTATTACTGCCCCATATTTTATTCAACAGAAATAATATCAACAGATACAATTACTGTATCATAAAATGCCTTCAAGATTTGTGAAACGTTTTGCCATATCACTCATTTCTATGAAAAGCTATATTCCATAGATCACAAAAAAAAAAAATATCAAATTAAAAGACGCCGCCTCATCCCCACAGCACAGGTTAGCGTGTGGAACAGGAACACACACTACACAGAGCATCATCGCTGACTCCTGGCTCTCGTCTCCTGCACCGTGGCCCTGAGCCCTCAGACAGGATGACGGGTGTTTTCCAGTCCTCTTTCTCACCGAATTCAATCTCCATAAAAAAAAAAAAGGAGACTTTTCTCTTTCGGCTGCCACACAATCAATACCTTCTCCTACTTGCTTGCTAAAAATGCTATTTCCATCTGCGTGGAGCTCAGAGACGGGCCGCGCCACATATCACTCTCCCTCACGTGCTGGAGCGGATTAAAAATCGGAGCCCGCTGTCGGCTGGGGTTATTGACTGTGAGCGAAAATGTGATCATTTTGTATTAACTCGCCCTGCAGCACTCTGTTCTGTCACCTGGACCCGGGGAAATTAATGTGCTCGTATCGTGATTAAGAAAAATATGAGCCACTGCTCGTTTAGGCCGCAGTAGACAAAGAAGGGTGCGACACTCACAGCCAGGTAATGGCTTTCAGAGAACAGCGCAGTTCCTGGAATTAGATTAAAGCCATTATTTAACAGGTCCTATATATATATATAAAATCAGTTACACAATAGTAAGATGACACACAAAAATGTATATATTTATACATGGATGTAAGTATTAAAGGAGCAGGCAGCCATTTTTTAGTGCCTTCTCCTGCCTGCCAGGTGAACTCACAATATACCGGCACAATACACTCCATGTCATGCTGCTATAGGAAAATAATCAACGATGTGCTGGTGTGACGAAGCTTCATGAGTTCATTTTTCCTCATTGATGTGAATTATTTTCCAGTAACATCCCTTACACCACAGCCAACTTGCCAAAGACATTTTAAACTGACTCATTAAAGAAAGAAACATTACAATCTTTATTATGCACAGTTACTTTCAAAGTTGTGGAACGTCCATGAAACAAGTTATTTTCTGTTTTCACTCGTGTAATAGCAGCTATAAACAGCCGTTCCCTCACCAGCCTCTCTTTCGATCTCATTTTTAAAGCTAATAAGACAAACTGAGTTTTTTTTTGTTTTTTTTTGTCATTTTACTGAGAAACCACAAAGCCGGAACTCCTCGGTCGTGAAGACTTTCCTGCGTAGTGCATAAAACGTTTTAAAATTAGATGCAGAAAAGTATCTTGGGAAATACGTACATGCTGAAAATGAACTACTCGCATGTTTGTTCTTTATATATAAAATTGGAAAGTTGACAATTTATACACACAATTTATAAAGAAAAAAGAAAAAGAAGTTTTAAAAGAACAAAAAAATATTTACAATTTTTATTATCTTATTTATTAAATTACATTCTGTTTTTAAAATGTAAGAATTCACTGTGTGAAAATGTGAAAATGGTGTGAGTTACATGACCCAAGTGACACGCTGAACACTGAATAAAACATGTCTTTAGTATTGTTTTTCCTTTTGAATAAGCAAATATTCTGAAATATATTCTAACTTTCAATCTTAATGGAAAGAGAATTTTAGTTATTAAGGGATTATTAATAATAGCAGCAAGTTGTTCTGCTAAGGGCAAAAAATGCAGAGAAATGAAACTGTATTAAGGTGCATAAAAATTATAACTGCATAATGGCACCTTGAATCAAAATCAACTAAAATTGTGAGAACTTTTAAATGATTTCCACTTCTAATTCTCAACTGGTCACACACACACACACACTCACAGTCTGCCTTTGAGCTCCTGTCATTTGCATGCTTCTGGTATGCGTGTGTGATTGAGTGAGAAGTGCGTGTGTGTGTGTGTGTGTGTGTCGCTGTGAGAGGCAGATAAAGGAGTTAACAGCAGGATTCAGGTGGAGCCTCCACTAGCCATCACACAGGACTGTCAGTGCCATAATTATAGCCTACAGTCAAAGGATAGCGCACACACCACCCACACCACCCAGTTACCCACAATCCTCTTCTCCTCCACCACTGTAATAATGCATGCAGCCCCGTAGGAAAACAACCTGTGGCACTTTATTATGGACTGGGCTTGATTTTCTCATCCTGGTCCAGCCTCAATAAATCTACAGCAAGCATTCTCCTCTTTCAAAAAAAAAAAACAACAAAAAAAAAAAATCTCTCTTAGGCAATAACGCACTTTTTTATGAGGACGGGTGAAGAGAGCAGCCAAAAAGGTGACACCAGGGGCAGTCTGGGATATTGTGTTCATTCTGCACAGAGGCTGCGATGTGCACAGCTCATAAAAGGAAGGACTGAATAAATAACTCTGATGAATAATAAATGGACAGCAGGTCAATATTTGTAATAATAGTTTCATAAAAGATGCATTTGTGAAAAATGTAGTCCATTTCCTGCGGTGATTGAGGCACATCTCGGGAGATTGACTTTAAAATTGAGCTGGTCGGAGTTACACATGATCTTAAAGTGTTATGATTATGGCTGTTTAGAGAACAGACAATTAAAGTGCCATGCTGCGGATGATATTACTTTATAAAGCAAGATACACGATTAATGGCATTGAGGGGAAACTGTATAATACACTGTGCAATTACAATTAAAAATATATGTGTATATATATATTTTTTGGCTTTATACAGAAACTCCGCCCACTATTTTTCAGGATGTTAGATGGAAAGGTGAGCAGATCTTAATGAGCAGGTGAAGTTTGGTATTTATTGACATGCACGTTAATCTACTGAAGCGTTCTTTCTGACCCTCCTGATTGACAGATGTTATATACAGTATATGATATAATGCATGCAAATTTGCAGCAAGTGGGTATAGTAGAAAAATGAAGGTTATTTTAGGTTATAAAAAAAAGGGTTGGGTTAATACCTGATTTATAATCATTGTGCCAGTTTAAATCAATATCAAATCAAAATTAACATCCATGGGCATCATTAAATGCATGGCAAAATTTTATAGGAAAACATAAACAGCCAAACAGAAGAAGATAAAAGAGACCGATAGAGAGAGAGAGAGAGAGAGAGAGAGAGAGAGAAGGAGACAGAGAGAAAGAGAGTCAGAAAAAGAAAAAACAGACACAGACATTGAGCGAGAGAAACACATACAGAGAGACATTGACAGAGAAAAAGAGAGAGGCAGATAGACAGATAAAGAGAGACAGAGAAAGACAGACACCGAGACAGACATAAAAGATAAAGAAAAGCAAGGTATAGACAGACAGAGATATTGAGACAGATATTGAGACAGATATTGACAGAGATGGGGGGCAGATAAATAGAGAGACAGACAGATGAAGAGAGACAGACATAAAAAGAGAGAAAAAGAAACGGACACAGACGTTGAGAGAGAGATAGACGGTCACTGACATTAAAAGAGAGAGGCATAACTAAAAGATAAAACATGGAAAAGATAAAGAAAGAGAGACACAGACAGACAGACAGACAGATATTGACATGAAGACAGAGAGAGAGAAAGAAAGAGAGAGAGAGAGAGAGAGACAGATGTAAAACAAGCCACTGCTGGATGCACAGAAGACACATTTCCTCCTTTTCCACCTTATAATAGTGTAAATAGTGTTAATAGTGAAATCTCGCAACGTAAACAGTGTAAAGAGCATCTATAACAGCTTATAACTCTTTACTCTGCATGAATCAATGCTGTGAGCTCACTTATCCTTTTCCTTGGGAAATGGAATTGTGTGTATGTTAAACATTATCTGTGTGTATATTTATACTGTATGTGTCTGTGTATAGAAGTGGAGGCTCTGATAATAACCCTGTACATCAACACTAACATGTACCCGGTCCTGTTTTCAAACCACACCATTACACTGCTGCTGCTTGCTGCTCACAAATCCTCCTTTCCTCCCACGCAGTTCATGCAATGCCACCCAGACGTCTCGGCACACCACCACTTTCAATTTCCCCTCATACTGCCGACAGGTGAGAACCGCTCTCCGATCAGCAATCCATCAGCGGTGGGGAGTGAATTAAATACAGCACAGGCAGCGGGGAAAAGACCTGGGCCTGTCGACTGTCAGGTTTAAAGTGCAGTCAGGGAATTGACTACACAACACCAGTAATATGCTGCAGCGGTGATTTGCAAAAAAAAAAATTGCTGAATTGTAAACATTAATGCATGCATGAGTAGCTGATGGGGGAAAATAACTGGATGTCGTTTTAAAAAAAAAAAAAAAAAGTGTGCTGGATCTGCACCTCATGCCAAAGCTGCAATGCGTATATCTTTACTGTGTATTAATGAACCAGATTAGTGGTTTTAAAAGCAGAAGAACTCCAAACAAACCCGCTAGGAAAAAAAAAAAAGTGTGATAGAACATTCCAACTCTTATAAATGAATTCATTAGGTTGTTAAAAATAAAATAAATAAACTATATAAATAAACACTGATGTTTTTCTAAGTATTTATTTATTTATTTATTTAAATGTAATTGCATCTATCTATCTATCTATCTATCTATCTATCTACACACACCATTGTTGCTCACTGTGAATAGTTTCGTAAATGCTTTTGAACTTGATTTCATGTCTGTTCATTTTTTTTTTTTTTGCTGGGCAATCTAATGATACATTATTTATTTCTCTTATCATTATCGTTATTTATATTCAATTCTGTGACTTTTTTTTCTGAGATAATCGCAGGCATCATCAGTACTTTTTATACTAAATAGATCATTTGGGAACATCTTCACATATCATAGTATATTTTTTTGAATAATATTAGTGAAATTATTATATATTGTGTCATGAAAGTGTCATCGCATCATACATCCTATGCAGTGTGGTAAATTATTATTGCTCATTATTGTCTATAGGCTATTTTATTAATTTAAGTAACGTGGGTTATCTTAATATATGTTTAATGACATTGTATTATGATATTACTCCACCCAAATATGTATTTACTTCCTTCTAATTGTCGTTGTCAGTGCAGACTTGTTTAGCTCATATTGACCGTTGTGAAAAGTGATGAGTGTACCCTGCATAAAAAAAAGCCTTAAACATAAAACAACAGGACAAAAATATAGTTGATGACTAGACGTAATCATTTCATGACTCTAGATGCTTCTTTGTGAACACAGTGGCATAATACAGTGAAATAATATGTTCTTTAGCCATATCAAAACAGTTGTCGTGTGCATGGGTAAAATTTACCCGCTGGCGGTTTAAGGTATACAGCGCCCCCTGGCGGTTCTAGTGTTAAAGTTTGGAATTAAGTTTTCCTATGTTGTCTACTGCTCAACTAAAGTGAACTTTAAAAATGCACTTTGTATACAAATACACATCAGATTACCATGGACGTATTTTAATATGATTCTTTTTTTTGCATTTGGTTGTGATAATCAGCTTATTTCTGAGTAGCACTCGGCCATATGGCAGATCCAATATGTTACTTTTTATGTACAGCTCCACTCCTATTTCACCACACTAACTTATTCACATATTGAAATTACACGGTGACCTTTCGCACGCATCCCGCCTGAACTTTCCATACAAAGATGAAATGTTAAAAAACAGATTTCAGGGATGAGAGATTGTGACATTCAAGAAAAAGAAAAAAAAAAAGTACTCTGCAATAACCTGGTATTTTTTTTTTATATATTGTAAAAGACCGCCGTACATTGAAATTAAAACTTCACTCAATGCTGGTATTCAGAAGGCTACAACCTCACCTACATATGCCCTTCATTTGACAGACTACTGACCTTCATTTGACAGAAACAACTGACAAAGACCTCCATCTGACAGACAATTGACGGACATTAATTTTACATAGACCTCCATTCGACATACCTTCATTTGACAGACAACTGACATTGACCTCCATTTGTCAGACCTTTCCTTGACATAGATAACCGACACGGACCTTCATTTGACATAGATCACCACTTGAGGCAACTGAAATAGACCTTTATTTGTCATAGACAATTGAAAATATCCTCCATTGAACAGACAGTTGGCTTATTCTAAAGCTTATTCCAACAGGCATCAGTCGTCAAAGACTATGAATGGCCATTTCTATTGTGTAATACCAACCTGAAGTTGATCGTTTTCCTATAAACAGCATGTCCTGAAGTGTTTTATTCCTCTTATACCGCGACAATTTGCCAATCACTATTTGAATTATTTATCTTTTAGAGTTACATTCAATGTTATGAAACTTCCACAAAAAAAGTTAGTTCCTGCTATAAATATTAAATAACTTTCTCCTTACAGAAAACTCCACCATATCAACAATGAGAATCTTTTTCTTTGTTAAAAGAAAAAAAAAAATTCAAATCAGTCTATTATCAGTCTTCGGTGATGTGGCACGGATGCTGTACGAGTCCCTGTGAACGAGCTGTTACTATAGAAACGATAACTTACTAAAACGAGCGCATTAATATAAACCTGTGATCTGCAGCTGCACAACTGTCAGAGCCGCTGTTATAGGAAATTATCGAGAACTCAACACTTCTGTGGTATAAACACAATTAATAATTCCGATTAAAATATTTATAACCGCTTTCAAAATCGAGATACGCATACAACAAGGCTAAGTTATCTGTGGCTAGAAACGCCCTGCGATAAATTACAGGACGTGTATGTTATAGAGAGGAAGCGGAGAGATACGTGCCCTGTTGTCAACACTTTTATCCTAATCTTAAAAGCACGTCTTTGTAACGATCACAGCTTTCACAGAACAGTTTCCTTCCACCTGGAAGTGTCACAACAACACATGATGCAACGGTAATGCAACAGCATCGCTTTTCCTCGTGCTCTCCAATGATAAAGCACCTCTGGCTCCACATTCATTTATTTACAAAAGTCTGTGCACAGCCCTGTCACATTACTCACACATTTGTAATAACTATTTCATTGCTGTGCTGCTAATAAAGTCGTCTGTTTTCTCAAAGCCTAATATCTCGTGTTAATTACTTTGAAGGAAATGACAGCTGTAGGCTGAGATTTGTTAAAAGATCCCCAAAGGCCAAGCAGGAATTAACAATAAAACATAAGGGATGGAAAAATGCTAAATCTGATGTCTGCTTGCAAGGCGGTGTACAATGTCATATTTTGATGTTCAATATGAACAAGTCATGTAATAAATGATTTGAAAAAGCTGTTAAAATACCATTGGGAATAATCAGTGTCATAAGCAATGCAAAGATCTGAAAGTGTTGATCTTAAAAACAAGCATAAATACAAGTATACAGCTCCTGAGGCGGATGGTGAGGGCAACGTGCACCGCCTCCGTAACAAGCCGTTTGACTGTGCAGCATGAAAGAAGTCCTTTCTGATACAAACTCAACAAAATTGCAACCCCTAAACTACACCAAGAGTCATTAGAATTAAAACAGAAATTGAGTGTTGTGGTTTGATGAGACCAATATTCACTTTAAAAGCCATGAACAGCATGAACACCAACAAAAGAAGGATGGTATAAGATGGTATATTCCCACAGAATGGTGGTGGGTTACTGATGGTCTGGGGTTGTTTTGCAGGTGGTGGTTCAGGGGCTATTGTGAAGACTGCCACCATGAATTCTGCCAGTCCCTGTTGCCTCTGCCAGGAGGTTATGATTTGGCCATAGATAAAACTTTCAAGATAATGAGCCCAAACATACTCCCAAGTGCCCAAGTGATGTAACTGAAAATGAAAACTTTATTTGGATTTAACAAATAATATTTTCTAAATGGATACAAGTACTGTATAGAAGGTGCATTATTCTTTTTTTTTTTTTTTTTTTTTTAAATAAAATACTTGCCAGAAACATTGACAGGTCATCAGGTTGAGATTAGATCCCGACGGAACTGGGAACAGAATGCGAGTGGGAAGGTTTTACTTTCATTTTAAACTACTAGTTTGTTTTTATTTTGGGAAATAGAACCATTTGGATTTGTTGGAAAATGCTGGTAAGTACGAGCAAAAACAGTACCCGTGCGAGCATGATTATCTCTAGTTGAGACCAGTGGTGAACCGGAGTGATGTAGCCGAGTGATGTAGCTGAGCACACAGTGGTCAGATTCATATTTAATAAAAGTAAGGCCACGCCCACTCTTTAAATCTGGGTTTAAATCTGAACACAGATACAGCTGTGTGGCGCACTAGAGAGTTAGAGCGTTTTTAGCGTCATTCTAGCCATATACAAGTGCACATTAGAAAGCAATAGCATTCTCCAAGGCCTTGATATGACATTACAGAGGTCACAGACAGCAGTGCACACAAGTGACAACATGTAGTGCAAAATTTGAAGAAGACAAAGTGGCAGTGCTCAATAGACAATACAATAAGTACAATAAAGCGGACAGAAAAATAAATATAAACAATGGGAAAATACAATAAATACTCAGGACATTAAATACACACAACAAAATGGCTTAGTGGGTGGTGTGTGGTGAGTAGGGAATAATCCTCGCTAGCAGCGTAGACGCCCCTGAGTTATAAAAATAAAGTGACAGTGCTGAAACTGATAAGTAATACTAAATCCTATGTAAACGTACATAGACATAGAAAATGGCATTGTGTTACACACCTAGAAGACCCAAATCAGCAAAGAAATTGTTGCAGGAACAAAACAGTGTTTCCCAATGACTGTCTCAGTCTCTGGATTTAAACCCTGTTGTAAACCTGCGGTCTGAATTGAAGATGGCATCCATGTGCACAACCCTGAATATAAAAAACAAACAAACAAAAAAAAATCGAAACGTTCAGCATGGAGGAGTGTCTCCAACCTTGTAACACATCACAGGAAGCGGGTTAGTGTTGACATTCTCTTCAGGGAAGGCTACACCTGATATTGTATGAGTGCCACGACTGTGAAGGAAAAGGTGCTAATTATTGGGTAATATAAAATTATACATTACTCATATATTTAATCTATAAGGATGCATCACTTACTGCATTTTATTCAGTTTATATATCCTTTTTTTTTGGCTCATTTCTAGCATTCTGGAGTTGACATGATGTATAATATACACCTCTGTGTGTGTCTACAAAGCAAAAGAGCAAAAGGGTTGGAGCGTGTGTGTATATGAGTATGAGTGTGTTCTTGTCTGATCAGAAGTGAAAGCATAGCCTCTGTAGAAAGGCTAATTAAACAATCATTATAAAACCCCTCCCCTGAGCCCTGCACCGCCTGTCCCATTGACTTTGTCATGCTGATCGTCTACATCCACATTATCTCAGCCACCCTCAATACAGCAGCCTATCACAATTCTATCCTTTCATTTTATGTTTCAGATTTATTTGATTTACTTATTTACACACAGTAACGTTTTCTTGTCATGGATCTTTAGCTCCATTTTGCATTTCTTACCCATGATTTACACAAAGTAAAAGCCAAATGGCAGCTTATCCTCTGCGTACAAAGTACTATATGCAATGTTTGTTGTATTTAAGTGCTGTCTGACAAGGTTAGCGTGACAATATGCTCTCGTTTCATCAGGATTAAAATATTGGCACCCTTGGCTTTGCTTGGATCGCTTGCCACCATTAGTACAGGTAACAAACTCAACAGTTTACCCTACACTCTTAGAATTAAAGGTACCAAACTGTACTTTTCCTTAGTTGCTGGGGTCTTCCTGTCAAGGATACATCTTTTGTTTTTTGCACCCGGCAACTAAAACTGTGAATATAATATACCTTTAAAAATATACATAACCGGACTTTAAAGACTACTGATGTACCTTTAAAGCTTTACTATAGAAGTGAAATAAAAAGATACATCTAAAGTTACAAGAGATGTACCTTTGGTACCACCCCAGTGACAAGAAAAATACAGTTTGGTATCTTTATTTATAGTGTAGTGCTAACTACTGAGCATGGGACACAGTGAGTTTATCATCTCCCGTATGGTGGTGAAAAACCAAAGCCAAGTCAAGGGTGCCAATATTTTTATCTTGACAAAAATAAAATCAAGAAAATATTTAGTGCAGCATAAACATTGCCATTAAATTAACTATGTTATTATAGCGAATATGATTTTTTTTTTTTTTTGTTATTTAAAAGAAAATCAGTTTGCATCAACATTAAAAAACCCCTGTCCACAACCTCCAGAGAAACTTTTCCTACTTTCATGAGTAACATTATTGGACATAAAACATATAAAAGAATCTACCAGGGGCAGCACACCTTGCTGTGCTTTGCTGTTCGGTGGAAAAGTGCAATCAGAGCAGGGAAATCACCAAACTGTACTAAACTTTGAGGTTTGTAGCATGAATGCATGTTCGTAGTGGCAGTACCAGGAGATCAGAACCTGGGAATTGTGAAAATATGTACAGGTGAGATTCACTATGAATGCTAATTTGGTTACCTGCAGAAGTGAATGGCCAGATTTCTACAGGCTTACGTGATGCGGAGGCATTCGTCATCCAGGAAACTGTCACAGATGAGTACACGCTTGACATTCTTTCTTACTGCATTGCAAAACAACAGCTGTGTTTGGCTAGCCTGAAGGGAAAGCGGATGACACGTGAGTCACGCAAGTCGTGATTTGGACTGCGGATTGATGATGGTATTGGTCATATTAATGTTCGTTTCCATCGGAGCTTTGGCCACGCCCTGGCAAATGTGACATGTGGTGAAATCTAAAGCGCTGAGGGGAACCATGAAAAAGAGAATGAGAAAGAGAGTTAAAGAGGACAGAGAGACAGAGGGAGTGGGACGTAGATGGAGGCACAAAAGCCATTCATTTGTCCTCGCCATTCAGGATGGATGTGTCCCATCATGCAGCACAATCAGCCGACCAGTGATTCATTTCACAGACACTTGGGTAATTATAGGAGTCGACTCCTCACCAGCAGGACGAAACTGCTCGAGAGAAAGAGAGAGAAGTTGTTGTACAAGGACAGTGAGGAAGAGAAAATATGAAGCGGAGAAGGACAGCTGCGATAGAAAAGGCATGACATAGGGATGACGAAGGAAGCAACGACAATAAAGCAATAGAGTGACTAATAAACTCTCGGTCCTCAAACAGATAATGGCTGGGTTTTTAATAATAAAAAAAAAAAAAGTCAGATTACTGTGTTGTTGTCGTTACCACGATACATGGCCATTTTCTAATCTTATCTGCTTCACATGCTCTGTAAAAGATTGAAAAATGCAAAATAATTGAGGAGAGAATGAGGAGGAAATTGGCAGATGATGAGGGAGACATGGAGAAACAAAGACAAAGAGAAAACGCAGGAAATGCTGAGAGGCGGGTGAGCGAGAGTCGGGGACGCGGAGATGGCAGGGTGGGAGACTGGGAAGATTTAAAGCTATTTCAAGTGTAAAAGCGCCCCCTGTTGGTCCTCACTGCACACGTTTGACACGATGGTCTGAAATAATGGACCGCTTTTGATGGCCATAGACGGAAAATGCCAGATGTTTTGTAGCATGTCCATTCGCACCCCACCTCAGCCCTTTCTTCAGATACATCATGGGCTCGTAATTGTTACGATGGTATTTCAGCTGAGTTGTTAAACTTAATGAACACACACTGACCAGAGATGGTCATAGGCATATACTGGCCCGTGGGTGGGTGGATGGATGGATGGATCAATGGATGGATAGATACATAGATACATACATACATAGATAGATCGATAGATCTCTGTCATTGCACAATGCAGTAGAGGCAACAAAACACAGTTCAGCATCTACCAGAGGGCAAGTAGTAGTCTAAAGTCCAGGAATAGTAAATAAACAGCTAAATAAATATTGCAGGTTTTTTTAATGTACAATGCAAGAAGGTAATATAGATTATAGAAAAGCAGTGGCATATATACTAGCAAATAAGTAAATACATATTGCAGTTTTATGTACAGTGCAAGGAGACAATATAGGAAACCAGTGGTGTTACAGCAGTAGTAGATCAAGTGTAGAACACAGGCTGGATGTATTTACAGTAGATATGGGAATGACAGATAAATATGTCTCTGTACATAAGCGTGTTATAGGATATATGTGCAAAACTGTAGCATGATGGTCTGAAATAATGAATTCTTCAATAGTACAGGCGTAAAGGTGCCGGTGTTCATGTGTGTGTGAGAATGTCATAATCCGTTATGTCTTCGCTCCAGGATGAGGAGTTTAGGAGAGTGACAGCTACATGGAACAAGGTGTTCTTGAGCCGGCTGGTTCTGACCCAAAGCCTCCTTGTCCAGGTGTACTGAGTTGCTGGGAGCCGGGCACCAACGATACGTCGGGAAGTTCGCACGACCCTTTGCACTGGAAGAGTCGCTATCGCGTGCTGTGATGCAGTTAGTCAGGACGCTCTGAACTGTGCAGCATCAAAAGTCTTGCAGGATGTGAGGGGACAGATGGATGTGCTTTATCGGGATCGAGGTGTTGGGAGACCATGAGAGACATCAGAAATGTGGACACCCAGGAATTTAAAATCTGAGACACGTTTAACTTCAGTCCCGTTGATGTAAACAGAGATGTAGAGCTTTTATCTGTTGCGTTTATGATGTTTGTCCCGTTGCCATGGCACCATCTGATAACTACACTTCTCCATGTACTTCTGTCTTTCCATCTTTCTAGTCTTCTTTCTGCATTTCCTTCTTTCCGCCTCTTTTTTTTCCTTCCACTTTCCCCTTTTTCCTTCTTTCTGTCTTTCATTCTTTGTCTTTCTTTTTGTTCCTGTATCTGTTTCTATCTGACCTTCTTTCCATATCCTTCCATCTCTCTTTCCTTTTTTCTTGCCTTTCTGCATTTCCTACTTCCCGTCATTTTTTTTCTTTCCATTGTTCTCTGTATTTCCTTCTTTCTTTCCTTCTTTCTATAGTTCCTTCATTCCTTTATCCTTACTATATTCCTTAATTTCTTTCTTCCTCTCTGTATTTCCATGTTCCTTTCATCTTTCTGTATTCCTTTTCCTTCCTTCTTCCCAGATCTCCATCTTTCCTTTCTTTTTTCCTCATTTCCTTCTTTCTTTCCTTGTTTTTGCATTTCATTCTTTCCTTTCTTCTTTCTACATTTCCCTTTCCTTCATTTTTTCCATATTACAAGACTGAAGAACAGCTTCAGCCACCAGGCTGTCAGAAAGCTGAACTCTCTCCCCTCTCTGCCTTAAGAGTCACCGAACTGTAACTGCACGCACGCACACACACACACGCACGCACGCACACACAAACACACACACACACACACACACACCCCAGATCCCACAAATGCACAAGCCACTTTTACTACTGCTGCTCTCTCTGTTGCACTACAGTGTAATCAGGTCCACTTCCACAACTGCTGCTCTCTCTTGTTTTGCACTAAAATGTAAATATCTACACACTCACATGTGCCAGGAAGGTTTATAGTGTACATATTGTATTTTATTTTATTTTATTTTATTTTTTATTGCATTTTATTTTACTTTTTTTAATTACTTGTCTTATGATGTTGGTTTCTCACACCATGGGTCTGAGGGAAACGAAATTTCAATCCTCTGTGTGTCCTGTACATGTAGCAGAATTGACAATAAAGTTGACTTTGACTTTCTTTCCTTCTTTCTTTCTTTATTCCTTACTTTCTTCTGTATTCGAGTTCTTCCTTCCTTTTTCGCAATTCTTTCTTTCCTTCTTTTTTCCATATTCTGTACTTTCCTTCCTTTTTCCATATTCCTTTGTTTCCATATTCATTTTTTCCTTCCACATTTCCTTCCTTCTTTCTGCATTTTCTTCATTCCTTCATTCTCTTTGCATTTCTTTTTTACTTTCTTTCTCTTTGCCTCTTTCTTTCTGTCCATCCCAGGGACACTTCACATCAATCAGCATCAGTGTTTACGATGTCAGTGTGTCAGATCTAACCAAATGGCTCATTTCATTGTAACTTTAATAACTTTCACAACCCTGCAGTTTATGATTTTTTGCATTGCTAGAACAGCAGACGGGATCATTAGTATTGATCACGATAACGGTGATAAATGTACTTTATAACCAGCGGCACTGATCTGTACATCATGGCAGTCATGTATGTATGAGCTGCAGGACTGTAATGAGTGGCCATTGATTTTAACGCTGTTTGTCGCCGATTCGCGACAGTGAAATATTCATGACGGGAGGCTTGTTAAAGATCGAGCCAACAGTCTAATTCAGTTCGCTGGCCTATTTAGCCATCGATTGTACCACCGTAGAGAAAACAAGACAGCCATTAAAGAAGACACGGCTCTTCCCCGGCCCTATGGAGAGCACGGCATCTGCACAATGCTGCACTTTCATTTATATCACATTTCCTGGCTGCGGTACATGACAAGGTCAGCAGCGGCATTTTTCCTACACGGCCCCGACGAGACCTGCATAAAAATCTTTATTCTGGATAGAAACAAATATCCTCTTAACGCAGACTAACAACATCCCACATGTGCAAGAGAAAAGAAAAGACAGAGAGACTGAAAGAAAGCAAGCTAGAAAGAAAGAAAGAAAGATCTTCCAGCCAAACAGAAATGAGCCAGTCAGAAAAGAAAGACAGACAAAAAAAGAGCAAGTAAGCAAGAAAGAAAGGACATCCGTCAGCCAATCAGCAATGAGTATTTTTCCTACACATTCCAGACGAAACATGAACGGAAATGTTTATTCTGAACAAAAACAACTATCCTCTTAGCTTTAGGAGAATCTAACATGGTCCCATGTGTGGTTATGTTTATGCTACACAGGTCCATTAGTGCTGTACAGTTGTGTGTATCTATAGCGAGCTCGGCTCAGAAGCGTGCGTGTCATTTGACGTGAACTTACACCGAACACATTACATGATAAGATCTGTTTTGTTTCATTTCCATCTTTCCTTTCTTCCACCAGATTGGAGGCATATTGTTTGCTGATTGGAGACTAAGGTGAAGTGATTAAACAAGTGAAATCAGGGTTGAAAGTCTGCAGCTACTCCAGCTATCTATGGATAGGATTGAGGACCCCTGCTATCCATGATGTTCTAGATGATGCTATAGATCAGTGATACTCAACATGTGGACTCCAGTCCGGGTCCGGACCTAAATGCGTTTTCTTATTAAAACTCTTTGCAATCCATGTGAAATTTTGCGCACTCTCCTTTCGTTTCCTCCAACGGCGAAGTCTGTGATTCAGTTTCTGCGACAACAAACATAACCGAGCCAGGCTGTTAGTTTAATAGCTTGTACAGAAAGTAAAAATGGTGTCTTTAAAATTGCTCAGTACCAAGAATGGGAAAGTAGACAGTGAAAACTGCTCATTTTAAGAAGTGTGGAGTTAAAAAAAAATAATAATAATTAATTAAAAAAATAATAATAATAATAATAATAATCGTTCATTCTCTCTACAAGCAGCTGATGTGCTTCATTTGTAATGAAAGCATGGCCATTGTGAAGAGTGTTACAAAACTACCCCCAGAACATGGAGGTAAGAACCACAAACAGAATAATGAAGGGCGAGCAACAGAGACTTCACACAGTGACATGGGTCATTGGCAAACACAAGAAAACTTTGACGCTGAAATATGGGTGGAAAACGTTAAAGGTGAAATGGCAGAGAAGATACGTCAAATTTACTTGTACTTTGTGGGATGCATGGAATTTATTTAACTTATTTGTCCTCTATGGACTTTCAGTTCTATGGAAATTGGGTAAGTGGACCTCCAAGATTTATATTTGATTACCCCTGCTATAGATAAGGAAGAAGCCTTTGTCACATATACTTTTTTTTTTTTTTTTTTTTTTTACTTTTTTTCCACGTCCCAGTTTGTTCGGAAGCTGGGGTTAGAGCACAGGGTCACCCAGGGCAGATAGGGTTAAGGGCCTTGCTCAAGGGCCCAACAGCAGCAGCAGCAGCAGCTTAGCATGAAGCCAAGGCTTGAATCCCCAACCTTCTGATCAGTACCACAGAGCCTTAACCGTTGAAGCCCTAAATGATGCTATAGATGATGTTTCAGATTATACTACAGATAATGCTATAGATGATGTTACAAATAATGATGCTATAGATGACATTAGAGATGATACTGAAGATGATGTTACAGATAATGTTATAGATGATGCTACAGATGCCATAGTTTACGCTATAGATAACGTTACAGACAATGTTTCAGATGATGCTGTAGATAACGTTACAGATGATGCCGTAGATGATGCTACAGATAATGCTATAGACAATGTTATAGATGACGTTAGAGATGATGCTGAAAATGAAGTTACAAATGATGTTACAGATGCCATAGTACACTATAGACGATGTTACAGATGATCCTATAGATAACGTTACAGTTGATGTTACAGAAGCCATAGATTACACTATAGATGATGTGACAGATGACAACCATGTTACAGAGGATGCTGTAGATCACAGGTTCCCAACCCTGGTCCTGGAGAACCACCTCTCCTGCACATTTTAGTGTTTTCCCAGCTTTAACACGCACACACACTTCAGCTCAGATAGGAGTGCTAAGTAGCTGATCAGTTAAAACAAGTATTAAAACAGTAAAATATGAAGGACCGGGGGTACTCCAGGAGCAGGGTGGGAACCTGTGCTGTAGATGTTATAGATGACTCTACAGATCATATTATAGATGACGCTATAGATGCTATCTGCACTGTGTTTCCGTAGTGATATTTCACTATTTACACTGCTACACAATGATGTATTACACTTATGTAGTACTGTGTTTATATGATTCAAAGATGAAATATGGCTTTTGTGGCTGGTTTTCCATCCATCTGTCTCCCTGTGTGTGTCTCCCTCTCATTATATATATATATATATATATATATATATATATATATATATATATATATATATATATATATATCTCATCGGCGGCTTGTTTTGGGGGGAAAAAAACACTCTTGTTTCTGTTTTCTTATAAATGTAAATGTGTTTAGAGGAAAAAGACAACTTCAAAATGAAACTTCAAAAATTCTGTAATTCATCAAACGTTTAAAGACACAAAAGATGAACATTACAGATATGTTTTGTATTACATTAGAGTTTTTTTGGAAGGACCTTTAATAAAAGCTGATCTACATCCAGATAAAGTAACTGGTCATTAAATAAACAGCAGCAACACGGCACCTGACTCCTGACCGGTTTCTCTCACACTGTGGAACGTCTTCAGTAAAGTGTCAGGAAGGCAAATACACCTGCTAACACACACACACACCCACAAATACAAGCATGGGGACACACGTCTGCGAGAGATTAATTTGCACACACACACGCAGCACGACTCAGCAGTTACTGCCTTCAGAGCTGTAAAAGGAGCTGTGTATTTGCAGTTTCAATCCATTTAATTACTGCTTAAACTCTGCAATGTGACAACGTTCGTAAATTAAAAACATTCTCTGCAATTTAATGTAGCTTAGCGTAGTATGCTTGGGCAAGGCCTGTGCTTGAAGCGCTTTGTGTTGACACAGAGGAGTTCTTAAGGTCTAGAAGTGAACTAAAAACACACTTCTAACTTAGAGTGTAGTTTCTGAGACATGTTGTGCCTTTTTGGTTAAACACTGAAGCACGAAAATAAAATAAAAAATGCAATTCGGTGAAAATCATGATGTAATGCATGATATAAATTATTTAGCCAAGTTCATATTACATTTAATTAACTTTATTTATTGCACTAATTAACATTAAACAACCATAAGGTTCAGCTTTGCATACCACATGTAAAGAATAAAAAGGTAATAAGCGAGGAATAAAACTCTGCATCATTCTGTAATAGGAAAATAATCAACAACAAGCTGATGGAGTGGAGTCACTGTTACCACCCCAAAGCTGATTATTTTCCCCTAACAGCACATCCTGGTGTGTTTTATTCCCCATTTTTATTTAAATGTTTTATTTAGTAAATAATGATGCGTCACATTTTTCCAAAAAAATCATTTCAATATGGATTTTCACAAAACAGTCATTCCCTCAGTGACCTCTTTCTTTTCTCTGTTTTTAAGTAAATAAGACAATGTTGCAGAGAATTTGAAAAACAGAAACTCTTCTGTCCTGAAGACGTCAGAAAACTTAAAGTTACAGCTTAACCTCTGAATGTTACAAAGCACTGACACTGGAGACTCCTTCCATAAATGGTACACAAACGTTTCCTTACAGAAAACGTTTCCTTAGTCCACTAATGAGCATCGTCAGTCATAGAAGTCCCTGTGAATAAGCTGTTTCTATAGTAACAGTAACATATTAGAGCGAGCTCATTAATATAACCCTGTGATTTGCAGCTCTCTGACCAATCAGATTCAAGAATTCAACAGCGCTGTGCTATAAAATGTTCATATTATTCCTGATGAAAAATAAGTCCACGTAAATTAAATTTCAACTTGCAATTTAGTCTGTTTTAACTTCAACAAATGTTAATTAGTAGCTAAATTCATATGTCTCATCAGGTTTGTTATAAAAATGCCAATCATCAATCACCAAGTTCATATTAATTATGAGGTATTAATATTGGAGTTTTTCGAAGGGGGAAAAAAAATGAATAAGCTAAGAATAACTTCAACAAAACAAAATTTTTTTCGCCTCACAGTTTCTCTCAGGCCAGTTTGGAGAGATAAACCTGAAGTGAAAATCCCGAATCCATACCAAAATCAGACATCATAAACTACATCTCACAGTCTGTCCACATCCTCATGCGGCAGGGAGACGCTGATGAGTGGTTCTCTCGCACACAGATCAGAGGAAACCCTCAGCCTTGGGGAATGCAGCCGGACCACACGGCCGACAAGCGCCGAGATTTATGAAGCCGGAGCACACGCAGACTGAGCAAATGAAAATGCAACCTGGAGGGCCGACATCATCATATAACACAAAACACGAGAGCCAGTCAGAACCCTGGCTTCCTGAGAGGACGATTCTTCCTCAGGTGTTGTGACATCACAGGTTGGCGTGGCATTTATGAATTCTGGTAGAAACACCATTTTAGCTTCTGTAATCTGATGAGAATATTGAAAGGGCATTCATAAGTAGTCTCAGCGTGCAATGATGGTTATATCTAATTTAGGGTTGAGTGCAAAAGTTTGCATCCCCTTAGTTTTTCCTGTGGGAGAAAATGTACAAAATGGACATTTAATGTTTTTTTTTTCCCTTCTGAGAAATCTTGATGCAACATACAGCCTAAATATTGCATTAACCATGTCTAATTCAGCAGTCGGCAGTTGAATGCACCTCATTAAGGTATCTAAAGGCTTAAAACAATCAGTAGCGATTAGTGTGTCAAAAATGAAACAAAAAAAAACAAAACAATAACTAAATAAAAAAGAAAAGAAATTATTGACCTTTTACAGAGCTGGATAATGTAAATAATTATCCCTTAGGTGGAATAATTGTCCACATTTATAAAATTTTGAAAAATATAATTTGATTATTTCACTGTTCATATTATACCATACACTGTTTTGACAATTTTGTTCCTTGTGAGAAAAAAAAAAAAAAAAAAAGATGGAATATTTGTAAAACTTTGATCTAGTGTCTCCACAATAAGGGTGTGCAAACTTTTGCACTCAACTGTAAATCAATTCTGGTTGCTATTGAACCATTTCTCTCAAACTAACACATTTAGCTACAAGACTCTGCATCAGTTAATGCTACTGTTGATATTTTAATAGAATACATGCCCTTCATGTCTACTTTTTAGCTATTTAGAGAAACACTATCAATAGTTCAGAAAGAACAACCTCAGGTGTGATACTGAGATCAAGACACAGCTCTAACGAGGTCTTGCATAATGAATGGAGAAACAGACAAACAGTTCAGCAGGATATGATCTTTTCATTAGCATGATAACTGCTGTGCTCCGGTCATTTATTCCATCCTTAATACACCACTTTGTAGAAGCTTTAATACAGTGATCCTGAGCGTGGCAGGAAACTCACTACAGCGTAATGAGCTGCACTTTACTCTCGCAGTTACACCACTTCTAAAGGTCATTACTCTGATTTACACACTGTCTCCATCCATATGCAGGAATTAACACCGTTTGCAGATCATCACCACAGACTGATGTTTCAGGAATTGCGATCTACAGCAGTTAAAAAGAAAAAACAAGTAAAGTGAAGTGAAGTGAAGTGACTTGTGGCCAAGTATGGTGACCCATACTCAGAATTTGTGCTCTGCATTTAACCCAT
>CM075016.1:21357443-21373602 GCA_037576675.1 Pangasius sanitwongsei | reverse complement strand
GGGTTAAATGCAGAGCACAAATTCTGAGTATGGGTCACCATACTTGGCCACAAGTCACTTCACTTCACTTCACTTCAATGAAAGATGGAGTGGCATGATGAAGTGATCATATGATGAAGGGAAGTTAAAACGAATCAACAAAGTTGATTATTTTACTCTGACAGCAGGTCTTGAAGTGTTTTATTCATCTATCGCCACAGCAATGTGCCACTGAATTTTTTTTATTTATTTATTAAAGATTAAATACTTTTTTTAAATCCAGTTAACGTTGCGGAAAGTCTGCAAATCAAGTTCGTTCTGGCCATCATTTACATTATAGCAGCTACAAACAGCCATTCCATCACCAGCCACTTTTTTCTCTCTCAAAATTCATAACACAAGGGGGAAAAAAAAGAAGAAGAAAAAAACGCAGCCTGTCATTGTTACTGAGCAAACTCCTCCGTCCTGAAGACGTCCCTGTGTCAGAAAACGTGAAGTCACAGCTTTACCTGTGCAAAGTACCAAGACTGGAGACTCCTTCCATAAATGTTAAACAAACACCTCGCTAGAGAAAACTATGTTAATAATAACACATTTTTGTTAAAGAACACACATGGAGTGTCTGCCATGCAAGCCTACCATGTGTAAGCAGGTATTATAGAAACAATAATTACAATGAGTACATCAACATAAACCTGTGATTTGCAGCTGAACTACTGACAGAGGTGCTGTTATAGAAAATTCATCGACACCACCTGACCAGCAAGCATACCTCAGAGATGAAAAAGAGAGAGTGCGAGAGTCTTAATCAGGGCCCTGTAGAGAGAGGGCATCTGGCAGGA
The DNA here is from genome assembly GCA_037576675.1 of Pangasius sanitwongsei. Classification (NCBI taxonomy): domain Eukaryota; kingdom Metazoa; phylum Chordata; class Actinopteri; order Siluriformes; family Pangasiidae; genus Pangasius; species Pangasius sanitwongsei. The sequence goes on along the minus strand of CM075016.1, from coordinate 21,372,781 downwards.
CAGCTGTTTGCAGCGTGGCAGTAATTCCTTATCACGCTGAGTTCGGATAAATCAGAGGTGATGCAGCTTTACAGGATCTGCGTGGGCTCAGGGGGACTCTGTGCAGGTTGTACAGAGAGTCTCCAGGAATAAAACACAACCCGCTGAAGCAAGTGGATATCAGGAAAATTAACACATTGACACCTACTCAACATGGAGGTGTCATTTATTTTCTAGTAAATAATTAAAAAAAAGAAATTTAAATATAAATTATAATGCAACAAAATCAAAGCAGCATGGCCCTTGAACTATTTCCTCAGCAGAATGATTTAGCATGTTTTTCTGAAAAAGGATTATAGCAAGCAGGAAAAAAAGGTGTCCAGAGGTTACAGATGTTTCTTACAGGGTCCCTTTCCAATTTGGACTTCAAAGGAAACTTAACTGGAATAGAAGTGTTCAGTTAAAAGGCTAACTTAACACTTCTATTCCAACTGAGTTTCCTTTGAAACTTATGAAAACTGTATATAGTATCTTACATATAGTACATCTTATGAAAACTGTATACAGTATCTTACAAAGACAAATATAGCACAAGGTCACTCATTTAATCTTCATTATTAGTGGAATATTACAAAGATGAATTTTGTCTTTTAAATGATAAATATGAACTGTACACAATGTGACCAAGGACATGAGCTAACAGGGTAAAAAGGGCCATTTTAATTACAGTTATAGGTTGTTTTTAATGATTCTCTGTTCCCTCAATTTGTGGGAAAAAGCTGCTACTCTGCATGTAGCTGTTCTTGCTTGTGGGTTCGGAGAAAACATTTACAGCTTGATCGATGCTTTGGAAGATTTTTTGTAGAAAAAAAATATATGCTGCCCACTGCTTTTGACACAAACATCTGGATTTGTGGGAAAAAAACCTGATAGAAACTCACTCATCCAATGCAACAGTTTCAGCGCAGAGGAACGCATTTTATTACCAACTTCACCCTGAATAAATAATCCATCCAAATAGAGCAAATTAGATAGTATAATAGTTACATAAATTCTGATCTAACTGTTCAGATTTCAGTATTACTGAAATTAATTATCAGTATTATAGAAGTGGCCTGAATTTTGTTAGAAAATGCCTGATTTTTACTATTCACACAATCGAACATAATCTAATACAAAGAAAGCACTTCATTGTCACATATGAGGGAGAAAAATCAGGTCTCATTTATCTGGAGCGTATAATGTACCAAGTACAGCACATTTCATGAATGCACTTTTCCAGACAGGGAACCAGGAAGCCAAGGTAATGGTCAACATGATGCTACCACCACCATGTTTCACAGTGGAGATGGTATTCTCTCCACCAAATGTAGCACGTTTGGTCCATGTTTCCCAATGTGTGTCGAATTTCCGACATGCCTTGTTTGCAAATTCCAAATGAGAATTCATATGATGTGCCAGTCTTCCTTAAAGCCCAGCTGAACAACTTTTCCCATCTGAGCTGTGGATCTCTCCAGCTCCTTCAGAGTTACTCTTGTCCTCTTGATTGCTTCTCTAATTAATCCCCTCTTTATTCACTAATTCTGGTGGACAGCCTCCTCTAGGCAGAGTTGCAGTTGTGTCATTGTTTCCAGGATTTAATACTGGATTTAAAGGTGTTCGGTGTTTAGGATATTTTTGATAACCATATCCTGACTGATACTTTTCCTGAACTTTGTCCCTGACTTTTTTTAATTTTTTTTTTTTTATAACTTCTTAGTCTTCATGATGTTGTGTGTTTAGGCATATTCTCTAACAAACTCTGGGTTTTTTCCCCCCAGGAACAGGTGTATTTTTATTTACATCACATGACACTAACTTCATTGAACTAATTATGATGGCAACTGGTTGCAACAGAACTAACTTAAGGGTTTCAACACAACGGGGGCGAATACTTCAATTGCAACTTTTGCAACTCAAATCTCAATTTAGTGCATTTGAGTTCCAGCTTGTGACACTACAAAATGTGGAAAAGTGCAAGAGGTGTGAATACTTATTTAAGCCACTGCATATTTTAATCACTAATAAATTATTATTAAGAATACTGCTCAAAATAATCGTGATTATTTTTGAAGACCCCTGAAGGAGCATGCCCGACAGCCCAGCCCCGGTCACCATGAGTAGTAGACAGACACAATATACTCACTATCCAATTTTCTGCCGCTGAACGATCACTTAGTTCAGCCTCATAAGGGAAACATGTGCACCGAGTGAGTGTCAGTGTTATAACCTGTAGCACAGACGTGAAACCTGACCTGAAGCCACAGAGGAGCCAGTCAGGCCGGGAATGAAGACAGATGTTCAGTAATGCAGTTAGCGTGCAGCCACAAGGACAGAGGAATCCTGAACAAGATTTAATGGGGGAAAGAAAAAAAAAACTGCACTATTTCTCCAGAACAGACAACACTCCATAGCAGGCTAAGTCGATCCTTGACATCCTGAAAAGTCTCTAAAATAAAACAACAAACAAAGACTAGAGTAGGACATCTAACTTGAGAATACACTACATAGTCTCTACATTTAACTGAACCCAAAATCATCAATCTGGCACTTTTCAGAGTCACGCCACTGTCCTAGTGAAAGGCAAACTTCAGAAGTAGAACAGCTGAGGTTTTATGGCTTTATGGACTCGTCTCCTGTCACCTGCGCTGGTGTTCATCATCAATCTCTGCCTTCTGCAGTGAATGAGCCAAAATGGAGGCACAAACAGAGCATACAGTACAGTAGCTCTTAAAATATGTTCAAGATCGTAGAAAAAATGTAAAATTGAAATAAGATCACTCCACTGTATTATCTGTATTTGTGTGACAATCAGAGCAAGAAGGGCCCTTCTCCAGACCACAGACTGTTTTTTATGCCATTTTAAGAGTTGACAGTTTTCTAATCGCACTTAAATGTGTTTCCAAAAAACATCCTGTCAAATTAGCTTATCTAAGCCATCTAGCTACCGTTAGCAGTGAAGATTAAGCCTTAAATACAAATGACTGGAACAATGCTCTGAGAAATTCTGTCAGGTTGGCTCATGTTAGCTTGATGGATAGTGTTAGTAATAAATATTATGTTTATTTAAAAATACCACTTTAGGAAAGATGTTAGAAATCCTGTCAAGTTAGCTTTTAAGACATACATATGAATATTATTTCAAATCTCTTGGAAATGCTGTCAGACTTGTTCATGTTAGCTAGTTTGTTAGCATTAGCAGTAAAGATCATAAAAAATATGAACATAACCAAAATAAACAATATATATATTCCATATATAATGTTTCTATGCATGTATGTTAACTGGCTATTCACCATTAGCAGTGCAACATGTTAACATTTAAGATCACTTAAAAATCCTGTCAGGTTAGCTCAAGATAACTAGCTGACTAGCAATGACAGTAGAAATTACAAACATTTAAGAACAGCACTTAAAGAAACATGTTGGAAATCCTGTCAAGTTAGCTTGCACTAGCTAGCTGGTTAGCTTCAACATGAACTAGCAGTAAAGATTATGAACATTTTAAGTCTTGTCAGGTTAGCTTATGTTATGTTAGCTAACTGGTTAGCATTAATAGTCAGGCTTATAAGCATTTAAGAATAGCACCTAAAAATGTCCTCTTAGGTTAGCTCTTGCAGGCTAGTCGATTAGCATTAGCAGCTTATATTTATTATTTAAGACTGAGTTTTGGAACTGGACTGGTTTTTAAATGAATCATTAACCACTGAGCATTATTTGGGTCACTTTTCTTAGCCATGGTGCTGTATTTTTTTTACACAGACTTGGCAATGAAATTAGCAACACGCTGGAGTTAAACTAGGAAGTTACACTTGCACCAGGATTTAAAGAGACCTAAAGAGAGTTTCAAGATCATACAAATGACAAAAGAACCAAATAAGCCTAATGTCATACTTGGTGTGTGTGTGTTTTGTTTTTTTTTTTTTTCCTGGTTTGTCATTTTGTCCCGTCCTCTTGACTCTCAAGTCCATCTCATTTCTGGCATGCGCCACACTCGAATCTCATTAATCACGCCTGTTTTGCTTGAATGAAGGCTGAAAGTCAAAGTGTTTCATTTCCATTTCTCACCGTCTACCATCAAATAAGTGCAGAATTAACCTTCAGTTCCCGTCCACAGACTTGGCAACGAAGGCAAGTGTGGAACTTCTCAGATTGTTTTCTGCCTTAGCTGACTGAATGAATGGCTTGCTCTGTGCGTGCGTGCGCGTGTGTGTGTGTGTTAGTTATATGGCCCTGCTATAAATAAGCCTGGCCACAGGGGCAGGAGGAGGGAGCGAGCTTGGGGGCTGACAGCAGAGGGCAATGTGGCCTTGTCTCCCCAGGAGACGCCAATTAAGAGTCGACCCAAACTCAGAGCTCACGACTTCACGGCAGCTCGCTCACAGGTTGAGAAATGAGACGTGACGGGGCACATGCAGGGGCTCCCGAAAGTTCGCTCAAAATAAACACCTGCCCTCAGTAAATAACAACACATTTTTCATTAAGCTTTTGTCACTTACACCCCGACGTCACTGCAGCATTGACGTCATTAATGATCAGTGAACAGTGAACTCAGGATTAAATGTGATTGCAGTAATGGTTGAACAACACTACAGAAATTGCAGCTTATTTACACTCACCAACCACTTTAATAGAAACACCTGTTTATCCAATTATCCACTCATGTAGCAGCATTGCAATGCATACAGTCATGCAGATAGAGCTCAAGAGCTTCAGTTACTGTTCACAGCAAACATCAGAATGAGGAAAAAATGTGATCTCCCTGATTTTGACCGTGGCCTGGTTGTATTTCAGAAACTACTGATCTCCTGGGATTTTCATGCACAACTGTCTCTAGATTTTACCAAAGTTGCGGGAAAAAATTAAATCCAGTGAGCAGCAGTTCTGTGAGCTGACATGTCTTGTGGATGAAAGAGGTCAGAGGAGAATAGCCAGACTGGTTCAAGCTGGCAGGAAGGCAAAGTAACAGTAACTCAAATAACTACTCTTTATAACCATGGTGAGCAGAAAAGCACCTCAGAACACACATGTCGAACCTTGAGGCTGATGGATTATAACAGCAGACGATCACAAGGTTCCATTCCTGTCAGACAAGAACAGGAATCTGAGGCTACAGTGGGCGCAAGATCACCCAAACTGGACAGATGACAAATCATGACCTGGTCTTTTTCCAATCATCAACTGCTCAGTGATTTCAGTTATTTGAGTTATTGTAGCCTTCCTGTCAGCTCAAACCATATATTTTCATATGTGTTTTCCATAATTTAATTATAATCTAGATTATGGAATACAAGAAAAAAAAATTACAAACACACTAACAAGTTAATCCAGCAGTTCTATATTTAAACTTATAATAACTAAATTGAAAAGATTTTTTTGATAAATGGGACATCTTATATACAGATTATAATATTAATGTGATTAATAAAATTGGCAGCATAAATATGGAGCACAGAGAGAAAAAAAAAAACAGAGAGCAGAAACAACAGAGATCAAATTTCGAAGAAAGATAAGTGGTCTGTAAATCTGAAGCACAATTACTAAAGAAGAATGTGACCACCAACTGTGGGACACAAATTAACCTCAAACAAACCAAACACTTTCTAGTTCATGTCTTGTAAAGCAAAGCCGAGATACAAATCCGCCGGCAGTGCACATGGAGCAAGACACATCACATGAAACACTCGATCACAGCAGAATCACAGCAGAGTCCAGTGGCTCGGAAGATCCATAATTACCGAGCAGACCCATAAACCACACAGAGCCGCGTGGTGTTAAGATACACACAGACACTTACCCTGACCTTGTGCATCCACTAGCCTGAAGAGGAGGATCCACAGGAGAGGAAGAGTGATGAGGTCAGGGGGTCCAGCTCGTACTGCAACACACCCCACTCTGTCCGAGACCATGGCCATGACACCATCAGATGCTGAAATACAGACAGGAAATAACTCAGAGTTTAGAAGGACAGAAAGTAACAACACAGGATGGTTCATTTTATGAAAAAAAATGAAAAAAACAAAAATCACTTGCATTCATATGTAATTGTGATCACACCTGAAAAACATAAGAATCATTTTATTTGCCAATTTCTTGGTGTTTTGTCACAACACAGTTTACAACACACACACACACACACACACACACACACACACATCACCGCCAACAGTTACCACGTGAAAATTAAAACTTGTGAAAAATCATGTGAACTTAAATCAATCCTTTGTTCATACACTCCATGTGAAAAATTGAAATGTAAAAAAAAAAATTGTTTTTAAAAAAAAATGCGAAAATAAATGAAAATTGTGAAGATCAAGGATGAAAATCAAGAAAAAAAACTTCTAAAAGTAAATACATCATTTGTTTTTTTAAATCATGAACATGAATAAATAATGTGGGGGGGGGGAATCACAAACATGCACTTCCTATGAAACCAACATGTAGACATAAACGAATAATTTGTTATTAAAAAATAAAATATAAATAAACATACATGCACATGTGGAAAAAAATAACATGAAAAAAAATAATTGAATTCTGAACAATTCTCAACAGAAGTAAACAAAAAAAAAAACAATTGTGAAAAAACTCATAAATGTTTTAAGTTTAAAAAAAAAAATCACACATTAAAAAAATCAAAAACATGCACTACATGTGAAAAGGTGTAAAACATAACTTGTGAAGGATTTTGGAGTAAATCATTTACTACCCAAGTGTTACCTGCTCAACTTACGCTTAAACTCACACACCTTCAGCTCACGTTATTTATTATTACTGCTGTTGTTGTTGTTGTTATTATTGTTTATCTCTTATATTTTAACCTATTCCTCTTTCTGTATGTGCAGTAATAAGATAGCTGCAATAAAAGACAGAAGAAAGAAAAATGTGCAGACCAACACTAAACCACACCCACACCTGCGTTATTAAGTGTTAGGGGCGGGGTTAGTGCTCATACCTTTCCTCATGCATTCCTTTCCATGACCCTGTTTGCATGAAACATCACATCAGTCTCACTAATTTCTCAGGATGTCAGGCTGGCGTAGATAAAAGCATAAATTCCAAGTTTAACACAGCCACATTGCTAATTTGTTTGCATGAAGGACATTGTTTTTAGCTCCTGTGAAGAGCACCACCTGGTAGCCACACCCACTCCCCCAGTCTCATCCAATCACACGTCTCCTGTCATCTAATTACACACACCTGTTATTCATGAGCTCATTTATCCTCTGAATGTTAGGTCAGACATTTTACCTCTTTGCTAAGTTTTCTTTGCATTTCTAAGCTAAATTTTTTTTTCCTGTCTTTTTTTTTCTTCCTGTCTCTCTCTCAGGTTTTTTTTCCAGTCTTTCCAGTTCTGCCCTTTTAGTGTAGTTGTTCATATTTTTCGGTGTTACCTTTTTTTTTAACCTACAGTTTTTAATTGTTCACTATTCATTGTATCACAATGTTCTTGAATTCTTGATTGTGATTGGTCAAAAGGTGTTGCTTCATTTTCTATAATAGCATTTAACACTTTTTGGCTGATGGTTTTATCTAAAGCAACTGATATTACAGTTGAGACAGGACTCAACTGGGTAGTTGAGGGAGCTTGGCCATGCTGGGATTAGAACTCCTAACCTTATACTCAGCAGCTCAAAGCCTTAACCACTACACTTAACCAGTGTACTCATTCTAATAATTTCTATAATAACAGATCGTTCACAGGGACTTGTGTGGCAGACGGTCCACATACACAGATTTAAAATGTGTAACATTTATTTAACATTCAAGGAAGGAGTCTCAAGTGTCAGTGCTTTGTAACAGTCACTACGTTTTCCTCCATAAGAAAGTCCTCAGGATAGAGAATGTTGTGTTTTTGTGGTTTCACTGACAAGTGGTTTTCTTGTTTGTTTGTTTTTTTTTGTGTGTCTTATTAACTTAAAGAGAGAGAAAACAGAGGCTGGTGAAGGAACGACTGTTTATAGCTGCTATAACATAAGTGAGAACAGGAACTAACTTATTTCACAGATGTTCCACAACATTAAACCTAACTATCAGTGGATACAAAGCAGTGTTTTGTGCATTTAATAAATTACAAATTCATTTGGGATAAGAGGAATAAAACACTTTGGGACGTGCTGATAGATTACTCCTACCACCCTGAATGTGTCGCTTGAATTCCTTACTTAATCTACAAAATGACCAATCGGAAGGAACTCAGCAGCGCTGGGATATAAAATAGTTTAATTTGGTATTTTATCTGTTTGAGCAGTCTCTTTCAAACTTACTTTAATAAGTTGTTTATTATGATTGACAATTAACGATTGTGGTAATTCGTCCTAAATTAGATTGGACTTACAGTGTAGGTAACAAATGAATAGTTCATTTTTAATACAGATATCTAACCATATTCAAGTCTAGATTTTAATCATTCTTTTTAATCATTCTTTGCTTATCAGACTTAAGACACTGGACTTGATTTCCTTTAGCGCTGAGATTACTCTTGAGAACATCTAAATAAAAACGTCAGGAATAAAATAATCTCAGCCTCACGAACATAGTGCCTCTATAAAAAATGGACGCCTTTTTGTACAGCAGTAAGTAAGCCACCATGTAAAATAGCCGAGCATGATTTAATTCACTGAGTGTGTTGGTATTAAATATTACTCTCTGTTCTGCGAGGCTCACTCATTTAATATAAAGCTTTTATGAACCAACAATTCATCAAAATCTATTGATATTTTTGTAGCTCTGCATTCAGGTCATTATATTTATGGAGTTATCATTGCACATAATGAAGTATTATTTCTCTGTGATAAAAGTGAATAAAAATAGCCTTGCAGTTATGCAGTTTAAACAACGACTTGGCATGTTTTCCAGGCCAGAAATATTGGTGGGTAAAATATGGAGGCTTTCGTACATAATACATGACACTTTTTCAATACTATGCCAGATGAGCTACACAAACCCGGTGCATGTGCATATCATTGCTCCTGCATCCACCATCCTTCACTTACATATTGATTTTATTCAATATTTACATGTGATTTTCAGACAAAATCTATTCCTCTCCTTTTGGCCTTATGCAAAGACTTAAAGTGAAAACTGGTGCTTAATTTGTAAACCATGAAGTATCGGAAGCTCAAGGGAAAGATGATGCGGTAATTGGACAGGAACGGAAACATACACACACAACAGTGCTCCAAGAACTTCCCATAGTACAGTAGTCTTGAATACTGTCATAGAAATAAGGCTAGTAGCATAAGTATGAGGATCGCGGTACAACCAGGGATTGCAATAACATTGCATAATGCAGTGATGCCATGTGAGGACTGGAGGAGTCAACCGCACATTTGTGTTAAGCTTTGTGTTAAGCTTCACAATATGAGCTCAAATTCACAACAAACATTTTGCTCAGAACACTGGGTCAATAACAACATATGAATATAACAACACAAATACTGTTATCAAAGAAAAAAATATGACTTAGCTTCGTTATTACCCAAATTATTCATGGAGTCATGTATAGTAACTTCACTATTTGAAACAGTCATAATGTCACGATTTCCTCTGCTCATCAGTGGCACTTATTGTTTTTATTTAGCCTGCTTTCTAACCCTGCTTTGGTATGTGCTTGCAAAAATAACATTGTGTAAGGAGCTAGTTTAAGAAATGCCATGGTAAAAACAGTCAGTAGGTCTTTCTCACGATTTCATTCAATTGCGGAACAGCTGTGTGTTAAAAACCTAATTAGTTCAGCCTGTATCAGATAGCAGCTGTCAAAATGTCTGCCGTGTTCCTGCACCAACACATCGTCATCAAAACATAGAAGAGCGCTTACACACTCTGTGCAGACAACTGTTTTAAAATGATCTACCTAATACAAAGACATTAATAACAAGAAGTTGATCCAAAAGAACAGGATGAATCAGTGTTTATTTCTACACAGATGTTAGCGTGAAGAGATTTCAGTGGACTGGAGAGACAACGATGAGGCTCTTATTTAAACGCCGTAAGTGACTTTTACCTCAGGTGATGAGACAGAGACGGATGATGCTGGAAGACGCTGATAATCAAAGTGAGAACTCATTTCCTGTATTAAACTTAAAATTCTTTACAATTAGGCAGTAAGGTTAGGTTGTAAACGTAGGCGGTAGGAGATAGACGGGTAGCCTTTCAGTGGAACTGCAATGAAATCATTAAATGTGATTTTCTCCCGTTTCACTTTTAACCAGAGTTTAAAATGCTAGAACTTTACTTCTGATCTAGAGACATGCAAAAGAAAAAAAAATCAGATCAGAAAAATCTGTAGTTTTCATAACTATATAGAAGAAAATGTCAAAATACGACCATGTGACGGGTTTTCTACACATTTAATCACACACACACACACAGAGTTCACAGATGCCGAGTGTGATCCAGTCACTAACCTGAGTCCAAGAACTGCTGTCACTCACACCAGTACGTCACACCAGCAATGTGAAAGGAGGTAAAATCAATAGCCTTATATCTTAAATCACACCCATTCATTTCTCCATCAATAACTGCTTGGCTAGAATTAAAAGCATTCTCGTTTGCATAGACGACTAAACCGTGCCAAGATGCAGCGATGCTGAAAGTGGGATGACTGGCAGCTTCACAGCTGTTAAGCACAAGGAGCTGTTAAAATGATCTGGAACAAACCAACCCTTGTTTATGAAAGACGTTAAAAGTGTTAGTTGTGTTTTAGATTTGTATCAAATGTTATGCAGAATATGTTTCCTGCATTTTTTGGCCCAGTCTTACTATTTTCGGAAAATAACATTTTGTTATATCACGTTCTCAAATAAATTCTCCTCTCAGGATAATCTTGTTATCTCGTGATTGCGATATACATAACTCAAGATCACAAAAACAAATAAATTCGCTTATATGACAGCGCTGTTGAATTCTTAATCCTGATTGGTCAGCTGGTGTTGATTAATTTTCTATAACAGCAGCTTTTCTATATGTTCAGCTACATAAAAGCACATTGTTTTAACAAAACAAAGAAAAACGTATAATTGTTGATTTGGGGAAGTTTTCTGTAAAAAAGCCATTTGTTTAAGATTTATGGAAGGAGTCTCCAGTGTCAGCAAGTTTTCTGTCTTCAGGACAAAGGAGTTTGCATTTTCCATTTTTTTGTAACATGACAAGCTTATTAAATTCAAGAGAGAGTTTAAAAAAAAACGGCTGGTGAGGGAACGGTAGTTTATAGCTGCTATAGCGTAAGTGAGAACAGGAATTAACTTGTCTTGTGTGTCTTCCACTGCTGTAAATTAAATGTAACTATAAATGGATAAACAGAAACAGTAACTCCACTTCATCACACCACCCTGTTGTGATTATTTTCTATAGATGCACACCTCCAAATGTTCTATTCCTTAATGGTTACCATACCATACCTGAGAAAATAAAATAAACGGAGATGGTCTTTGAATGCTTAAATATCTTTAGCTTTGTGTAGGTAAAGATCTAGATAACATTTTAGCACTGGGTGCCATTATTTTTATTATATCTACAAAATGTTTTTTTTTTAGCAGTATGGTGTTTTAAAGTGGTTGTAGATCAACGAATTACTAATTGTGCACATTTGAAAATGCATTGCAAGGTTACACCCTGAAATTGCACGTGTGAACTGACGTAAACACATTGACATAACATTAAAAAAGATGTGATCACGTGGAAAATCGACATAATGTGAAATACTGTGTGTGATTTTTCTGTAATGGATATTACACTAATACACTGTTATATTCATGACAGGGTCAAAATATCTATCTCTATTAGATTAATTCATAGTTAAATGATTTAACATGTCTAAATGAACTCCCACAGACTCCCACATATTTAAAATGTGACAAATGTTCAGCTATTTCAGTTTCAGTTAGTTAGAAGTTAGTGGTCAGTGACTTTGCTAAGAGGCTAGTGCAGTGTTGGCCACAGGCCCAGTAGTAACAGATTGGAGTGACACAGCCGTCTATAACCAGGCATCTGAGTCGCTCATAGCTTCACCTCCTCCTTCTGCCTGCTCGCCTCTAGATCAACATTCACTGCTCCACTCAAACACGGCAACCTGTTTGAGATTAGCCGTCCTGTTGTGCTCTGATTTAACAGCTGCGCAGATCATTTCACTTTTTCACATTGTGCCGTGCTGAAATACTGTCCAAGGTCCTGAATCTTCAATCGCGTCGGCATTCTGGAGGCGCAGGATATCATAGAAATGCTGTCTTTTGTTGTGAGAAAAGAGTCAGATCTTCTCTAATGCGAGCCCCTGATTGAGAACGTGTGACAAAGCAGTTATGGCATCTATTTCTTAACTGTTACTAAATATCTGTGCGCTTAGCAGTTCTTTTTTTCTTGTAATGTTTGATAGCGGTTTTAGTTCAATGAGTTAAAGTTAATAGCAAAGATACGCAACACTGCTATACTATATACTATACTGTACATTATATTGATCTTTATGGAGAAATAAAATACATTTCATGTGATATGTGTTTTTCAGCCATTTGTATGTGTGTAATATGTAATATTAAATATTAAAATATTTCATAGTAATATTAATTTAGAGATTTGTAACCCCTTACCATACACCATCAAGTGACAAAGCAACTGTTTATTTTCCACATACTATGCAAACAAATCTAAACAATTTTCTCGAATGATTCCTCAAACCAATCTTATAGTGTGTGTGGTCTGACATTTCTTCAGTTGTTCAGTTGTTTAAGTAGCCAGCTTTAGAAGCTATATATAGCTACTACTGTTTTTCATCAGAACTAAAGAAAAACTGGACAGGCCACGCCCACAAGTGACAACAGAATCAGTCAATACACACAGGAAACAAACTACAAGCAACATGAGCTAGTGTGAACATTGGGTTAAATTCCCAGAGGACACTGGCCATTGTTCAATCATACAAGTGTGCCCAAATTCATCTTTGGCATTTTTATACGATCAAACCCACGTCTGGTCAGGGTGAGTGTACATTTAAGCATACAATTTTAACAACCTGAAAAATGCATGATTTGCAGTTAAATAATCAACAATTAAGATCAGTATCATCAATAAGTATAGCAAAGATAGTAAGAAGGGTAGTGTAATTAAACTAAAAATAGCAATTTAGTTTGATAATCACAACATCATATAAAAGTGCAGGTAATGGGGCCTTATTAACTTCTAGAGAAAACATTCCTGTTAAAACGTAAAACATAAACTTAAAGCTTTAACTCTGTCTGTTAAAAAGTACTGACACTGGAGACTCCTTCCATAAATGATGAAAAAAATACATTACAGAAAACTTTACCATATTAACGTTTACATGACATTCTTTGTTAAATAACACAATGAAGTTATAAAAGCACTGACACCTGATGATAAGCACTCAGAAACGTGTCTCATGATGTTGCTATATAATGTCAGTATAATATATATAATAAACACACTGTGTTCTATCATGTTTTGTTAATTACAATTGTATAAGAGCAATTTTAATGTAATAATTGGGCAGCAGGGCAGGTAGTGTTGCTGCCTCACAGCTCCAGCATTCTTCGTTTGATCCTGAACTGGGGTTAATGTCTACTTGGTGTTTTTGTGCATGTTCTCCCCATGTTCACATTGGTTTCCTCCAGGTTCTTTGGTTTTCTCCTACCTCACAAAAACATGCCAGTAGATGGATTTGCTACTCTAAATTGCCCCTAGATGTGAATGTGTGTGTATGAAGCCCTGCAGTGGACTGGCATCCCATCCAGGGAGTATTCTCATCTCACACCCAGTGTTCCCGGGATTTGCTCCAGATCCACTGCGACCACGACCAGGATAAAGCAGTTACTGAAAGTGAGTGAATTTTATAGCCGAATTTTAAATCAATCAGTGAAAACATTCACATCTGGTGTGATATTTCAGTGAACTGCATCATTTTGTAACTCTAAAAGCTGAAGCATTCATGCAGTTATTCGGGACAGTCTCAGATTTTAGTAACTGTACACTGATTAAGTTTATTGTTGCCTCATCATTTAAATATAAATCATGTACACATGAATTTGTCACACCACTACAATTTCATACTGTAGTTTAACAATATCATATGTGTTAAATGAGACTCCAAGATGACAGCCAAGGTGGTTTATATGAAGGACATTACTTTGTTTGATTAAATTGAGACTATGTTTTGCTTTTAAAATTATAAAAGAGGTGTACAATATGTACAGTTATCTACAGTAAAGTAATGCTCAAGTATCATGACCATAAGTTAAAGTCTCACCTTAAGATGTGCTGGTCCTGTGACCACCCACCAAAGCACACACACACACACACACACACACCTTACCTGTGTCCTGTAGCACCACAAGCTGATGAATGTTCGTGGTGTATTTCCTGCTCACAAGAAGACAAACTCTCCAAATAATCTGAGCACTGCTAGAATTCCTGACTCACACACTCTCTCACACAAACACACACACTACCAGCAGCACAGCCTAGAGCTCAGTCCTTCTGCAACACCAGCAAGTGAGAGACAGAGAGAGAGAGAGAGAGAGACACACACACAGAGGGAGAGAGACAGAGGGAGCGAGGGAGGGAGGGAGGGAGAGGAAGAAAAATCGCTCCGATAATGCAGATTGTCATAAGAGCGCTGTATTCCTGGTAATCCAATACAAGTGAAGTAAAAGCCTCTGTGATTTCAACAGACTTAATGAGAGTGATCTGATTATGGGGTCCTTGCAATCCTATCACTCCTGCCACATTCATTGTTTCTCATTTTCACTTGTGTGACCCTCTCTCAAATTGACTCACATTTTAATGGCTTTAATGCTTAAATGAGAAAATACGGGAAGAGCCTTATCCTCAATGCAGCATTGTCATAGTCACACATTAACCCAAGTTTTGCCGATAACATGTAGTAAAGTGTAGAGCAGAGGAGAATAATAGACCGTAATCATAATGGTCATGCCTCTGAAGGTCTGCTTCATGTGGGCACTTAGGACAAAACCAGCGTCAGCATAATGTTCTAATCATTTAGTGTTCTACTGAAATGGCATGTGCAAATGTTAATGCTTAAAGGAGATAAGTAAGGAATAAATGGAATAAAACACTTTGTGTTGTGCTGTTTTGGAAAAATAATCAGCAATGGGCTGGTGTGATGGAGAAGAGTTACTGTAACCACCTTAAGGTTTATTATTTTCCAGTAACATCACATGCCGAAGTGTTTTATTCCTCTTATACCATAAACAATTACCAGTGATTACATTTGGTCTTCTTCTTCTTCTTTCGGCTTTTCCCTTCAGGGGTCGCCACAGCGAATCATCACTCTCCACCTATCCCTATCT
>CM075016.1:21337502-21355261 GCA_037576675.1 Pangasius sanitwongsei | reverse complement strand
ATATTATATTATATTATATTATATTATATTATATTATATTATATTATATTATATTATATTATATTATATTATATCCATTTATAGTTACCTTTAATGTGGAATGTTCAAGAAACTTGAAGTTAATAAGACAAAAAAAGCACAGCTTGCCATGTTACTGAGAAACCACACTCCTCTGTCTTGACGATTTTTCCATTTAGGAAAACTTAAAGTTCTTTTAACTTTACCCCTGATTGTTACAAAGTGCTGACATTAGAAATAAACCTTGCAAATCTCCTTACAGAAAACTTCAGGATATCAATGATTATTGATCATTTTTTTTTACCCATTTATGTGCAACGCCCGCCATACAAGTCCCAGTTTAAATTGTGACTACTGGAAAAAAAAAAAAGTATTACAATGAGTGCATTCTTACTATAAGCTTCTGATTTGCAGCTGCACTACTGTCAGAGCTGCTATTATAGAAAATGAATCAACACCTTCTGAACAATCAGAATCCAGAATTCCACACTGCTGTGGTATAACTGATTACAGCTGATGGCATTTGATCACAGTAGTAAAAAAAATGTAGGAACAAATCGTTTTGCAACTAGCAACATTTACAGCATTTAGCAGACACTTCTTATCCACAGCAGTTTACAGAAGTGATTTGTAGTTTCTATCACAAAACATATCCTCGAGTTAGCACAAGTAGGTCAGGGTCTGAGAATACCATTAGGCTAAAATCCTTCTAGAAAGGAGTTAGTGTGGGAGTTAGTACAGCTATGGATACAGAGTGCAAGCTGAGGGTGTTTCTATGTGTAGAATCAGTGGTAGCTTCAGTGCTTATGAAGAGGTGGGTCTTCACAGCCAGGGACAGCCAGGGGAAGTTCAGGACAGAAAAAGTCTTGATGTATGTTGTCCTTGTACCTTGCAGGATGGCGGGTCGAGTCGAGCCATGCTTGTAGCTCGAAGGGAATGTTTTGCAGAGTGGGGTTTGATAAGTGTCTTCACTGGGGAACTGGCCTGTTTTTTTTGTCAGTGTTTTAAATCTGATGTGGGCGGCTACAGGAGGCCGATGGAGAGAATACAGCAATGAGGTGATGTGGGAGAACTTAATAAGACTGAAAAGAAGGGACTGGACAAGATGAATAAGGACTAAATGCTTGAGTGGCCCTGGAAAAGTCTTAACACTCCAAGTTAAGTCTGGAACATTGATTAGTAAACAACTCAAAATATGTTCTTTCACAAATTAATTGGCATTTCAACATTTAACATAAAAATGAATGCTTGTATGTTAATATTGGTGCCATTTGACTGACATCAGGAATTATGCCACAAACTCGAAAATCCAACTCATGTAGCTGTTACATATTTCCTAATCTGAGATTTGTAGTATAATGGAATGAAGAACTGATATATAAGCCTAGAGAGGTAATTGATGTAATTTGGGTGACAGAAAAATGTCTCAGACGAGTATACATGACTGTCACCTTCCACGCGATACAGTTATAAATAGGGCAAAGGTGATGCTGTAATTGAACACAATGTGAGTCAGAGTATGTGTTGAATTCATTTTAAGCTCTAGCTCTTAATATCAAAGTCCCTGTAAATGGTTTGCAATCCTTTACTCTCATTACCATTTACAGGCAGCCAGGACCCTGTACTAAATCTCTAAAGGATTTTACAAAACTGTAGTGGTCAGTGTAGATAAAGCACAGAATGATGCTGATTTCAGCATTATTACAGAAAATAGGAATGATTTACTGAGATCTTGACTCAATTGGTGTTAGTCAGCATGTCACATGGCCCACTCAGAGCTATAATCGTATCCTAGACTTGGTTTTGTCTGTTGAAGATGTGGACCTCTGTTTTCCCTCATACTTCTCCCATACTAGCCTGATGATGATCTGTTCAGCTTGTTTCTATAGGAACACTCAGAAAATATTCTAAAGGTAGGTTAATGGATAAATTCCCATAACTATCCTTGGTATACATAAAGGTGGGGTTATGGATTTTCAAGTCAAAGGACTTTGATTCAAAGGAAAGTCCTTCAAAGGATTCGATTAAAATAAAATATCTGATCAGTGGAGGAATCCCGGTCACTGTGGAACCCCAGGCTCTGTAAGTGCATTTCAAGTAAAATGAATGAGCATCCACTTCTCCATGCATTGTGCATCAGCTTCAAGTAGGAACACTAATGCATTTGAATTAGACATTAATTATATATATATATTATATTAACATGGTGTCCTCATGTATCAATGAGAAATGCAGCTGAACAGCTGACGCTCATACACTGCAAACGACTTAATTTCACCTCCCAGTCTCTTACCCTGCCATTTCATTTAGGGGTAATGGAGAGCCTATCCAATTACCCTTCCCTGAGGTGCTACGTAAATCAAAACATAAAGTAATTACACATATTTAAGATGACTGCGAGGCTACAGAATCCATTCTTCAATAGATTTTAGTTATCACTAAAAAATGTAAATCATGGGCCACACACAGGACCGACAAGTAACTTTTTTTTCTGATATAATATCATTAATAATAATTTATCTTCACTTGAAGCAAATATAAATTAATCAGCAACTGCATTTATGGATTGAAATCATGGACGAACAATTTACAGCACACGTAGGCTACAGTTGTGAAAAATCCATAAATATCCAAAAATCAATAAATCCACCTGTTATAGCTGGACGCTGTGCAGCTTGTTTGCTTCAATAACTATTCGGACATGATGGACAGTTAAACCATGATCAGCAGAAGCATATTATTGTAAACACATGTTTCTGATATTATCAGCAGATTTATACAGTGAGCGAATTGTCCAGCCATCAGGTCCTGATGAATGGCCACTCATTATAATTGCAAAGGCAGAGCAGTGCGGCACAGCCATATTCCAGACGGAGACCAACAGGGCCGCGAGACTCCATCTGCGAAATGAATTTGCCACATTGTAGAGGACATAAAGTGTACTTCTCAAAATGAGGCTGGTAAAATGTGCCAAAGGGTCGTCATCAATGGTTTAACATGACAACTGATGTGTGGGAGAAACTGTGCCCTGTGCTTTTTCTTTTTTGTCACTGGAGAACAATTAGCCTCGAATGCTGGTCTTAGACTGGCATTTAAAGTGAAATTAAAAAGTAATAAGCTCACTGGTATAACAGGAGAGACTCCAGAGAAGCATCTGGCTCCATGTGCAGTGATTAATCATTCAACATCCAAACTCTTAGTCAGTAAAAATCCAATGGTCAATACCAGTAAACATTCACAAATACAAAACCCATCAGGGACAATCTAAGATCGTAACTGGGGGCAGGAATAGCAGGGTCAAAACACAGACAAGACAGAAACAAGACACAGGACTTACTCACTGGATACATAGGCAAGACTTTGCACTATTGCTTGTGTACATTGCTTATATAGTCCATGAACAAGAAGTGCAAACTAAACAGGAACAGGAAGTGATCAAACAGAACTAAAACTCTGGAAAAGACACCCCTCAGTTGATGGGGAAGGGTATTGTCCCAGATCTGAGGGTAGAGATCAGACAAAGAGTCATCCCAAAGATTTGTATTAAATGTACAAAAAGAGTAAGTGTACCCAAATTAAGGTTACCAGGACCTACCCCTGGGGTGGTGTCTGCAGGCCACTTATAGACCGGACCACCCACATAACCTGGCAATGTGAAGCCATCTTCTGGGGTCACTACAAGATGAAGGATGTGCGTCAGGTCCAACGCTAGTCATATGGCAGGCATTTGATGGCATAAGACTTGCATAAGAAACTGGCTTTGGGAGTTTTGGCAAAGCAACAGCCTGAGAGAGTGTGATGGAAATGTATGAACTAGATATCATATGCATCTATTCACAGTATATACTCTGGTACCAAACTTCTTGCTTAAGACTGTTTTCTCTCCTACTTTGGAGTTCCCACAGGAGATATGCCTCAGGCAGGTTTGGGAATACTCACCAGTACCAGCCTGAGTGTCTCACAGATGGAGTTTTTCCCAGTGGACAATAAGGTTGCCTCTTTAATGTTTCAAATCTCAGGGAGGAAGACAGACTTTTTTTTTGCACCAAATAGCAGTTCAGATTATTCAGTCTTCTTGGAGAAGATGAGACCGTTCCTCAAAAGGATATCTCCTACTGATTCCCCAATGTTACTGTAGGACTTTAATGCTCATGTTCATAGAGATACTTAGAGGGGAGTGACTGGGAGGAGCAACTTCCTGGATCTGAACCACAAGTATTCACAAGTAATGGAAAAAAGAGAGTGTGACTGACAAACAGATCAGGTCAGCAGCATCACTGTTACAGTGGCTGTACTGGTCTGCAGTGGTGAAGCAGGTGCTCAGTTTTTGGACATAGCTCTCTCTTACTATCAATCTACAGTTCTACCCTAACCTATGGTCGTGAACTGTAGGTAGTGACTTAAATAATAAGTTCGCGAGTACAGGGTTGCTTGGCAATCTGGGAGAGCCTTGGCATAGAGCAGCTGCTCTTCTAAATCAAGAGGAACCAGCTGACGTGGATGATTTTTGGACATCTCCCTCTAGATCTGTCCCTCTAGGCATGTCCCACTGGAGGGAGACCTCAGTTCAGACCCTGGACCTGCTAGAGAGATTATATTTCTTATAGGTGGCATGGGAATGCCCATGGATCCCCCAGGAGGGGCTGGAATCTGTGGTCAGGAATGGAGAAGTCTGGACTGACTTTATCAGCCTGTTGCCACTGTGACCCCCACCAGGAAAAGTGGAGCAACAGCCTGAGTTAGTGGGTGAAGTTAGGGGGCAGTCGTGGCCTAATGGTTAGAGAGTCGGCCTCATAACCTGAAGGTGAACCTGAAGGTCGTGGGTTTGAGTCTCAGGCCGGCAGGGATTGTAGGTGGGGGGAGTGAATGACCAGCGCTCTCTTCCACCCTCAATACCATGACTGAGGTGAGACACTTGAGCAAGGCACCGAACCCCCAACTGCTCCCCGGGTGCCACAGCAAAAAAAGGCTGCCCACTGCTCCGGGTGTGTGTTCACTACTGTGTGTGTGTGCACTTGGATGGGTTAAATGCAGAGCACAAATTATGGGTCACCATACTTGGCCACATGGTCACTTCACTTCACTTCAATGAATTAATAAGCTTTTTGGTTCCAAAGTAATTATGCAGAAGATGGACCTGGAAATGAATGAATGAATGCCTTTATTGTCATTGTATATCCCACTGTAAATTTCATGAATGCCTAATGAAAGAAGTTCTTTAAGGATCTTATCTGTAAAACTGACTGTTTTGAACTGATGAACTGGGACTATGGACTGGTCGTTTGCTCATCATGTTCATCAACAGATTAAACAACACCTTCCAGTGATGTAGAGAAAACAGAGGACTACAGTAGCTGATCCATGCCAGAAAGATTTTAACATTGCCAATACGCAAATAGCCTGACTGACAGTTGGCAACAGTGTGTAAGTGTTGTCTTTCACACTTTGGGCCTGCGATTAATCTCATCTGTTATCAAGTTTGTGTCCTTTATTTGGTGTGACAAAATCTCTCAAGCTAAAGGGCCAGAAAGACAACATGGAGGCAGCAGGCATCATTTCAACTGAAATCAAACTAACTGTTGTTGCCATTCAGCTATATTATTTGCAATTTTATGTAACTGGATCTTGCTATAGCCTGCTCGTTCACCTTTTCCAGAAGCAGGGACATTGTGGTCCTCTAAGGACTAGATGGTGTTACACTCTGAATCTTCACAAATATAGTGACAACATTATCATTATTACATCTTTTAAAACAGTGGTATTCAAAGGTGGTACCAGACTGGATTTTAACGGTATTTGATACTGTTTAAAGTTTTTATATTAATACATTTAAAATATATCATTTTCAGAATATATTAAAATATTGACTACACATTTTTTATTAATCAAAGACACATTTAATATATAAAACAGGCACTTAACATTTAGTAGTATTAATAAATGTATGTTCAGACCATGTGCATGGGCTGCTTGGGTATAATCAGACGAGTTATGGATAAATTTCTGATAAGTATTGGCAAGCAAAAATGGTTCATTTTTATTGTCAATTTATTGTTTTGTCCTTTTGTCTCCTTGCATATGCATTTAGCATTGTTTCCATCTCTGGAGAATGAACAATTTGTTATTCTTTTTTAACAACAGTGAGAGTAATTAGTGGCTCTTAGACTGCCAGTCAAAAGCAAAAACGGTTTCAGATACACATTTGTATCAGAGTTAGTGATTATACCTTTTCTGTACAACATAACTAGCATGCAAAAAAAAAAAAAAAAAAAAACCAAGGGAGAGTGTAAGAGATAAGAGAGAGTTTTCAAACACTTGTGAAGATATATTCTGTCAAGTCACATTATTATGAATTTATTAAAAGGCATTAAAAATTAGCCACAAATTAAAAGAGACTCTTTTCTGTGGACTCATTTTTTCAGTGTGCTGAGACCTCATGCTTCAATGTCCTTCAGTCTTCTGTGTTTTTCATGTTTACTCAATGATAGAAATGCAGCTCATATGCAGTTAATCCAACCAGCAGATCAGAAAGCACACACACTCCTTAAACATTCAGGGCATGTGCAAATCTAAACCCTAATAACAAACATCACTGAAAAATCCCCCCAACCACCAGTATGTTAACTGATGAGAAGATGTGTGCAGATGGGGGTTTATATTGTGCAGATTGTATTAATTATGCAAAGTGCAGCTGTGTATATTTCTTAACAAATCACTATAATTAGCTGTTTATTTTTAGTCAATCTGTCCTGGATATGTGAGACCCTGTAAATTCTGACAAAGTTGTTCACTCACAAGCAAAAGTAGGTATAGGAAAGAAAGGATTTCTTGGTCATTAAAATATAGTCCTGTTCTCAGAGTCTCCTTACTTTTGTTTCTGTTTAAATTGTCAGAATTGGTTGGTTCTGGTTGGTTAGAACGAGTGTTTATAGCCGCTATAATGTAAGTGATAACAGGAACTACTTTGGACTATGGACTATATGACTATAACTATGAAGGCAACTATTAATGGATTTTAAAAATGTCATTAAATTTACCAGATGTAATTGTTGGCATCACTGCTGTAGTATCAGAGGAATAAAGCATTTCAGGATGTGCAGTTATAGGAAGCTATTCAAGTTCAGGATAGTAACAGTAACTCTGTTTCATCTTTGATTATTTTCCTACAACACACCCACAAGTGTTTTATGCCTGAAACTTTAGCTTAAATATACAGTATATATGGGCTATGACATGAAAACCAATAAGACAAGACTATAAATAGTGTTTTCAGCTGAAATGAGATAAGGGAAAAAATTCTTAAAATCTCAGTGGTCAAGCTGAGAAATGTAAAGACATAACAGTGACGTTTCAAAAAGTAAACTCCTAAATGTCTTTCAAACCATGTTGAAATGAAATCTTCTTGGTTTCTCTTCCTCCATGTTCGTCGGTCAGTTTCTCATGCGGTTGGTCACCAACACTGAATGCCACTCACACCACTGGAGTCTCGTCCTGTTCTGGTGCTTCACTGCTCTCAGATGATGCTGAACTCTGCTGACTTGATACTGGCCTCTGACGAAGGATCACAGGGACGAGTTTGAAGAAGGAGAGAGTAGCGACAGCAATTGCCACTGCGCTCAAGAGCTGTAACGATAAAGAGAAATGTACAAACAAGTCTGTTTTTCTGTCATCCAGGTAAAACACGTTTTCTCATAGGAAAGTTTGTTTCTATTTCCTACTTTCATTTACCATTTTTTAGAATAACAGGAAATACGATAATGCAAAGCCAGTTACTCAAGGACCAGAAAGCGTATATGTGGAGCATGCACCGTACAAGTCCTTGTGAATGAGCTTTTAATATAGAAAATGACTGATACAAAGCTCTGACACTGGAGACTCCTTCCACAAATGTTAAATAAAACTTCACCATATGTTTTTTTAATCTGATTATTATTAGCTTTATTATTAGTTGAGCACCCACAATACAAGTCCCTGTGCAGGCAGTTAGTACAGAAATAATTATGCATTAGATTGAGTGCTTTGATATAAACCTGTGATTTGAGGCTTCACTACTGTCAGAGCTGCTGGTATAGAAAATTAATCAATTCTGGAAAATTCTGGCCAATCAGAATTGCGAATTCACCAGAGCGGTGGTATAAAAAAGATTAATGGACATTAAGGGGTTCCTTTTCTAAAGAATTAATGATTAGAAGAGTGGCATGGGGAAAATTCATCTGGGAAGGTACAGACCTTCACAGTAGCAGGTCCAAGTGTTTGCATGGAGTCTAAGTGTGTAGCAAGCAGAGCAAGAGTACAGGGGAGGTACGCCTCATCGCTGTTAGAGTCCCGACATCTGTAAAAGAAAAATAAGGAATAATAAATCATTTTTCAGCAAGATGTTGTTACTGACCTCAAAAAAAAGCAAACAAACAAAAAAAACAATAAATTCTCAAGGCAACTGTACATAAATTAAATGCAACATGGATCCAATTTGCACAACTAAAGAGGGCTGCACGCAGAGCCTGCCCAAAAGTTACATCAGTACTTGCATAGGGAAAGTTATTCGTATTCAGACTTGGTTTATGCAGCTGCTTAAGTCCATTTTATGGGTAAACCATTCAGATTATACAAATCACCTGAATGTATTTCAGATCTTTTCCCTCAGATAAATATAGCCTGTTGGCAAACACGTGACATTGTTGTTTACTCACCACTAACTTCTTCACACAAACTCTTAACTTTTAAAGTTGGGATTCCATGAAAATAATCATTTCAGTCTAGTGATTATATTGTTCTCTGAAAACCTCATTGTGTCACTGGTTTCAGAAAGTGCATATACACATAAATGCAGTGAGCCAATCAGATTCGAGATCCTGTAGGTTGTGACCAGAAAAGTGCACAAATTATATCAGATGCTCTGTACCTTCTGGTCCGAGCTGAGACTAGGACATAAACATACCTGTGGTACAGGCTGGAAAGAAGGGTGTATTTGTCTGAAAAATAATGTTGCAGCAGCTTTAGTTCTGAAAGTACCATGGCTGGTAATCTGTGACCTTCCTGAACAAGCAGCCCCAGACTGTACCAGCCCTGGAGAGAATGTGAACAAGAAAACACACACAAATACAAACTGATCATTCTGGCACAGTTAAATGAAAGAGACTTCAGAACATTTGGAGGATGTTTAGTATTCCACTATGCGGTCTTATGTCATATCCACAAAGTACATAAGCTATTAGTGTCAATAAGCATAATCTCATCAGGACTAATACAATTTGATTCTTCTGGCCAAGTGTACGTTACCTGTGGGTCGTTTTTGAGCGCTGCTTTTTTGTACATCTCAGCTACATCTGAAAGGTCTCTTTTGCCCCGAGTGTGCTCCTCATAGAACAGGTCTCCCATTTTAACCAAAGCTGAATAGTTTGGAAAATAAGGATAACGAAAATATGCATGCTGTAATAGTACAAGTCATATAAATCTTTGCAAAAGTTAAATAAAATGTCATGAATTACCATAAGGTGAAGGATCTTGGCTCTGAATGGAGAGATTGTAGTATCGTAACATACACTGTGTCATAAATGCTGGATTCAAGGATCCATGCTAATAGGGGAATAGCAGTTGAAAAAAAACCACAGACACACAGGTAGCACTTTTAACATATTCTGTGGCTCAAAAGACAATATAAAATATTATGAGAACATTTTCCTATAAGACATAGAAATACTATATCACATAAACCTAGAAACACTGAATTGTTAACACATAACGCCTTTGACGATTATGTAAATGAACATGATCATGTGACTTACCGGACTGTGTTCACAGAGGAACGCTATGTTAAACTGAGCTGCTTCAAATCCACACTCAGCACATATCAGGTAATGAATCAATGCCATAAACCTGTCAAAGACAAGGAGCGCAAAATTAAGTAAGTGTTAATTTCCACTAATCTGGACATTTCAAAATGTAGAAAATAGAACAGTACTAATATGAAGTGCACTAGTCTATAAGTGTTTACCAGTTCCCCTTAAGATAGGCATTCAGGCCTTTCCTCAAGGCTGTACCAAGATATCCATTCTGCTCAGATGCCCACTTCACCCACCTACAGATCAAGGACAAACATCAAATTATAGGTTCATGAAAAAATTTACTAGATGATTTACTTGTAAAACTGCATGACAGTGTACCAAAGAGAATTGATACAGTTTAAAAAGACAAACTGGTCACTCTTTACTGATCATTATAGAAGTTTATATGTATGTATATGTATGTAGAAACATTTAATTTTATTATTTTCAAGACATCTTGGCTTTCTGGTAATCAGAATGCTTTGTACAAGTTGCCCTTCAACTTACAGAACAGCATCTGATGGATGTCGTACCACATAGCCAGGAATACCTCGACTCCAAATTTCGGCTAGCTCAATGCCTCCATTTATGTGGCCTCTCTGGGCTGATTTCAGAAAGTACTTATACGCCTTAACCTGAACACAGAGTAAAGCAATAACATGTTTACCCATTGTTTTTGTTGTTGTTTGTGTACTCAAGTGTAGCTTACACCATTACTGCTCTCTGTTCTGTTCTTGTGTCCCCCAAGTCCAAGTCATTTGTTACAATATATTCTGTGTGAAAGAGCTTACTCAAGCAGAGAATAATGAATAGATGGACTTTGGTTTAATCCATCAGCATTTAATTTGATTATGAGAAGTGGGAATTTCAAAGAGGGTTTTTGCTGCATAATATAGTATAATATAATTGGTCTATATTTTAAATCATAAGGTTTTTAGATGCATTGCATTTTCAACACAAGATTACAGTTAAACAACGTTGTCCTTTATACTGTCTTAAAAAGAACACTTTATTTGGACTCAGCATATAGACCATCATGAACCACCATATCAACAGATTCTCAGAATATCAAATAATTCTGCAGCATGCCAGAAAATACAGGGTGTCCGAAAAGTCAGGAACCAATGAGAGTAAGACTACACATACTTAATTTTTTATTTATTATTACAACTTACAGTATGCTGTACATTTTCACCTTTATGCTCTGTGCATTTACTTACTTGCTGCATTGTGTTTTCGCAGATTTTGTTTGCTCAACACATTCCCATTGGTTCCTGACTTTTTGGACACCCTGTAGATCAACAGAATCCATATGGAGTGGAAATGAAATTGTGATAGCATTAGGGACTAGTTGATAGTCTGTAGATGATCTACTAATCATCTAGAGCCATAATGTGGACTGTTGAATTAAAAAAGGAAAAAGGATAAGTTGATAGGCACCTGACAGGTTGTCTATACTGTAGATGGTTGTCTATACTGCTGATGGTTTGCTCACTGTTTGTAGAGTGTCTAAAGTGAACTATCCAAATAAAATGTTACCAAAAAATCTCATACAAATCACACACTCATTTCTACAAATTCAAAGCTTGTCTGAAAGAAGGACTGTCCAGGAGACACTGGGAGAGTTACAATTTGAACCACAATCACTTAATAATTCAACCAACCAACCAATTAATCAACCATTCACCCAAACAACCAACCAATTAACCAACCAACCAACTGAACAACCAAGCAATTAACCAACCAGTCATTCAAACAATCAACTAACCAGACATTCACTCAACCAATCAATTAGTCAAACAACTAATTATTCAAACAATCATTCAACCAAACAACTATTCAACCAATAACTCAACCAACCAATCACTCACCTGACCACCCAGCAATCAAACAATCAATTAACCAACCAATCACTCAACAAAGCAAACAACTTATTAACCAATCAGTCAGTCAATCAACCAACCAACGAGCCAATTAACCAACCAATCACTCATTCAACCAACCAACCAATTAAACATTCAATCAAGCAACCAACCAACCAATCAATTAGCAAACCAATCACTCAACCAACCCACTAATTAACCAATCAATTAATCCAGTAAATCAGTAAATGTTTGCACAAACAGACTTTGTCCGATGGTTGTCCAGGATAAAGGCCTTGCAAGTGAAGGACTCCTAGATTCATAGCAGCATCTGGATTCTCCAGCTGATCAGCCTGTTCCCAGAGCTCCACAGCTCGCTCATAGTTCTTCTCAAACTGCTCGTAGTACCAACCCAACGCAGTGATGGCTGGAGCAAAGCCCTGAGGTGCACAGCAAAGCACATTTATCAACCATTCAACACAAACATTATACATTACAAAACAAGATAAGAAGGGAACAGGGCTTGATTTAACAGTTAGCCAAAAATTCATCAATGAAGAAATGACAAATATTATGTGTTCTGCTGGTCAGTCATTCTAATAACCCAGAAGCAGGAAAAATAAGCTGATGACTGCTAGTTCTTTTTTTTTATTATAGGGTAATATATGGAATGGAGAATTATTGATTATGACTTGTTTACAGCTTGTACCTGTTCCACTGCTTTTTTCAGAAAATTGACAGCTTTTGGCACATCTTTTGGAACTCCTTGGCCCTGGAAAGTGTACAGAAATGGGTAGCATTTATATCTCACCTCATCCAGCAGTCTCACAGATTGTAATTACCTATAATAGACTAATTAGGACTAGAGCTTCTGACCGTGAGCAGAACAATGGCGTAGTCGTACATAGACACAGGGTCCTGCAGTCTGGTGGCTCCTCTCTCATAGTGTCTCACTGCTGTCTGGATATCTGGACTTACACCTTGCTGACCCCAGAACAGCATCCGAGCCACTGCTCGCTGAACAACCAAATGTTCATACACACATAAACCTCAAGGAAAATTTACATTCTGATGGTAAATTTACTGTGTACGGTGTTGACGTTGATTACCTCCGCGTCTGCTACACCATTACGTGCCTGGAGTTTGAGCCACTGAAAGATGTCGTCATCCTCATTGGTTTGGGCTTTCAGGATTTCCTCATCATTTAGGTGTACTGACTCAACAAACATCTAAATCATGTACAATAACACATTCCTGAAGTTAACTTTAATGCTGTTTGTGGTATATCTCTTGGCTCCATACCCAACTTTATGGTAAAGTCCAGGCCATTATGAATTTGTTCATTGGTCAACTGTTAAAAAAAACATGGTATATGAAATATGGTACCTTAATATTTTGGGCATATATCCTTTGGCCACAAATAGCATACCCATCTGAATGAGTTCATTCTGATCACATATTTTGGATAAACTGTTTATATACACTATATGGCCAAAAGTTTGCAGACATCTGATCATAAAATTCATACAGCATGTGCTTGTTGAACATCCAATTCCAGATTTAGTCCCAATTTGCTGTTATCCTCCACTCTTCTGGGAAGGCTTTCCACTACATTTTGGAGCGTGGCTGTGGGGATTTGCCCATTGAGCCACAATAGTATTAGTGAGGTCAGGCACTGATGTTGAGTGAGGAGGCCTGGAGGGCAGTCACCGTTCCAGTTCATCTCAAAGGTGTTCAGTAGGTTTGAGGTCAGGGCTCTGTGCAGGAAACTCGAGTTCTACCACTCCAACCTTGGCAAACCATGTCTTCTTGTGATGACAATGTGCACAGGGGCATTGTCATGCTGGAACAGGTTTGTGCCCCTTAGTTCCAGTGAAGGGAAATTATAATGTTATAGCCTACAAAGACATTCTATACAATTGTGTGCTTCCAAATTTGTGGCACCAGTTTGGGGAAGAACCACATATGGGTGTGATGGTCAGGTGTCCGCAAACTTTTGTCTATATGGTGTATATCCAAAACTGGCCAGTCTGTAGGCAATCTCCATTTATATGCACCTTAGATGTAATCCAACCTAAAGTTATGTGTATGTGAGGAGAGGGGTTTAGTGTTCACTGTAATGAGGAGCATGTGAGTCTGATCAGAGTGTTCAGCTTTTTACCCGGCTGTAACTTACACAGAGACTTCTATGTTGCCGGATAATCTATGTAATCTAGCACTGATAGTGAACAGATTAAAAATGGTGATATAATGAAACCTATTTCTCAGCATGATGTTTATTTAATATTTATTAATTCCTACGTTTCCCAACAACAGTAACAATACCATGACTGTGTTTTTGTCTTATTAACTTTAAGAGAGACAAAAAGAGAGGTAGTGAGGGAACAACATTATAGCTGTAATAACATAAGTGATAACAGGAACTAACTTGTTTCGCAGATGTTCCACAACATAAATAGTATGACGTGTCATACTTTAATTAATAAAAATTGTAACCAATGGCAAAATGCCATGATATAAGAGTAACAGAATATTGGGCCACATCACACCACCCAGTCACTGATTATTTTTTCTCAAGTGTTTTATTCCTTACATATTAAATAAACAGCAAAAAGAAGAGTTTGGAGAGAGGATCATCAAATAGCTATAATAATCTCAAAAATACACACATTATCCATTGGTAAAGCAGATATTTTGCCTTTCATATCTTCTACTGTTCCTAGTGAACATTAAAATCCAGTATATAGGAATAATTGAAGAAGAAATATCCCACCAAACAATATCCTGTATGTGTGTATGAGTATAAAATATAATTTACCTTATGTCAGAAATGCTACAAAAAGCAGAAAGTCCAGTAGTATATAATGGGAGAAGGGGTTAAAGAACAATAGCTCTAGTGTTAGATGCGAAATTAAATGCTACATTAAATACCTGTTGTGAGGAAGGCTTGAGTCGGTCAGCTGAGGTTTGCCTGGCGATGTTGGAATAGTAGGCATAGGAGAGGTCAGGGTCTGCTTCCACGCCCTGATCACCGACACGGTGAAGGTGCCCCAGCCGGAGAAGAGCCAGCCTCCAGTCCTTTTGAGCTCCCAACACTGATAGCAGCCAGGCCTGAGAACACCACGCGCACACACACACACACACACACACACAGCACGTATGACTCTCAGATACCGAAACTTTTTTTTTTTTCCCTAAATATACTGTATCTTTACCACACATGAACACACCTTGTAGGGCTGCTTCTTAACACCAAGTCCACTGCCATAGAGCACAGAAGCGAGATGGAGAGCTCGGTTGTCTCCTAAACACCCTGCTTGTAATAGAGAAGGCATCAGCCTGCTTATTGTCTTCACACTCTCTTCTCTTTCCATCGTACGCAGCACGGCAGCATACAGAGCTCGGCCAACAGCTGCTGGACTCACAGAGCCTGAGGAACATTTCAGATGTTATTTATGATGCTATGATTGTATACTGATGAGAAGATGTGAAATAAAACATGAGATGGAGTTGGAGTTATGGTTACTACCCTGAAGCTGATTATTTTCCTATAACAGCAGTGGTTTATTCCTCTTATACCACAGCTATTTGCCAATTAGTGCAGTTTTGACAGAACGTCGTGGAACATCCGCAAAACTAGTCCCTGTAATCACTTACGTTACAGCTATAAAAAGTCATTCCATCACCAGCCTTCTTTTTTCTCTCTTTTGAAGTTCATAAAAATAAAGAAAGAAAAAAGCTTGTCATGTTACCAAGAAACCAAAAAGCAAAGAAACCAAAAACTCCTCTGTCCTGAAGACCACCCTATATATATAAAAACCTATAGCCTTATATCTGACTGATACAAAGCTCTGACATTGGAGACTTCTTCCACAAATGTTAAATAAAACTTCACCATGTTTTTTAATATGCTTATTATTAGCTTTAGTATTAGTTGAGCATCTACAATACACATCCTTGTGCAAGCTTTTAGTACAGAAACAATAATGCATTAGAAGGAGTGCATTAATATAAATCTGTGATTTCCAGCTTCATTACTGTTAGAGCTGCTGTTATAGAAAATTAATCAATAGAAGAATTCAGCAGCACTGTAGTATAATGATATCACAGATGAAAGTTTTTCCCTAAAATTAAACTTCATGTCTGTTACGTCATATAAGGATTAAAGAGCTAATCATGGATTTGTTGATCTAAGTCGATCTATTTCAGTAAAGTTGTTTTGCGTCACTTAACTTTAAAGACAGATTTTAAAAAATCAGCGATTAATCCCTTAACCTCTAAATGAAATCTTAAACTGGGATTAATTCTGATTGTCTACCATTATGAAACAAAATAAATGTGTTTGAAAATTAGTTTGAAACAAACTAAATGCAATGTTAGTCTGGAGATCAAGCCTTATCGATACTTTTCTTCCCTCCACGAGCATAAAATCTGTTCTCCAAGAAAATCATCTGCTGCCATTTTGGAAATTTAAACCACTTCAAATGCAAGATTAAATTAATCCCTGGAAATTTAATTCATTATAGTTTATAGTTAATATACATTTAGGTAAACGTACTTTCATCCATAATAAATAGTAGGAATAAATAATAAGTGAAAGCTTGATTATTTTAAGCAAGAATTAAGAATTCAAGCACTGAATTAATAGATAAACTTTTATTTAATTCATGTTAAAGCTTAATGTTTGCTGATGTAACCCAAAAATAAGTAAGTAAGTAAGTTAAGTAAGCAAATTAATAATTAATTTATTAATTTTAAACATTGTAATTAATTTTTAAAGCTAAATTTCTGCTGAAGGTCAAGTGCAATCCTCTTTAAAAAAATGATATTATCCTTTCCCAGAAATATGTATTTTATTATTGAAATGCAGCTTTACATGCCATTGACATTCTGATACTCGCAGATTGTTCAGTTATTATACCATGAATTTTCAACACCCAATTAATTATATCCTGTTTTGTTTTTAATAAGTGATGTATAAATATTTGTCACCCTCACCATATTTGTTGAATATTATCTCAACCAGCCGAGCCACTGGTCGTCTCTGAGGACTGTGTAGTGCTTCCTCAGAGCTGCACTGTGTCCTTGAGGATGCTGGATTGGTTTTCAGTGTCAGCTCTGTGTATACATCCACACATCTCCCTAAAAAAAATATGGCAATTGCTCAGAATGAGGAAAGACGATGCAGTTTTGTAGGAAAATACGCCACCATGTGGACAGAGTGACACACCTCCCTGTGTCTTTGCAGCAATTTCACAAGAATACGCGGATACTTTGTGTTCAAGCTCAGTTTGAAATTGCTGACAGGATTGTAACCATCCAGATATATTCACCATCCGTACTGTCTGAGGAAGCTGGAGCTCAGACTGTGAAGAAAATCAGAAAACATTAGGCTTTTTACTATATTAATAACAAAGTGCCTATTAGGAGTAAAGGTAAATCTTACCATGTTAAAAGACGGAGTTCTTGTTCTGTAATATGTGACTGGACCATAAAACCCTTCAAAGCCTCTTATAAATTTACCTCCACCAACCACAAAATAGCCGTCTGTATCATCCATCTTTACTGTGGTACTAAACCTGTTCAAAACAGCAGACAAAATGTATTAACATGTTCAGTCATGTGATTTAAATAATCAACAGAATATAAGCACATGAAGAGATGGTGATATGAGCTGAAATGTATTTCACCATATTCGAATATTTTGTACTACACAGACCATGGGGTACTCAGCCATGGAGCCTTTTCAGTGTTAAATGATAACAAACAAATAAATATTACTACCACTACTGCTACTACTACTACTACTACTACTACTAATAATAATAATAATAATAATAAGAAGAAGAAGAAGAAGAAGAAGAAGAAGAAGAATGCAATGTAACTATTCATATACTGACAAATTAGACAATTATGTGCCATTATTTGCCTTCACTGGAGTTATTAGAGCTTTTTATTACTTAACTATCCACACATAGATCTTCTTCTTCTTCTTTCGGCTTTTCCCTTCAGGGGTCGCCACAGCGAATCATCACTCTCCACCTATCCCTATCTT
>CM075016.1:21303714-21329730 GCA_037576675.1 Pangasius sanitwongsei | reverse complement strand
TTCACATATTTACAATATATTTTTTGAATCCATTTATTTCTGTAAAGCTGCTTTGTGTCAATGTCCATTGTTAAAAGCGCTATACAAATAAAATTGAACTGAACTGAATTGAATAGTGCAGGTTTACATCAAAGCACCTGTTCCAAAACATTTTGGTTTCTATAGTATCAACTTACACAGGGACTTTAAATTTATTTATTTATTTTCTTTAATTTAACAGCACATTCTAAGTGTTTTATTCCTTACTTCGCCTAGGAAACCCAACATCCTCGACAACAGAGACTGGCTGGTTGCTTTTCGTAGCGTCGTTTAAGAATTCTGAAAACCGTGGCTTCAGATGGCATTGATTTGCAACAGAGATTCTCCTTTTGCTTCCGTGTTGCTGTTTTCAAGCGAGCGGTCCATCAAGTAGTGGAGAAGTCCTTGGGTGTTGTACTTGCTTTTGATACTTGGCATGAAGAGAGATTACAAACTGCTTGTCTAAAGTCCCCTGTAGAAACCGTGAAATTTTTAAACACTGCCAACATTTTCATCATTGAACACATCTGTGCTGACCAAGCAAAGGAAACAAATAATTATTTGTGAAGTGCTAGATTTGACATTTTATTTTTCTTCAGTTAAACATTTTGGTTTTATTTTTTAAACCATTTTCAGCCTAAAATTTTGGGTAGCCAAACTTCCAGTGCATCCCTAATTACTAGTAATTAAAATTGGTTATGGACATGTAGACCTCTTAAGATGATTAGTTTAATTTAGTCTTAAATTTTTACTAGTCAAAATTCATGGAATTTTAAAACAGCAGTCATAAGCAACTTCACGAAGATACATAGGTCATATCAGCCCTCTCCTACTGCCTCAGAGTAAAGTCTTACCATCATCCTTACATTTCTTTGCACATTCAACAGAAGAACAAAATAAACAACCTTTTTCTTTAAAACCGTTTATTGCTTTCATGCATGAGTGCCATAAAATTCCCAAGACCTGGACTACATTCCTCAACACTACAGATGATGCAAAATATTCCCCTGCCTTTGCTTTCTGTACAAATCTATATAACCATAAATAGAAGCTCAAAGGGAGACATTAAAGTAGGAAATCGCTGGGGTGTAACCGCTCCTCGTGTCTGTGAACCGGTATTGCAGCAGGTACGTAACATGCATCAATGCAGAAATGAAGTGCTGTTTACTGAAATGAGACACACACATACACACACACACTCACTCACTCACCAACAGCGAAAAGTCATTTTACAGCTTCTTCGTGCAAAGAGGTACAAATGATGCATGGACACATTTGATCAAGAGTGCATTCCTGTTTTAGACTGATATACATTTGTTATGTAGACTTTTACAACCGTACCATCTTTCACATTTAAAAAAAAAACAAAAAAAAAAAACAAAAAAAAAACACAACAGTTCCTTTTTTCCCCACCAAGAAGTCCACGGCTGAGAAGCTGGTGTCTTGTGCAGCGCTTGCTTTGGTTAGTCCAGGACTCGGGAGAACCAAATATGTGAACAATACAGCGGTCGGTATGTACGTGTAGGGCTCTGCGGGGAAAATGCATAGTGCCGATGTTCTGTGTGCCAGAGCTGAGAACTGAATTTAGCATCAAAATCATTTCTAGTCCTCCTTGAAGCTGCCTCGGTGATGAGCTCAGAGACATGTAGACACTAGACATGGTAAAGGAGAACTATAAACAATCACAATTTAAAAATCTGCATCAGCTGGCAATTTTTTTAAACAGGATTTCATGTAAACAAACCTTGGGAACACTTGACTTAAGGGTGGTGTTCGTAGAGATACATAAAACCTACGTAAGCCTTTCATAACAACTGATAAACCCTAAGTAAACATTTATAAAGGCTTCTTCCAACTGATATCAGCTGTCGTAAAGAGCAGTTTGGTCAATTCTGCTGTCTGACACCCGAGTCATGTGAATTGGAGTGTTGTGGCTGACTTTGGACTGTCATAACAACTGACTGATGTCAAAGATCAAAACTCTAATTAAAAATAAATTAGATATAAGAATGTAAATAAACTTACTTAAGTGACAGAGAAAATATTCATAATGCAGTCATTACAGTCTTATGTCGATGCCCTTACGTCAACTATTCATAAACATCATCTTAGCAGAAATAGGAGACTCACTTAACCTCACTTGACATAGCATCACGTACGTATGCCATAACAGACGTACACAGAGCTACAAAGTCATAACATGAATGGCATAACAGGTTTATGTCAACAAAAATCGATAACTTGTAACTTGTTTTATGTGTTATGTCATCTCTATAACAGCCAACACCTCACTGTAAACTTCACAGCAGAGCCACCTGGTTATGTCAACTTTATAACACACGACACCTTATGTCACGCTGTCATCTTTAAAAGCAGTTAATACCTCGTTATGTCAGCGCTGTCAACATTATAACAGCGGACACCTCATTAATCCAACTTCATAGCAGTGACACCTAATGTCACCTTTATTGTTTACAATAGCTCGCCTCCCGTTATGTCAACCTCGTCAACTTTATGACAGACAACACCTCGTTATGTCAAGTTTATAATACCTGACACCTTGTTATGTCAACTTTGTCAGCTTTGAGACAGCCAGTGCCTTGTTGTGTCAATGTGACTACAGTCAAAGTTTTGTGACAACCTGATCATCTTCATAACAGCTTATCTCTCTAATTATGTCAACAAAACACAAGCTTGATAACAGACGATACCAAACTTTATAGCAGGAGGCACCTGTTGGAGTTAGCTTTTATAAATGTTGTCAGATTGTGTTTCAGTTGTCACAGGGACTACACAGGCGCTACACAGCCTTATGAACACCAAGTTTAAGCAAAGTGTTGAGAAAACCTCTGACTTAGAGCTATTAGAGACAGACTAACTTATAATCACACCAGTTTTAATCAACATGTTAACTATATAATTTGGTGGAGTCCATCTTTGGTTTGGCACTTTGTCGTTTTTAAATACATAAGGTGGAACTTTAATACAGGCGACTGTTTTTAACGATGTTAGTTTCTCTGCCTTTAGATGGCTGCCGTCAAAGTACAAGACACTTTAGGGATATATTTACATCTAGTCTACAAGGCATGGGTACAGCTTTAACACCCAATTAGACTGTCAGAAATAATCGACAATCCAAAACCTCTTTCAATCCACGGTAGAGAAAAATCACAAATCACTACCAAGCACAGTCACGTGGTGCGTTTAAGCACAGCCCACAGCACATGGTCCTTTAAGATGAGCTGGAATGATCAAGACCATTTACACTTTTGATATCCGTCTCTATTCCACGACTCAGAAACGCCCGACATAGGAGGTACTCTTTTAATTACTGCAAAACCAATTCACTAACATTCAGCAGTAGTGCAACAGATTTAAGGAGGATTTCAAAAACATGATTCAGCCCTTTTCTTATTTTTTTTTTTTTTTTGCGCTCCTCTGGCCTATGACTAGCACTGATCACACACACGCTGCTTTAAAATGTCCGTTAATTAAAATTTCCCAGGACAAAAGAACAAAACAAAAACACAAAGTGGGCTGTCAGAAACAGAACACCTGATAATGTGTGTTCAAGCTGCAGGAAACGAGAACCAAGCAAACATTTAAGAGCATTCGAAAATTTCAGCCAAGACATGCAAGCCGATCAGCAGTGTACAAGGAAAACAGCAAGAGTCCGGGGAGAAACAATGTGGCATTGCCTGCTGTAGAATAAATAACTTTACATTCCCACGTCCCACTGACATCCTGGAGTTAAATCCTCTGAAGAAAAACAAAACGACTGAGAAGGAGAGGAATTAAAAATAACAAGAATGCCTCCTGAAGTCCCCTATGAGAAGTACCTACAAAATCCTCGCCAAGGCATTTGCGTGTGCCACTACATAAATAATCGGGACATCCATTGTAATAATGGAGAACAGATGCATCTTTTCGAGCAGTCTGTATCTAAACCCTCATTACTTCTTCTGCTTCTTGAAGATCTTGAACGGGGTGTGTTTCTTGCGGCTCGTGGAGTCAGTGTCTTCGCCTGTGGAGCCGCTGTCTTCCTCCAGCGGGCTTTTCTTCGACGAGATCTGAGGGAGGCGGCTCCCGCTCTTCATTGCCGCTATCCCAGGAATCGCTGTAGGAGACGGCGTGTCCGGCTCGGTCGAGTTCGGGCTTAAGGAGCGTGACGATTCCGACATGGAGCCGTGGATCTCGCTCATGCTAGCTGACTTCCCCATGCCGTAGATCTTTTTCATCAGGATCGGGCTGTCGGGGCCTCCGTCAGGGGAGCCACCCGAGTCAGTGACTTTGTTTCCTCCGTTGGGGGTGTGGAAGGGAGCAGACTCCTCGGAGCGTGAGTAGGAACCGTGGAGGAGAGACGTGGGCTTCATGGGAGGAGTCTTGGAGCTCAGTGACAGGCGCAGCTGTTCGCTGGTCTGAGATACGGACAGGGAAGAGTCCGAATCGGAGCGATTCAAATCCCTGAGGAGAAAGGTTTGTTAATGCAGTGAGATCATGGGGAATAGATTAGTCCATCAGTTTTCATTCACTTCCTGCAATTCTGTTTCGACAGGTGTAAAACTCAAGACGTTAACAGAAATGGCTAGGAAAAAAGT
Organism: Pangasius sanitwongsei; assembly: GCA_037576675.1. Taxonomy (NCBI): domain Eukaryota; kingdom Metazoa; phylum Chordata; class Actinopteri; order Siluriformes; family Pangasiidae; genus Pangasius; species Pangasius sanitwongsei. The sequence continues at coordinate 21,325,114 of CM075016.1, read as the reverse complement.
GATCATCCAATATTCAGTAATTTAGAGCAAACATTAGGAAGTCAGTCAAGCTGGGGTAAGTGAACAAAAACCAGTGCAGAGGTGCCAACATTGCTAAGAAAATCCTAGAAGGCAGACAGAGAAAACAAACTGACCACAAAAACTCCTAGTGTATGTCAGTGTATGAGATAACTCCATACTAATAGCAGAAACGATGAACGGCACATTTTTGCCTTGTGCTTTTACCCAGCAGAGACCAGGGCCCCGCCATCTCGATTTCTACTGGTTCACAAAAGCGAGGCTCGTGAACTCAACGGTTGAAGTTCACCTAGACAAAGTTGCCGTGAAGTGAAAGCGAGTCTTTCACGTCCTGCGTCGGGGAAATAGCTTTCCTGCAAGGCAAATTTCATCCACGCTTTGGTGAAAAGTGTAGTTGTTTTTTTTGCCAAGGCTAAACTGTAAATGTTGGCATCTCTGGCAGTGTTATGAGCACGTTGAGCAAGCAGAGAGCAAGACACCATGTGTGTGTGAGAGACATGCTAATAAAGAGCGAAAACCTTACGAACGAGATCAACACACATGCGTGATGCCTGCTGGAATGGTTAGAAGACAAGAAAATGGGATGAGTTCAGAAAAGGTTGGTTAAGAGACAGTAGCTTTGTGAACCGCACTACTTTCATGCCAGGCAAGGTGCACAAACACAAACACACGGATACCCATAGCTTCTACTGCGACGAGGGGGCGAGTCTGGGATGGGGTCCATTGGCTGGAAAGACGAGTGATAGAAGGAGGAATGAGGAGCAGAAGACGAGAAGGAGGAGGAATGGTGAGGAGAGGAGGCGCAGAAAATGGAGGGGTGCGAGACAGCGAGGCCCAGCGTGTCAACCTGCCCGTGAGACTGGCGCAGGTTGGGCCTGGGCCAGTGCGGCGGGTAGGAACTGCCCTCCCCCTGATGCCCTCCGGCTGCGTGGCTGCTCTCTACCAACCTCTGAGAGCCCATGGCCAGCTGCGGGTCAATGTGCCTCTGGCGAAGAGACATCATACTGGGAGCTGTGGACACAGAACACCACATGTTACACAGGTATTTGAGTACAGCAGGGAAAAAAAAAAAAAAAAAAAAAAAAAGGAAGGAAGAAAGATTGGTGTCAGGAGGCGTGGTTAAGCAGGAAGTTCAGGTGCAACTCAAGACTCAGGTGTTTGGAGGTAAAGGGTGCAGGTGGGAGGGTGAGATCCAGCTGATTTATCAGGAGAACAAACACTGACCACAGCGATACCGCAACTGTCTTTCTCCAACAGGAATTAGAGATATTAACCTGATGAATGTCTGTGATGTTAAACTGGCTCGCTTTACATTTACATTAAAATACCTGTTCTTTACTTCAAGGAATTCTGGCAAGATATTTTCATTAGAGACACTGCATTAAAATCTGAGATGTACAATTCAGACTCTAAGTGTTTATTAGGTTGCACCAATAATCTTAGCAAATGCTGAATCCTTAAGTACACCAGGGCTGTCAAAAGAGCCATTCAAATATTAATTATCTATCATTCATTTCTGTTTTCTAAGAAATAAATCATGAAGTAAAATCATAAACATCTTAATATCTATTTCTGCCATAAAAAAATTAGGATACATCCTTGCATCAGTTATTTTAATTAAAACTGCTGATGAACAATTGAAGAAAATTACATGCATTCCTTTAGAGCGCTTTTCCTGCATCACGTGAGACCAAGAGTTTGTCTGGCCAAAAGTTTTCAGAAATGTAATTCAAGAGTTTTAGGAGAACAGGCGTGTCATGCTGTTACAGGAAAACGATCAACAACGAGGTGTTGCTTCAGGTGAGGAAGCGAAGTCACTGTTAACATCCAGAAGTTGATCATTTTCCTATAACAGCACATCCCCAAGTGGTTTATTCCCCTTATATCACAGCAATTTTTATTATTACGAAATGACACATCATACGTTTTCTGCATTTATAGTTACGTTTAATGTCCATGAGTTAGTTCCTGCTCTCACTTAATGTCATCACAGCTTTAAACAGTCGTTCCATTTAAGTCCTCTCTTAAAGTTAAGAATACAAAAAAAAAAAAACGTAGCTTGTCACGTTATTAAAAAAACCACAAAGCGTAAACAACTCTGTCCTGAAGACTCTGTCAGTAAGATGTAAAGTTACAGCTTTACTTCTGTCTGTTACAAAGCACTGACACTGGAGACTCCTTCCATAAATGCTAAATAAACATCTCCTTACAGAAAACTTCACCGTACATACCAACGATTATACGCGTTTTTTTAATCCGTTTATGTGAAGCATCTGCCTTACAAGTCCCTGTCCAAGTTACCACAGAAATTCAACGCCGCTGTGGTATAAAAACATTTGAGAATATAAAGAGTGAAATTTCCTTTGACAGCCCTAAAGTACATGTATTGTCTTTGTAGTAAATTCATAACAGGACAGTTGCAGAGACAGATCAGCCGTTTAACAGCAGCATAATGTTAATGCATTTCTGTTCACTGAGGTGTACGTGGTTTGCGGTGGGTGAAAGAAGGAGAAATGCTTAAGTGGGGCGTGTGGAAAGGTGAGGAGAGCCAAAATTAAAGACCGTAGGTCACTCACTCATGGGTCCATAAAGCGGGTGGCGTCTGGAAAGTTGGGCGAGTAGAGTATGAAAAGGGAACGGCTGTTAAAAACTGGGGCTCCTACTAGAGGCGGAGTTACAAAGTTTGACAAATAACATACAATAAATAGGAACCAGTGTGCTTTTCGCAATGGATCTGGTTCCCGGCAAGAGCGTGAATATGCCGATAGGTGTTAATACCGTCGCAATTATATTACATTATATTACTACATATTTAAAACGTAAGGCAGTTAAATCACTTTGGAATGATGTATAAAACAAGTTCACAATACAAAATATCAAGGCTGAAATCTAGAACCCTAAAAAACTGAGACATTAAGGGTGCTTTCACAAAGACACTGTTTAGTCCGTTTGAAAGAACCCTGGAGTGTTCTTTATAAAGGTGAGAACACAGCAATCGCACTCGGGTTCATTCTGAGAGCGTCTGAGCGACATGGTCTTGGCCCACTTCCAAGTGAATCGACTCTGAATCGACTCGGTTACAGGAAATGAATCAAACAAGCCGTGTGTTCTTGGTTGCAGAATTTTTTTTTTTTTTCATAGATACTAGCTGCTAAACTGAGCCAAAGGACAGAGCTGTAGTGCTGCAGGAATGCAGTGTGTTTGAACAAAAAAGAGAAAATAAACGCTAGATGCGTAACTAATTATTCATGTAAACATCGAATCATTTATGTAGAGTCAGCTCTGTTTTCCCTGTGCTCAGGTGATTTGTAGGCTTGGGATTGATGCCTTTTTCACGTATCGATAATCTGGAAATTTTTCCAATGATTACTGATTTATTGGCAATTTTCAAATATAAATACTAGCTGCCGTAGCACATCCTGAAATCTATAGCGTAGGCCTACATATACACAATTAAAACCACACACAAAACAAAGCAAGTAGCTAACAACTCAAAAAATGCTAATTTCACGTCGATTCAAACTAACAAACGGACTAACAGGTGTGAAAGCATCCTTAGATTAAATTAAATGCCCAGAATGATTTAAAAAGGTCTATAAATATAAAATGGAATGGTTTTTTTTCAACGATGCAGAGACTATCAGGCCTCAGATTAATACTGTAGACGTACTGAAAAAAAAAACAAAAAAAAACCAAAGATTCTGTGTCATCATTCATGTATTCTGAAGTGTCATTTCCAAAAAAAGTGAAAAAAGCATTATAAGGAAAACCTTACACAGCACCTGAAGTCCAAAACCCCATTCCACCAGACAGAAAGCAAACACAGCTTTGTGCTCACACACAGTAAGAGTTATGCTTCACATTACGAGCCCACATCCCTGCGTCTCTTCGTAAACAGAACTGATATTCTGACATGTGCATGGAACATCTCTCCCGGTCAGGAGGAGGGCTTTTTAGATTTAAGCAGCAGGCTCTTAGTTTGTCTCTGCGAGCCCTTAATGGACCGGGCCTTGGACCCGTTCGAGTCCGGCAAGTCCTTACATTGCAGAGGTCCTGGTGCCACGATGTCCTCGTCCATGTCGTCCATGTCTTCCGACAGGATAAAGGGCTGCGGCGTGGCGCGGCCACCCATGAAGCTGGGGTCGAGGTTGAGGGCGGAGGCCAGCGAGGGCAGACCCGGATTATTCACTACTGTGAAACCTGTCAGCATCTCGATCTGCTGCCACCGGTGCAGCCGCTCTCGCAAAGCTGCTGTTACCTCTGCCAGAGCCTGCCTGAGAGAGAGAGAGAGAGAGAGAGAGAGAGATAAAAAAAGAGTGAGAAAGCCAGAAAAAAAAAAAGAAAGTGAGAGGCAGAGGGAGAGACACAGAGAGCAAAAGAGACAGTGAGACAGAGAGAAAGTGAAAGAGAGAGACAAAGTATGAGTGAAAGAGTGAGAGAGAGAGAGACAGAAAGTATGAGTGAAAGAGTGAGAGAGACAGAAAGAGAGAGAGAGAGAGACAGAAAGTATGAGTGAAAGAGTGAGAGAGACAGAAGACAGGCAGAAAGAGAGAGAGAGAGAGAGACAGAAAGTATGAGTGAAAGAGTGAGAGAGACAGAAGACAGGCAGAGAGAGAGAGAGAGAGAGAGAGAGAGATTTAGTTAACTATAGTGCAAATAATTTTAATCCATTATAATTAGTTCAAAGAGTTTCTTTAACATGGGTGGCAGTATGTAAATTTCCCTTATTTATAAAATACATTATAAAATGTTTTACTGGGGGAAAAAAAAAAACAAAAAAACTTCTTATACATTCTACATCATAAGCTTACAATCCTTCAAATACTGTATATAAATCCATGAGGACCAGTCTCAAGTCTTTTTAAGTGAATATAATAAACAAACAAACAAATAAGTGAGCACGTTGAGTGGGAATTTAGAGAAGTGATGTCCTTGAGTCAGTAGCAGTGCAGTCATGTTTGAAATAAAAACCGTGATCATGGTGTAAATATGAGCGCCGCCTCACTTAGCTGCCAGGATTTTGTGATCCACATCATCTAGTGAGGAGCTGTGTGCCACGTGAAACGTCCCGAACAGCGTGTTCCTCTTCTTCTTTATTTTCTCCGCCTGGGAATGAGACGGATTTACATTTATGCCGCGACGCTTCGCTCTGATTAAAAGCAGCCAGACTCGCACTTAGTGATGGAAATCAAACGGTGTTTTCTTACTGAAAACTCATTAAAACCTACATTATTAAAATTAGTCTAGGCTAAGAGTCAATGGAAATCAGAACAAAAATGCTCTTACATGACCTAAAAACAACAAATATACATTTTTAATAGCTCTGGAGACAAAGTTAAAAAAAAAACAAAACTGCCAGTAATTCACTATAATAATAATAATAATAATAATAATAATAATATACCCTCTGTCATTCACAATAAAAAAAGAAATACTTATAATAAAAACAATAAAAAAACTAAAATTATTGGTTTACTGTGAATCACAACAATAATTAATGTTATAAAAACCCTCAGTCATTAACAATAAAAATGCATAATGAAAATAAATAAAAAAGCTGCCAGTGATTCACAATTAAAAAAAAAAAAAAATAATGAAAATCTACCAGTGAATCGCAAAAAAAATAAAAAGAATAAATGTCAGATTTCCTATAAATTTATTACAAGGCGAAGAATTATGATTATAATAAGAATTCTAATAGCAACGACAACAAAAAAAAAAAGGTCACATTTATATCACATTCAGAAATATTTCGATTGACTGTCATCTCAGCATGCGGTTATCTTTATCTAAAATGTCTAGAAACTCATTAAATGTCTCGCTGCTTTCACGATTCAGAATTAAGGGTGTGGAAACATTTGCACGCTGACCGTGGAACAGGAAAGACTGTGTAATACGAACCCCCTCTTTGGCGACTAGCAGCTGTTTCTCGGCGTTCTGCTTCTTGATGTTGTAGTACTGCACCTCCACCTCGTGTGTGAGCTGCAGCCATTTCTGCAGGGCTTCAGGCGGAGACCAGCTGCTGCGCGACTCCAGCTCTTTCTCAGCCTTCTTCAGGGCCATGCGTACCTGCGGAGGGCGCCAGAGTCAGCTTAATACCGGCAGCATGCGGCGGATAGGTGCAACACTTCTGTGTTTAGTGGCACAGGCCCACAGAGAGAGAGAGAGAGAGAGAGAGAGAGAGAGAGAGAACGCCTCGGCTGGTTAAGGATGAAGGCCTAAGAATTATAATGTGTTGTTTCCCAGCAACTAATGGAAATTTGGTTGGGCGCAGCAAAAGCGCGAGCGGTTCGGAGTGCATTATGTTTGAATGAAGAGATAAAGCATACAAAGTGCAGGAGCCGATAATGAATCAAAATTGCGCTTATTCAGTGTTGCGTGACAGAAAAATAAAAAGCCAAAGATAGCCTCAAACTGTACAGAACAACAAATCCAAACACCCTAGTTTATAAAAAATCACTAATTTAACCCCTTAAACGCACAAAATCCATCACACACGGACTCAGACCCGCATTCCTTAGTCTCTTAGGCACGGCTTCTGCTAGCGTCACTGGAAGCACTGAATAATCAATAAAATACTACACTACTATTCAAGATGAAGAACTAAATAACAAGCCGAGACTTCGAAGAGTCGACGCTACATTTAACAGAAAGCTTCTGGTACTTTGGGTGTCCGTCGGAGTTTAACACTTTAACCCTTTCATGCATAAATTATTGAGATGCACATCCAGATTCTTTTATATTTTCTCTCTCTTTTTTTTTTTTTAAACTTAAAACTGCACGATGTATGAATTTTGATTAAATATTACTTATATTAAAAGTAAATGGATTGTCCATAAGTTTAAAAAAAAAAAAAAAAAAAAAAAATCGCCAAAACAACAGTAATTTAAACTAAGTTTAGTATTAATAACTAAGTCTTTCGTTTTCTCCTCCCTCCTCTAATCTAGGGTGATCAGTGGAGTCTGGCACAGCAACATTTTTACTTTCTTTTATTTTATGTAGAAAGTTAGTAACGACTGAGAACGACAAATAGTCTGGAGAGGTTTATATTAATTTACAGTAATGCACTTAAGTGATTTGGAGGTGATCAGCATTTGATATTTTATACTAAAACTTAAAAAAGAGCCTTAAATTGACTGCCTGATAGAGTTGTACTGAACGTTACTGGGAATCTTTTTGTCCTGCCGGCATGAGAGCTTTGGAGACGGTCCTGACACACACCTCTAACTTCTCTACACTCTGCTCTCTGCATCAAAACTTTTACCAGACTCGTGTTTTCTTGCTTTTTTTTAAAAAAAAAAAAACACATTTCCCTCCCTGACTTCTGGAAGTAGGACATAACGAACACCTGATCATGCACAAAGCGGAAACAAAATCAACAGACACATGAAAATAAACACTGGTACTCTGCTTGAAATTTAGCCTCTCCCTCGGTCACAAATATTTCTCTCAGCGCATCGCTAGTCTCCATCCCGGCTCTGTGAGTGAAAGATAAGACCTGCGGAAAGAAGGGAGGAATAGACGAATGATGAGAAGTGGTCTCTGTGGAGAGTGGAAAGAGTCGGGATGCTCGTTTGTTTCCAGCCTCGTTACACAGCTCTAATGAGGCACTGCAGCGCTTTAACACGGCAGAGCAGCAGAGCGGTAGAGCAGCTGTACCGCGGCACGTCGTACTCTCTCGTACGTTTTCTAATCTTGCGCTCGGCACAAGCAGCTTCACTTCACTTCAGGAAGTCGGGGAGGGGGGGCGTGTCGAAGGGTTTGACTCATTTCCACAACAGCAGACAGCGTCCCAGATAACAGCACACATCCTGTCAAATCTAGATAAGAGACCGCATGTTTAAATAGAGGGGCGTTTTCAATCGTGTAGAATTTCTCAGTTTGTGACTCTGACCGTGTCCCGTATCTTAAAGCACAGAATTCCAGCAGCCACGCTTCGGATTGTTAACAGGCCGGGAATTTGGGCTGAGCAAAATGACGATAACATTTCAACACTGTGACAAATAATGTAACAATACACTTCTATGACATATTCTATTTAATCATTTTATTTTATTATGAGACGTGGGATATTTTATTTATGAGATATTTTATTTAATCATTTTATTTTAATTAATTAATTTATATTTTAATATTTTGACTGGAAGCAGCTGATTTGCTTAAAATTTTGCACAAATTTTTACATTTTTTTTCCTCCTTTCCAGTGGTTTTTTTTTTTTTCCCATTTTTTTGTAAGTAATTATATTTCTTAAAATTATACTAATAAAAAAAAAAAAGATTCATTTTCGCAGAAAATATTTAACTTTATTATTTAAATATTCACGTAATCAGTGGTTCTCAAACTGTGGCCAGCTCACAGCCTAAAATGTAAATAGTCTGAATAGGAATTATGTCCGGAGTGCGTTTTATTTTACAGTGAAATTTATTTTACAGTTAAAGCGGTCCCGAGTTGCAAAAATAAGTTTGAGGACCCCAGATATAAATCATTGAACATGTTATTTATTTATTTATTTAAAATGAAAATGAAAACTACTGTATTGCGGGCAGTTTTTCTGCACAAACCTATATATCATGACACATATGGTGCATTGGAGGAATGTCATCTCCTCCATTCCTTTTGTCGACTGTCTGTTTTTTTTCCCCTCTTCTCTGTGACACTGAGAAAATCAGGCATCTCAGGGAAGAGAGGGTAAAAACTGCTGTTTAACACAAGGCAGTGTTCACCACACACACACACACACCCCCAAACTAACGTGCCTTGATATGTCCAAATGCTCGCTCGTCGTTTCATACACACATTGTCTGTACATTACGCCGCACTTTGCAGCACATAAACATTACAGTTAGTGCGGTGCGTGATGCTCATACACTCATCGAGGCTAGATGAGATTTTGGAGGATTCTGGAGGTAAATGAGCATTTTGTCATTTTAAAAAATATATATACTGGATTATTTGTGTCTATTATTTGTGAGACTCGTACAAAAAGCTCCAGAAAGCCAATTTTGATTTAATGGCGACTTTAGGTTTGAGAGAAACGGTCACTACATAGTAACACTGAGAATGTGGCTCCTCATGTGGGTGTCTGCAGGAGTCTGATTCTTTATCGTCTGACTCAAGGGGACGATTCGAGGCATTTCATGCCCAAGTAAAGCTGTAACATTAACACAGTACTGTCTGTTTACTCTTCTGGAAAAGCCCGAACCATACAGTTCCTCCAATAATAAGGACGTAGGACGTGCCTGCGTAGGAGTCAAACACACAAGTGATAGTGTTACAAAAGGAAAGACGAGCTGATCTTAGAAACCGAGGCCTTCATGGGCTTTTACAATCACAACTTTTTTGCTTTTCCTTTTATTCCTTCCAGTGTTGTCACTGCCATTGCCACTAGAATGGCCAAAATCTTCCTCCTTTACAATCTCAGCTTTTCGCACTGCTGCTCATGCAGCATCACAGGGCAGCTTAATGCCCTCTGACAAAAGCACCAACTTCCCTCTTCCGCATACTTGATTCCCAAGATTGCATTTCTGTGTCGCTCTGAATGACAGCACAAAGAGTAATCCAGAGAGCACGGCGAATATGCACGCTTAGCCTTCTGGGATTCGAACTCACAACCTCCTAAGGTTTTACTCAAAGGCTTTACTCTTTTACCACTCACAAATCCTAATCCTAAAATTTTAAGCTAGAGATCACAAATTTGTTGGTTCAAATCCCAGAACTTCCAGAGAGAAAATACTTTATCACTCACCTGCATCCTGGTTCAGCTACAACCCATTTTTTATGAAAACGTTTGCCAGATTGATAAACGAGGGTGTATGCAGGTGCTCTAAAGTTTAACATAAAACTCTTAACACTTTTAATGTCACTTCAAATGTAAGTAAAGACGAAATCAGCAGTGATGACAACTAAATAGACATTTGGACGTGCAGCAAGGAAAATCGCTTTCCTTTCGGGGTGTCAATAATTTCGCCACGTGTTTTTTGAGGAAAAAAAAGAATTTTTAAAATTATATTATTCAAGAAAAGGAAAATACTTTCTGAAGACAACCAAGTGTAAAATTTGAGCAAATGTGCACAATGATCATTTTATACATGACTGCCCATTGTCATCAAGGGTGCCAATAATTCTGCAATCGACAATGCATGTAAGGACTCTTGCATGTTCTATATTAAAAAAGGTGAGCCAGGGAATTCCCTATAAAGCCATTAAAATTTGAATTTAAAACTACACTCTATAAATATAAATATAAATATCAATATTAGGGCAGAGTGTGACAGCACACTGGTACCTGCTCCAGCTCTTCCTCAGCGTATTTCTGCCGGCTGAGCTCGTTCTCCGTTCCCTCCCGCAGCTCCCGCAGCCGCTGAGCCTCCTGCTTGGCAGAGTTAATCTCGTCCCGGAGTTTCTGCTCCAGGTTTACCTTCTCCACCTCCACCGTGCGGTGCTCCTCCTGGGCGATTCGCAGCCTGTGCATCGAAACAGTTCATTCAGAGATCAACAGTGAACACGAACACCACGGCACAATCGCTACTAGTGCAAACAGTCAGTCAGTCAGTCAGAGCAGGGCCTTAGCGTGTAAGGAGTGAGTAACTGCCTTAATGCCTCAACTGCACCAAAAGTTATGCTCTGGGGGGAAAAAAAACAAACAAAAGGAAAAAAACATCCAGAAATGTAAACAAATATATTTAAAAAAAAAAAACTACCTGTATATTAAAAAAAAAAAAAAAGCAATATTATAGAAAAATAATTACTTACTCACTTTACTTGCTTAACTTACTTAGTTAACCTACTTTACTTACTTGTTTACTGCTTTATTTACATACCTACCTATTTACATACTTGCCTACTTACTTAAATTACTTAGATTACTTTCAATTATTTACCAAACTAACTTATCTTACTTTACCTACTTTACTCTCTCGATCTGCTTACTTACTTTTGTAAAGCTTATTTGGTAAACTGACACCAGAATGAACAAATGAAGTAAAACATAATCAAATGGTGAATCTGCGTACCTATGATCATAGCTAAATATAGGCTTGAATTCATTAGACAAAAATGAATTGTATTTCTGGATCATTACCAAAACACACAAAAATGTGTCTGGAACGTTGGATGGTAAGACTGAAATCACTAAAAAAAAAAAAAAAAAAAAAAAAGCAGCAAAAGATAGACTTTTTATAATAAAATTGAGTGGTGGTGTATTAGAGCACGCAGTATTGCAATAACGATTAATGAACGATCTATCGTGCACGTCTACTCCACATGCACGAAACATTTACGTTTACGGCATTTGGCAGAAGCCCTTAACCCGAGCGACTTACGTTTATCTCATTTATACAATTGAGCAGTTGAGGGTTAAGGACCTTGCTCAAGGGCCCAGAAGTGGCAGCTTGGCAGGGCTGGAATTTGAACTCGCGACCTTCCAATCACTAGTCCAACTAGTGCTTTATTAAATATTTATTGTGACTTTATTTATTGTCGCACCTCCCACATACAGATATACGGTGACATGAAGTCGTACTGAATGGAGTCCAAACATATAACTAATAAACTGAATCTCTTCAAGACTGGAACAGAAGTCAAAGCTTGGTGTATCCAGGAGTGAAAAGCACTGTTGAAAGAATCTGTTGCTCAAGGTCGCCGATTTCTTTCCCTCTATATCTAAACTGCACGTTGTATGGTTGCTAGGCTCCCAGCTGTCCTTGTTATTCCAGCCTCCAAAGCCTCCAGAGCAGGCGTGAGGTACCCGTGACTGTAACAGCACGCCTGTGTGCTGACGGACGCCTCCAACAGAGGCCAGCACAGGGTTTACACAGGACTGGGAATCTCAGGATCCAGTTACACCACACACACACACACACACACACACACACACACACACACACACACACACGCACGCACATGTTCCCATAACTGACAGTAGCTGAGTGTTTAATTATCACTGAGCATTGTTTCAATAGTAAAGGAATGTAGCTATAAAAGTGAGTAAAACTTTTCCCATGTCACCCAAGTAAATCACTCGTACTAAGACCTGAAAGAGATTCTAAAATACTATTACATACTTACTAAAATGATCTATTAACATATTATATATTTCATAAAACATTTGTGCAAGTTGAGGTTAGATACATTGTAAATGGGACGCAATTTTAAGCCAGGCTACTTTTCGCTCGTAAAATGGCTTGGGAACCTGGATTTGATTCCATATGTTGAGGTATTGCTTTTCGAAACGGGAAGTCAGAGTGACAGCGTCTTGAAGTGCTTGACTGATTTACACAACAGCCAACAGCGATCAAGATACGCCACATCTAAACAGATGCGAATCTAAACTAACTAAACAATAGCTTGGAAAAGCAACTAAATATGGAGAACAGCACAGAGTTTAATGAGAGCTGTAGAGCTTTTCTCATCACCTCCTTCACCCATGCCTGTCCACTTTAACAAGGACGACGAGATGCTGTGTATTTTTGGAGTTATGCCGTAAATGTCTGAGCCGAGGTCGAGCGTCGGCATTGCTGATGGTGACGAAATTAAATTGACTCTCCAAAAATGCCAAACAAGTTTTTGTATTTTTTTTATTTTTTATTATTATTTTTTTTTTAGATTTATTATCATACTGGTGTCCACAACAGTAAGAGACAGGACAGAACACAAATTTAGATTTCAGGAGCAGGATTTGGAGGTATGTCCACAGCCGACCAGCGGATTTGAGAAGCTTTTGAGTTTAAAATGACAGCAGAGAAAGCGGAAAAATGATGCTTTACGATAGATGTGGCCTCTTGTAGCTCTGACGGGATAAACACATTTTCCTGGACTGCAGCGAGCACGCCCAGTCTGCCCCTGAATACCTCTGCAATGCCTATAAAAAGCCAAGAGATAAAGCTGCCTCATGGGAATGACCCATGTCTGTCCGACACTGAGCACGTCTGGAAGGCAGGTCTCATGACCAGCGCTGTGCTGGAAAACACTTTACATGCAAGCATGTGTGCAAGTAAAATGATGAAATGAAAGAACAATATAAAGGCTTGTTGAGATTAAATAAACGCGTAAACGTGACTGATTTAGACCTACACCCGTGACTTGTGCTCTACATCATAACTAGTTAACTTGTTAACCATTAGCAGAATCTTTACAAGGCCCAGCTCTCATGAGGTCCACAATGATGCCTAGGTGCAGTTCCCTGGAAAAATGCAATTAATCCAGCTTCGTCATGAGATATTGTTCTAGCCCCATAAACATTACATTTATTACATTTATTCAGAGTCAGGAACACAAGTTTGTTTTAATAGATTGTGTGGTCTGCTAACAAAATTTATCAACGAATGGGAGATTAAATGAGATGACAAAAGAAGCTACGAATAGCAGCTGCTTTCATCGCAGCTGTTATAGCATCTCCTTTATGATAACGTACCGCCCCGACGTAGATGTGTCTTATTCCTTACATACTAACTAACTGTTGTTTTGTCAGTGGGGTTTTTCTTTCGCGTTCGTTAAAAAGGAGAATAAACAATAGCAGGGATCGCTAGCTAGTCAACTTTAAATAGACAACAAATAGCCCGGACACATGATCGTCTTGTTCCAAGTGCACGAGCTACTTACTTCTCCACAGCTGATACTAAATATATAATTAAAAATTTTTTAAAAATTCTTACCATATTTTTTTTAATAGCATCTTTTAAAATAGAAAAGGTAAACAGAGTTAGTTAATAGGGGTGTAATGATACACTCTGGTCACAATTCGATTCCTTTCACAATTTCGATTTGCAGAATATTTTGAACAAAAAATTATGACTGAAGAGACTCCTTTTTTATTTCTGAATCATAAACAATTTGCTTGTATAAAACTAAATAAATCAAAAATGGCTATGAACAAAGGTTTAATATTGCAAATAAAATGCATTATAGGTTCACGATAGCTTAAAAATAAATAAATAAATAAATATATTAATTCCCTACAAAGTTTTGATTGAATAAACAAAACTGTCTGACTCGGTGACTTTGAAAATGATCGACTGAAACCTAATGAGCTCCAAAGTCGGCTAAAATGCCCGATTTCCGTGGCCTTTGGTGTTGTTTAAAAGCTGCTGAAGCGCTCTTTTAACCGCTATAATGTGGTCCTGTAACTATATAACGCATGTTGGTTGTTGCAATCCTTAGCCATCCAGCTATCGGACTTCACAAGTGCACATCTTGCAGGCTTTGCATGAAAGAACATGGTCACTTTACAAGCTTGCTCTCTGTATATTTTAACTCTATGGGTTGCACAGATTATGATGTCAAACACTGCAACTGCACTGCATGCATAATGAATAGAATGATGAACAATTTGAATCGAACATTTCCACGATGTACATCGTCACATTTTTGCATCGTGCATTGCACTGTGTATCGATGTATCGTTACACCGTACTAGTTAACCCCTACTGTAAAACATTCAACAGTTAGTGCTCTATTCTGGTATATGTTGTGTTTCAGCCTGGACAGAAATTTCATTTTTCATACACTCAAAAACCCCTCAGCAATTTTCCTGATGGAGATTAAATCAATGACTTCCTGTGTTTTATCAGGTTTGATGCATTACCAGGTTTGCCAGTAACCAGTTTAAGGCATCTTCAGATCACATTAAAATGAGAATAAGTTCGTGCTGAGCCGTGCATTTGACAATTTTATCGCCAGGAAACATCTTACACGCTTTACATATTTCTGACTGTAATAAATTCTTGGTTATGATGCGGGCCGCATTTTTGTCTGCGACTGAATGCAGTCAGATTTGCACCCACATTTCAGTTTACTCAGTTCCCAGCATGTTATTATGCTGCTGTCATTATTTCAGAAGGAAAAGGAAACCTTATACAGCCAGCAAGAAGCTTCTGAGACATGAAGGACGATGTGGAGGTGACACGCTGGAGTAAGGCGATCCAAAAAGAGAACCGAGATGGAAAAAACCAGAGCTGTGATTTCAAACACCTTCTACTGCACGAGGCTGTGAACTCAGCCATTCAACCACCAAAGCAACACGCGCACATTTAAGCCGACGCACGCTTACTAGATTTTTAACAACTTCAAATATCTACTAATATTTTAAACGGACAGAATATTCTTAGTCTTACTGTCAAGTCAAGCTTTGAGTTTGTTATATGACTGAAACATAACATTTTATTTTAATGTACACTTTCCTGCAGCCTTGATATTCTGAAAAATAGCGGAGAAGTTTCTCAGCATTTCCTTTATATAGATGTTTCAAAGCAGCGGAAGCAGGACTTTTACTGCTAACTTTTAAATGTACACATTAATATTTTGGCTATTTATTTTTTGTTCCTGATCTTTCCACTCACAGAATACATTTTTTGGTTACAACTGTCCTTAGATTTGGGTTGTTTTTTTAGTTTTTGATTTTTGGATTAAACCCATTCAATTCAAGTGAGCTACTGAATAACTACTCTAACTATTGTTTTTATCACAAGAAAGAAATATTTCATTTACTGATGTGACAAATGGCAACAAGTGTTATATATCATTGCTGAAATAACACTCATCTGCAATCCAAAAATGTCTGACCCACTCATCTAATACAGTCCTTAAATAAATCCCTCTATTTTAGTTCCTATAAAGGCAGTAATTCTGGAGTTGCTTATACACTTAAGGGCTTAAACTATAACAACTGTACACTTTTTGAAAGAAACGGGTCATTGTATCAGTGTGTTACATGCTGCTTATTTTTACATGCTTGTTCATTTTTTTTTAAATTATTTTTTTAATTCACACACTTTGAGAAACAAGGCTTTTAAGCAGTATCTGGTGTTTCTGCACTAATTACACACACAACCCGGGTTCGTCTGAATCCTTAAAATGACATTTTTATCATTAGTTAACACAAAAACAGACTAGTTTATTGTCTACACAAGAGAAGTTCAGACTCGTAGCCACATTTAATCCTGGAATACTTTAACTCTTTCATGCATAAATTATTTATATGCATCATTTATCCGTATTCTTTAATATTTTCAATTTTTTTTTAATCTTAAAATTGCATGATATTTAGACAGAATCAAAAGTTCATATATTATTTAAATAAAAAAAAAAAAATAATAATTAAAGAGATTGTCTAAGAAATCCAAAAAATGTGTCCAAAAAATACAGGTAATAATAATAATAATAATAATAATAATTTCTGAACAAGCAAAATTTACATTTGATTAAAAAATAGATTTTTTGAGAACAGTAAACAGTCTAGTCTAGATCTAGTATAGTTCATCGATTTACAGTAATGTTCAAGTGATTTGGAGGTTATTTTATACTGTACTATAAAACAGAGCTTCTGTACATGAAAGGGTTAAATATGGATGCAATTTTACACCTCACCAATTAGCTTCTTGCAATCTATTAACAATAACGTAATAAAAAAAGAAGTAAATCCTTTGATGAAGAGTTCACGGAGCGGTTAAGGGAATCTGAAATGCCTGCGTCATCACATCTGTGGAGTTATATAAGTTATAATAAAATTTCCCAGCAGAATAAAATGTACAAAGCAGACATTTCCACTCCCTTTCACTTATGGCCCAGTTTCCACAGGACACATGGAAATGGGGGGGGCATCTTTTGCATGATGCTGACCGACAAAACACACGAAACACACGTAAACACACGAGTCAAAGCAAGCAGCCATCAGCGCGCCGATGGTCCACACTAGCAGAGGGACGTTTGGATAATTAAGGACATTACTATCATATTACTATCACTGTAAGGCTGGGCAATATGGTTATAAAATAATAATATTGCGATCAATTTTTCTGATATATTGCTGGCATCGTCAGGAATTTTATACCGATTACAGCCTCCGATTGCAAGAAGCTGACGAAATTGCTGTAAATCTGTAAAAGTGTGAAGTTTATATTTCTTGTACAGGATTTTTTCCTCCATTTCCTGGCCAAATAATTTATTAATTATTACCATTATTTATTTATTTATTTATTTATTTATTTCTGGCTGTTAGCAAACCTTTATATTGCCATACATATCATGAAACATAGAAATATCAATCATCCTAAGATATTTTTGCAATATCACTCACTATTGGCTGATGTATCGAAACAGAGCTTCCCATTTACAGCCGCATTGTAAAACAGCTCCAAGCACTTGACTCGCCACTACATGGACCTAAGAATAGACCTATTTAAGGAGAAGTAAAGATACTCAGTTTCTCAACATTTATCAACATTCGTGCGTCTCTGAAAAGTGTCCTTACTGTCTTCACGTTTTTAAAGTTCATATGCATAACGGCTACCTGTCCTGGTCTAACAATAAAACAAATAAAGAAATAAATACACTGTCCTACGGCTCGTTTATTATTTTACTTCCGCTGTTAACTGTTCTTGATAAATACACATACAGAGAGCCTATAAAATAATGGATAAATTGCAACAACTTTATTAAACTGGACTTTGTATGGCTTAAACAGTTTCTGACACTTAAACTGTAGAAGGAATAAAACCGGGAGGTTGAAACTGATTATGTACATGTCCACTTCATTTCACAGGTTTAACTGCATCCTCGAGAAGTTTAGCATTTTAGATTCCTACTTCAACACGGAAATTCAATTTTCCAAATTCGATTTTCCAACTTCGATTAGATATTTCTCCTGCCATCATTCTCGCTTGGTACGTGTTGCGTTAAAATCTGAGACACTGCAGTTTCCATTATGCACGCCTCCTGTTTCAGCGCCGAAACTTTTACCTCAGAAATCAGTAGCAGCAAATGTGTTATTACTACTGACACGATGCTGCTTTTTTTCTTTTCCAGTACAGACACTGAAATCTTGAGTATCAGCTGATACGCAAATTGTTTTTAACTGAAGCACTTCACAGATAATTTTTTACATTGGAAATGTAAAGTATAATAAAATCAATCCTAACAAAAGAAAAAACAGTCAAGTCTCTTCATAAGCAAATATTTCCAGTTCCAAAAAGAAATTTCATTTCCAAATCCAATTCCAAGCCTTACCATTTGTTACAGGATCCAATACCCGTTATGTTTTCTCCAAATTCCAATATGTTTTCTCCGATATGTTTTCTCCAAATTCCAATATGTTTTCTCCGATATGTTTTCTCCAAATTCCGATATGTTTTCTCCAAATTCCAATATGTTTTCTCCAAATTCCAATATGTTTTCTCCAAATTCCAATATGTTTTCTCCAATATGTTTTCTCCAAATCCCGATATGTTTTCTCCAAATCCCGATATGTTTTCTCCAAATTCCGATATGTTTTCTCCAAATTCCGATATGTTTTCTCAGATTTTTTTTCTCTAATATGTTTTCTCTGAGATCCGATGCACTTCCTTTACTTATCCGTACTATTAGTAATTAATTATACACCTCATTCATTAGTATTATGCAAACATTTAAGTTAAATTTATTAAAACTTACATCAAGTACATCATAACTTTGCTCAATATAAAACAAACATTTTGTAAAATCAGATTTTTTTCCAGTGTGCACAAAATTGAATTAACCGTGAATTAATATTTTTGAGGAATTTAATATTAAATTATGAATTACAAATTTACATAAATTATAAAAGCACACATTGTAATTGTAAAACCTGTTTTTCAACAGTCAGTCCATAGAAAAAGTACAACTAGTATGTTACCATCGTCTGTACAAAAGAAATAAAGAAATGCTTTACCATTTTTAAGTGGCCGATGATAAAGTTTCAGTGCAACGTGGGAACGTAAGAAATGGTTTTGTAATTATTGTATACACAATAATAAGAGCAGTACACAGTGCTTAGTGAGAGAGAGAGAGAGAGAGAGAGAGAGAGAGAGATCTCATTCATCTAAAAACTGGTTTAAATAGTATAATGATCTCTTCCTGTCTTGGATCATGGGAACAATCTGTGATTTATAAGTAAAAGGTCTACTCTCTCATCACGTGGCCACTTCCTGACTCATCAAGGCAGCTTCATGGCCTTGCAAAAGAGGACAAATCAAAGTGTGCTATTCATTCTACCCTGTTTAGGATTGCCAGTTTTTTCACAAGTCTAACAATGGCCATACTGTTCTATGATACAATGCTAGTGAAGTTTAATAGGAGGGAAAAAATTCAGTGATCTCAAACATTAGAGACAACAATCGGGTTTCTCTTTTAGCTCCTAAAAACAAAAAAAGCAAGAGCTTCTTTTCTCACTCACCATTTTCCAGAGACATTCAACATCATGTTAAAGACAAATCCAGCACAGAAATAGTGGAGGCATAGGAAACACAGGACTCACAGCCCCAGAATGCAATGCAGCTATACGACACAGTTGTTACTCGGATCGGCTAGTTAGCGATCCACGAGATCGACGGCGGTATTAGCATGAAGATTTTGAGAGGAATTTGAGAGGATGCGCCGCCGCATCGTTCTCTTTAGGTAGAGATGAATCGAGGGTTGAATTCCAGTGCACCACTATGAATAAGGTACTCGAACAGCATTGTGGGTAATGCAAAAAAATTCAAATTCAAAATTCAAATTCTTCCTGTTTATAACATTTGTTATAAAACATGATGCAAGTGCTGGCTCCTGACTGAAAATAAAATATGCTCTTACTTTTGCTGGAGGTCATGGAGGCTCTGCTCAGCCCTCTGTAAACCTTCCAGGTCTTTCATCATCTTCTTCATGTGATCTTTGGAGTAGCGGTTCTGGATGTAAGCAAACCAGCAGCCACCCATACCAATGACTATCGACACCACCAGCATGAAGTCCTTTAAATGGTTGTGGCTGTTCACTGGATACAAGAAAGAAAAAAACCCAGAGAATCAAGTATGGAATAAAACACGACCAGGCATGCTGCTGTAGTTCACTACTATCACATTGAAGCTGATCATTCTCATTTAACGGCATGTTTTATTCCTCTTATACCACAGCAATCTGCCAATGATATTTATTAACACAAGACAACCACATTTTATCCGTTATAGTTACCTTTAATGTTGTGGAACTTCCACACAACATGTTAGTTCCTGTTCTTACGTACGTTATAGCAGCTCTAAACAGTTGTTTACAGCCACTATGTTGAAGAGAAACCACAAAAAGTTAACTCCTCTGTTCTGAAGATATTCCAGGGTGAAATACTTAAATGTGCAACTTTCGGGTTAGATAGATACGCAAGATTTCTGCCGTGGTTGCCTGGGCACATACTCAGAAATTAACATGACATGTCTATGTGGTGCAATACCAACATAAATAGTGGGGGCAGTATAGCACCATGTGACACTGTGTCCCCAACTGGCTAAACAAATTAACATCGTGTCTCAAATTGTCTAACTGTGTACTACTCGAGGTCGTTATTAAGTACTAGCACTAATGGTTTTCCCCATTACAGTTAGTGTTTGAATTTTAAAAACTTCTTAAACCTGACGAAAGGTCTGTTCTGAGTACCTTTAGTATCTTTTGATCATGACAACAATCACGACAACGGCAGAAAGTTTTTAAGAGAAACAGAGCTCATCAGTGTGTTTAACATCGCTGTGCATGAAATCACTAAACGTTACATTTCAACTTAGAAAACAGATGGACTGAGATATTTTGGCTCTGACGTGTTGTCTAGTGGATGCGGCTCTTAATCCTCCAGATTTACATAAGATATGTGAGCAAGTATGTGAACAATGTCACTCGCATAGCAGCTGCATGAGCTCAGGCTCGCGTCGGGAAAGTGAAGTATATTTGCACCTCAATGGTTACAAAGCGAAAATGTTAAATGAATATCTTCTTATCTTGAAGAGCTGCATCTGCCGTACAAGTTTTTTTTTAGATTTAGCTGTTGTCATTAAAACTATAACATACTGGAACGAGAGCATTAATATGAAATTTGCACTGTTTATTGCAAATAGTTGTCACAAAAGTATCATTTTTCTACACAATCTCCATTTCAATCCAGCATTTAATTCCTACAGTTGCTAATTTATGTTGCACTTTTAAGGTTTTCATTTGACTCAGAGCTGCTGTTACGGTAAATTAATAAACACCGTCTAGCTAATCAGAACAGGGCTGCGGTATAAACAAAGACAAGTAGAAATTTCGAACACTGCATTGTACAGATTTGTACGTCGGGTTCCTCAGGTGCATAGTCTGGCAAACAGCGGAATCAGTCCATGTAGAGACACGTGCTAAATTCCTACCGTTCATCTGTGTGTGCTAACTGGGGCCAAGGCTAATGTAGACAATACACACAAGGAAAAAAAACTGCACATTCTTCCCTGCCAGATTTTCCCCAGAAAGAAAATTCAGAGTAGCTGTGAGATTCTCAAGGCACTTCCTGAAATGATTTGAGATATATATATATATATATATATATATATATATATATATATATATATATATATATATATATATATATATATATAT
>CM075016.1:21279079-21296880 GCA_037576675.1 Pangasius sanitwongsei | reverse complement strand
GGTAGTGTAGCTATTATAGGTAGTGTAGCTATTATAGGTAGTGTAGCTTTTATAGGTAGCGTAGCTATTATAGGTAGTGTAGCTTTTATAGGTAGCGTAGCTATTATAGGTGCTGTAGCTATTATAGGTAGCGTAGCTATTATAGGTAGCGTAGCTATTATAGGTAGTGTAGCTTTTATAGGTAGCGTAGCTATTATAGGTGCTGTAGCTATTATAGGTGCTGTAGCTATTATAGGTAGCGTAGCTATTATAGGTAGCGTAGCTATTATAGGTAGTGTACTACAAGTACAAGGTTTTCAAGAAAGTACAGGCAGTATAGTTCAGGCAGTATGGCACAGTTTTTATAGGTAGTACAGGTAGTGTAGCAGGTAGTGTAGGGATTCATCGATACCAATACTAGTACTGATACTGGTCTCATTTACTCATACTAGAAAAAAAATAAAATAAAATGCTCCCATACCAGGTGATACATAACTATGTGACGTAAACCTAGTGTACGTTCACTCTAATGAACAGAGGACACAAAATGACAGCAATGTAGATGCATTTTCTAATTAATGACAGCAGTCGAAGCAAAGCAGACTGCAAACTTACTTTACAAACGTATTTACAAACAAACGTACTTTACTTACAGCTGTACGAATCCCCCTCCTGCTCTTCTCCCCTGCAACCCTACTCCATCCAAGACGGCTACTATAGCTAGCTGATGCACTTCATTTACAAACAACTCGCTAACGTTATAAAGAACGGGCCTGGTAGCCTGAGTGCATGAATACACACGCGTGCGCTTTTCACGGCTGCTGTTTAAACCGGAAAGATGAACAGAGCTAAATAAAAATCGCTCTGTGTCTCTCACATCGATGAAAATAACGAATTTGTTTCTTGCTGGAGGACAGTTAAGGAGTTACTTCAATAGATCAAGTTTGCAGCTTTTGTTTTTTTTTTTTTAAAAATCAACAATTATTCAAATTAAACAAAAAGATACACTTGTATTAGAGGTACAGGCAGAGAAAATAAAAAATAAAAGAAGCAAACGTCTACAGCACCAGGTCAATAATTAACACTGTGTATATACACTATGGCTTTTGGCCAACACAAATAATCCAAAGTATGAGTTGATGGTGAAATATGCAAAATTATACAAATTCACAGTAACCATAAGTAGTCAAAGTAAAACAGGACAATGTATCCCAAAATTAAAACGCTAAGTACTCATGACTCAGCACAAATCGACACTAAAAATTCTCCCAGTAAAATTCGTAACATATCGGCTACACGGATAAACTTTATAAACTGGATTCAGACCAATCAATCATACAATAAAAAAAAAAAAACTATAGAAACCCTGTAATTAGGCTGTAATTAACGGTAATGACTGTAATATTGTCATTCAACGGATCCAGCTACTTTCTTCATTTCAGGCTACTGCTTACATTTTTCTGACCCAGAACATAACGCCGCCCTCAGCAAGTTACAAACCGCTCCTTTAAATTCTCATTCAAAGAAACAACTTTTCTGAGTCGTGACATCATATTCAGCTCCACTCATCCGTCTCACTAACAAATGCATATTGTGTTTTAATTTTAGTTTTTATAACCCACTTTACTTATCTAGACATACTCTACCCATATTTTTGTAACCTTTTGCTAATCGTGTATTTGGGCTGGGAACTCAACGTATAAAATGTTACTAATCGCAAACAAGCGCCATAAAATTACAACAAAATCAATCATTACATGTTGAGGAAGGCAAAGTGATTCTGTAATCATTTCATGAACACAGCATGAAAGCAAACTCTGAAATAGACTAGAATGGATTGGATTGATTGGACGGACAGACAGAAAGATGGACAGACAAAAGGAGAATGAATAAAGAAATGAATAAAAAATAAATAAATGGAATAATAAATATAACAAAAAGAACCTGGACAAATAAATTACGCAATTATCAATGAAATCAAATAAAGACATAACTATTGATGTGAACTGAAAGGAAAAAAAAAATAAATGGAAAAAGAAAAAAAAAAAAAACCTAAATGAAATTTAGAAAATAAAGAAACGAAATGGAAAAAATTAAATGAAATAATGAAATGAAAAATAACGAAGTGACGTAAGGAAAAGAAATTAATAAAAAACAATTATATAAAATGAAGTCAATAAAAAAATGAACTGGAATAAATCAAATAAATGATGTAAGATATTACATGAAACAAAGAAACAAAAAAGAACTAAAAAAAAAAAAAATTACTAAAAAAGAAAGTAAAATTAGAATGAAAAGAAAATGAAATAGATTGAAAGTGAAGAGACATGCGTACCTTTCGAGCTCTTCCACGCGTTCCACAGGTCCTCCACACTGATGAACTGGTCATCACCATGAAAACTGTTGTGCTTGGCTTTGGGGTCGTGGTAGTTCAGGTCCTCTCTCAAGAACTGTGGGATGAGAACCGGAGTCTTATAAGATCCAAACTGACAACTTTCTGAAAATCGACTGCAGTTTATAATTGAGGGCGTATCTAAGCTATACCGCAGTAGATATGGTTCATATTGATGTCATGTGCAAAAGGCCTCCAGAAGCCATGGAGCAATCCTGGTGTGATCATGGACACTGAAACCCAAGACTTCACACTTAAAGAAGTTTCATAATCCATGAAGTTGAGACGCAAAAAAAAAAAAAAAAAACCCCACAAGCCATTCGGCCATTTTGTTGCATCACTCGTCAGCACTTGTTTTTCATCTTTTCATCTTGACGGTGAAAGACGATGTGACTTGCAGAGACAGATAACCAGTTAGCCAAAGACAAAATGTTAGTAAAGGTAAAATCCTACAAAGGCAAAGGCCAGGGCAGGAACGGCAGCTAATACAAATGAATACTTTAATATGACAAACATTTAACATTTGAAACCACGTTGCCAGGTGCTTTAAAACCTTTTTTGCTTTAGCACTGATAGACTATTTCTTCAGAAAAAAATAAGCACTAATAACACTATTGTAAACATATCCTGTTGCATTTAGCTTTGTGTTACTCTGGTAATGTAAACTGCATTTTTCATGACTGCCACTGTTTTTTTGTTTTTTTTTCCCCCATTATCTTCTCGATTTGTTCTTGGCCAGTTTTTGGGGGGATTTTTTCCCCATTTTCTCCCTAATTTAGTCAAAATGTGGCCAAATCCCACACATCATTTACAGTAGCTCAGTTACCAATCGGGGAGAATGACGGCTAACACGTGCTTCCTCTGAGACACGTGAAGCCAGCCAACAGCATCTTTTCAAACACAAGAGGAAAACTCTATCCGCCCTCTTCTGCATCCATGAGCTCACAGACACCGACGATTGGCTAGTGTCACTGTGATTGACAGGGGAGCTGCAGAAATGCTTTCCCTCTGATCCAGAGAGCACGGCCAGTTTGGCGCACTTAGATTTCCAGCCACAGACGGCTGTGGCATTGTCGAGAGTCGAACATGATCTCTAGATATAGATATAGATTAGATTATTATCGAAATATCGCAAATATAAATATCGCGACATGCATATCGCAAGGGCTTGCGATAACGGAATGATATTAATACTTCAAAAAGTTACGAAAAATTCAGAGTTTTAGGGCGACACAGACAGCAGAGATTACTTTCTTTTCCTCAAAAGAACATGAAACATTTATGGTGGTTATGTCATTTTCAGTTTTTAAACATATATATATATATATATATATAAAATTTAAATTGATTTTACACACTTATACCATTATAGTACCGCATATCGCATTATTTATCGAGTTATCGCATATCGCGTTTTTCTTCAATATCGTGCAGCCCTAATATAGATAGAGTGAACATCTTCAGGTTGCTCCACTGGGTAAAGGTTAAAACTAATGCTGCTGTGCAGATGAAAACTGATTTCAGGCTTGTACTGTTTAGTAGCTACAGGCTACTTTAATATTCTCATAAAAAGGAATGAGATGAGACGGCGGGTTGTAGTCGACCGCAGGCTTCGAGACGGATACCTGTGCTCTAGAGTGTATTCATTTGTCTCATCGTAAAAATTCACTGGCTGTAAGCTATCAGAATGCCATGTCGCGCGACTGAATGCATGTAAACGCAACACTGAAGTCTTGCTGACTGTCTTTGTGCAGCATCCAAACAAATGAGGGATTTCACCTCACTGTTCTTTCGGTCTAAGAGTTCCGCCACGTCAAACTGACTGTCAGCCCCTGGATGAAGTCGGAGGATTGTGGCTGACTGCCACTCTCAGTTTTTGGAGGGTTTCATACACCATGTGCATGAACTGATCCTTGTTAGTGCCCATTAAGCATGATGAATGAGCGTCCAGGCCCAGACGCCAATTGGCTGCTCATCTGAGTGATTCAGTGCAGTAGAAGCGAAAAAAAAACAAACAAACAAAAAAAAAAAACCCCCTAAGGTCAACTTTTGCTTTGCTCATTAGTTCTCACATTCCCGCTCTTCTGCTGTAGCGAGCTGTATTTCTGCAAGAAAACGGTCAAGCAAACTGTTTGAATTCCGAGAAGACGTTTTAAACAGGTTCACGTCGCACACGTTGGGCATTAAACTGTCGTCTTTGTGGTGTGTGAGGCAACAGGAGGCGATCCTGTCAGCCTTCGACAAAGTAATTTGTCTTAGACTATGTACGGTTGCGCCGCTGAGTAAAGATGTGCAGTACGACAAAAATATCACATCACGATACTTGAATATATTTGCACGATACATGACCTGCATCTGTAAATATAAATTAACTAACAAACTGTCAGATCTGCTGCAAGAAAACTGCCAAAGTTAAGAACTGTTAAACTGAGTTTGATTATACTTTTATTAAAAAAAAAAAAATTAAAAATCGCAATGCTGAAAAAGAGACAAAAATAAAATACTGGTTTAAAACTTTAAATTAAGGCCTAAATCCAATACCCGCGACTGGGATTAGGCCGATAGCGGCAAAGCCCAAAAAAAATAAAAGAATAAATTAAATAAAAGAAATTAAAAAAATAATAATAATTAAAAAAAATAATTGATCCAATCGTATAACAAATAGAAAAGATTGGAATTGGAGAAGATTTTTTTTCGGAACTGCAAATGTTTACATAAAAAAGAGACTTGAATTATTTGTTAGGAGTGATTTTTATTATATTTATTTTATGATTTTATGATTTTATATACTTATATTAGTAGAAAAATTATATTTGCAGTGTAAGTGATTTGTGTGTGAAAGCTGTGGTTTTGTGCAAGTCATGTTTTTTAGCTATGTTTTTTATAAGCGGTTCAGTTAATAAAATATTTTAAAGCTTTGCAGTTTGTAAAGAAATGATATTGGATTGGTATCGACAAAAATACAGATCTACAGATTAGTCTCTAAATAAAATAATAAAAAAATTAGGAACTGTTGCACAGAGCTTGATGATACTTTTATTTCATGCCTACAAAAACTAAAATCAAACTCTTAAAAAAAAAAAAGGAAGAAAAATGTAAAAAAATTCTGCTAACAATTTAATTTTAAAGATCAAGTGAAAAATGTACATAAAAATCGGCTCCTTCCATTCAGTTGTGTAGTTTGTAATTATTTAAAGAACATTAAAGTCATAAATCAATACCATGGTACTGACGATATCTCAGAACAGTGTATCGTGATATAATTTATTACAATATTGATATTATATTATCATAGGTCTACTTCTGTATCCCAGGGTATAAGCAGAGCACTCGTGTACGTAAAACAAATAAGTGTCTCAATCAGTACACGCCTTTAAGACCTAGTGTTAAAAACATCTTAACACTAAAGCTGTGGAGGACAGAAAACGGTGACTGTGTGTTAGCGTGTAAAGAAAACCAGCTGTTTAAAACAAAAAACCTGCTGAAAAAGCAAACTAATACAGCTCATGGTGAGAACTTACGCACCTTTAGAGCTCAACATCCACACTGAGACTCAGCGTAAGAACAGTTTACTGCAAAATAAAAATAAAAAAATGCAACAACTTTCAAAAAACTCCATATAAAATAAATGTGAGCAACCAAGGGGATGTAGGGCAGATCCTTCAAATCCTGCACTTTTAACTGCATTTTAAATTAAGATCACAAATTTTGACTTCAATTTATTCTTCTAAACTTACTGCAATTCAGATATAATGAAGTTTTCTTTTTAGGAGTTATTTTTTTTGGAGTATTAAATAACAAGCTAGTGTAATAAATAAGCTTATGCATAGATCTGATTATACTGTTTTATCACCAGGTGTACTTATAATCTAATATTTAAGATAGCATAATAAAGCTGTTTACAAATTAGCAGATTAGTTGGGATAATAATGCACCATATGATTGGTCTGAGAAATCGTCCGAGTGGTTCAATTCGAATTTCAAAAGTCGAGAAAATCTCAACTCGGGTCACTTGTCACGCTGTCGCTTGCTGCCTTCAGACTGAAATCATGGCTTCGTGTCGCACGCGTAGAAAATGAATGAGCCGAAGCTATAGATCCGCATCACCGAGCCAAATAATAATAATAATAATAATAATAATAATAATAAACACCAAGCTGTCACTTTGGTAGTGCCATAAAATACTTCAAAGCTATCATGTGTGGCATCACATAAACAGTGAAGGAACTGAAGAGCTGCCCAATAACCTTGTCACTAGAAAGCAAAAGCAGATCTCAGAACTGTCCTGTGCACAGATGGGAAAAAGCTGGCTCAAGTAAGATGACACGCCCCCACAACATACTGCTCATATGACAAGAAGCCAGGAGAGGCACAGGTCTTTCATACTGTTCAGATCAGGTGGATCAACTCTGGGGGGGGTTTCAGATTCCCCCAACAGCACAGGCATGGGGGATGTTTTCTACTACGAGGTTTCCTGCAGCTATTTTTAGACAAGCTGGTGTCCTTGAAGAACAAGTGTCCCATGTCTAAACCATGCTCACCAACACTGACCTCAACTTCAACTGCAAGTTTCAATCAATCCAAACTGATCCGTACGTTTAAACACGTACATACACACATAATGTCCTGACACTGGACCTCATTTATCAAGCTGGAAAAGAACAGATTCATTCATAAATCATTCGTACGAGCGTTTACACAAGACATTTGGTATTCATGAATATTCCATAATTCAGATTTTTTTAAAAAATTATATCCTAACTCGTGCTCCTGTGTGTGCGCGTGTGTAAATTTACGCATAAGAAGACTCGGCTAACTAATATAAACCTCGACTTGATCGACTTCAAATCATATAATTTGCATGGATTAATGCACTTTTATATCTGGAATATACTGTGGAATTTAAAGGGCTTATTTTTATTAAGTTTACAGCGTTTAGCAGACGCCCTTATCCAGAGCGACTTATAGAAGAGCTTCAGAGTCTCGATCAAAAACACATCCTCATGCTAGGTCACTAGGCCAGGGACTAAGAGTATCACCCAGCACATTTTGTGAAAACCATTGGCATTAATTAAAGAAAATGTTAAAAAAGGGTGCCAACACAAACCCATAAATTAAAGACAAATAAAACTAAATATCTAATTAGGGCAAAAGCTGTAAAAAAAAAAAAAAAAAAAAAAAAAAAAAAAGATTTATCGTTTATTATTAGAAATTATATATTAATAAACATTTTTATTGTTAAAGAGTTTATTCCTCCACCTACACTTCCACTTTTCAGCCTTTACCCTGATTGCTCATTTCATGCTCCCAGCTGTCTGTGCACTCGACCTTTTATGGAGTTTTGTGGGTGGCGCTAAATGCAAATGAGCTGTAGCAGGACAGGAATGCACTTTGCACTTTACGGGCGATCAGTATGCGCATGCGAGTACGAAGAAAATCAGCTTTCTGAAACTTTTGCAAATCCGGCAGAAAATTTTAGTTTGGTTTACGCAAACATTTACACCCAACTTTATTAAAAGATTAATAAATGAGATCCAATTATTTCACATCTTTTGGGGGGGGATTTTCGTGGTTATCATACAACATTTACAAACAAACAAGAAGGTAGTAAAAATGAAAGGAAAACATTATGAAATATAAACATCAGCACACACACACACACACACACACACACAGGAACAATACCTTTATACAATTTTATCCTTTGTTTCACTTTCGTGGGTGGAGAGCTTTTGGTGGTTTGTACATCACTGTCTAAAGATTCGGAAGAAATAAAATTTCCAGACATGTCTTATGTAAGGTTGTCAGTGAACTTATGTGGTAATTATGTTTGATTCACGAGGCATAAGCGATCTTTGTATAAATCTCAGAGATGGGAGTGTCTTCATGATGCATGCCAAAGATTCCAGGAATAATATTTACACCGAAGTTTAATACAAGCTGACTGACTGTTCTGAGCTTTATTATAAGCTGATTTGGCAGCAGTTGTGGCCACACGTTTAATTTGTAGGTCGACTGACCATGACATGTAAGTAGGCTGTATCTGTTCTAGTAACGCAGTAACTTACCAAAAAAACAACCCAGAAGCGTCATTTCTCTGACATGTCCTTTAAAACGTCATCTAGATCAGTGGATCACTCTGAATTATCATTTGTTCATTTAACGCTTGTTATAAGAACCACATGGTAAACATGGATCACTTCAGAATGAGCAAACTAAGCTACGTTAGTGAGAATGTTAATGATTTGAAAGATAACACTGAAAGAGAGATAGCTGGCTAAGCGTGTCCATTATAGACAACGTGACAGTAAGAACGTCACCTCGATATCTAGCATTAGCTAGCTAGTTTCTTGATGTAGATTTTAGACGAGCTACGTAGATTTGTTAAAGCAATATACACTAGGAATATTAGCTAACTAGCAAGCTAAGCCCGTTAAATTCTTAGTTACTCTAAATTTCACAGATATGACAGCTGGCTATTTAGCGGAGCGCTGCAAAGACAGAGCTCCTCAGACGAGTTATCCCTCCTGGCTGTCTGTAACAGCAGCCGTCTTCTGTTGGCTTGGAAAGGTGTCCGATTCGATAGCATGAGGTAAAAACGAAGGTGTTTCTGAACATTTTTCCGAGTCCGACACCCAACAGCACAGCGTGACATTTCAGAAAACAAATTCTGGCTTACCTTTCCTGGGTTTATTTCTACAGCTGACTTCATACTAGGTTAAAGACGTAAAGAGCAAGCGCCGTGAATGGGATTAAAATCTGGGAAGACTCATTTGGGAGGTGTGCTTTTTAACTGGTACTCAAAAAAAACGAAATCAAGCAAGACGACTGGGAAAATGTGATGCTGTAACAGTCGTAGCATACCTCACCCGTATTCTCTGAAAAGGGTTCTGCATCTGTGCTAAAAGAGTGGCAGGCATCTCTGGCCTAGTAGCTGAAAGCGAGGTCTTAGCCTGATATATATATAGAATCCCTCGCATGATATTAAAAATCATGGAGTATTGCAGTAATATCTTTGGGTTTATTATAACCACTTTCTACAAAAATGTCATTTTCTGACCCAAACAGGAAGAAAGGAAGGGGAGGAAGCCAGAGAGAAGCTATAAAACAGAAGAGCACTAAGAAAAATAGGGCCTCCCTCATATAAACACTGAACACGGACCAAAAGCCATGAATAATTTAGTAAACACCTCTGCTTTACTTTGCAGCAACTGTGTTAGAATTTTAGCAGAGCAGACGTCTCGTAAGCAAAGCACTGACCCCATCTGTCTCCGCGACGTCCACGTTTCCGTTGGCGTCGTCGTCCATCTGCTTGTGAATGCTCCGGATGGCCTCGAAACTGAGAATGGCATTTTCGTCTTGGCACAGGGGCTCGTCGATGCGGCACAGCTCTGGAAGGAAGACAGACGGTGGGGGTGAAGAAATAAAACAAAGCCAGGCTGCACTTTTTCCTAATCAGCGTTCAATTACACTGAGCATCATTCATGCGTATGAACGATGGAGGAACG
This sequence comes from Pangasius sanitwongsei, assembly GCA_037576675.1. NCBI lineage: Eukaryota > Metazoa > Chordata > Actinopteri > Siluriformes > Pangasiidae > Pangasius > Pangasius sanitwongsei. Next base: position 21,287,001 of record CM075016.1, on the reverse strand, counting down.
TGATAAATACAACACCTTCTACCTAAAGTGAAATGATAATTCTGGGCCAGTGGGGAATGAAACACTGCCGCCTGATGAGGCACTATAGCCAAGTGACCCTGGACGTCCTGTTGCTTTGTTCGTTCACAACCTAAAAGAAATCTCTTTATGCTAATGACAGGTGATCATGTGCAAGAATAAGAAGCCTTCTAAATTCAATTCAAATTCTTCCATGTGGAAGAAACCTTGAGAGGAACCAGATTCAAAAGTAGGGGTGTAACAATGCACTCCGGTCACAATTCAGTTTGACTCATGATACTGGCTACACGATTCGATTCTCAGAATATTCTGAACAAAATTTAAATAAAGACAAATTCTGAATTCAAAAGAATGAAAAGATAATTTTTTTTATTCCAAATTATAAACAATGCAAAACAATTTGCATTTTTATCTGTATAAAAGTAACTAAATAAAAAAGTCTATGAACAGAGGTTTAGTATCGTAAACAAAATGTACTACAGTTTCACCACATATTAAAAATAAATAAACACAATTATAAATTCTCCCAAAAATTTGAGACTTTGAAAGTCTCTGACTCTGATAAAATGATTGACTGAAACATAATGAGCTCTGTAGCCTACCTGAGGCGTCATTTTAACCAGAAATGGAGCTCCAAAGTTGGTTAAAATGCCCAACTTCCGCAACCTGTTTCTTGGAGCTCTTTTTAACCCTTATAACATGGTCGTGTAACCGTATATGGTATAATCTGTGTTAGTCATTGTGATCCGAAGCTATAGGCTATACACCCCTACTCAAACGGGAATCCATCCTGCTTCTGGGTGACAACGGATAGTGAGAATATAAATCCTTACTCTTCTACTGGTGAAACTGGAGTACATTTTGTTTACAATATTAAACCTCAAATGTGTTGGAAAGATCCTCAGTGTAAGCATCAGGGTCACTGATCTCAGCACATTTTTACTTTGAAGTAATCCACTCTATTAGGAATGAGACTTGAGCATAGTTTTTAGCAAGTGGAATCATTAGGCTGTCCAAGTGAGAACATCCCTAATCATCTTTAGGATGTCCGTGTATTCTAAAGAGCCTCGTAGAAATACAGATCTGGTACTCGAGCTCTGGAGCTCACACAACAAACAGCAAAACGCGGCTAAATATAGACTCAGCAGTGGCATTAACTTAAACTAGGCATCTCCTATTTTAGGACAGCAAATCTGTACAGCTGTTTTGTAACCACGGGAGGTTATGCGACCATCATAGGCGGAGTGTCACTCTGAAGTCACCCTTCTCCCAAAAAAAAAAAAAAAAAAAGAAAGGTCAGAACTAAAATCTGCAAGGGTTCTTCGCTTATCTACTGGAAGGTAAACCTTAAAAAAAAGTATTTGCCAATTAGAAAGGGCTTTAAAGTAGAACCATTATTGGAAGCTAGGAACTGATATCTATATAAAGAACACATTGAAGAACCATTGATCAAGTAGAGTGAATTAAGGGAATTTTTTAAAAAACTGTCATGTGAATGTAAAATCAACGCTGACTAAACATTACAGCTGAGTGTTTTTAAATATGAAATCCTCAACCCCCAGGACTTCTTTTTTTCTTTAATAAACCACCATCAAATCATGAGCTTAAACTAGTCTAAGGTGGCATGTAAGAAACAAAACAGTCAAAGAGTGTCTTATAACAGCACATCCCGAAGCGTTTTTTCTCCCTTATACCACCGCCACTGGCAAACGATTTCATTTTAATTCATTAGAACAATTTTTTTCTCTTTCTTGAAGTTAACAGGACAAAGAGAAGCAGCTTGTCATGGTACTGAGAAACCATAAAGAGCAAACTCCTCTGTCCTGAAGACTTTCCTGTGACTGCTGAGACTGGAGACTCCTTCCATAAATGCTAACCTTGCACCTTAATATCCTTGCAGAAAACTTCACCATCTCAACAACTCTCGGTTTTTCCTTTGGAAAAAATAACACAATTTTTAATCTGTTTATTATTATTCTTGTGTACGAGGCCCTGTGAATGAGCGGTTTCTATAGAAACGATCACATAACAGAATGAGTGCATTAATACAACCCTGTGACTTACAGCTGCCCCACTGTCAGACCAATCAGAATTGCAAATTCAACAGCGCTGAGATAGAAACAAAGTTTCACTGATTCTGGATTTAAAGGGCATCTCGTGATTTACAGGATTAAAGCGCATCTCGTGATTTACAGGATTAAAGGGCATCTCGTGATTTACAGGATTAAAGGGCATCTCGTGTTACAGGTGGCTCTCTGACCGGTCACTGCTATGAAATGAGCAGCAGTTGGAGGATCAGCAGTCTTTCCCCTGCGTTTCCTGGGCATGAAGGCCAGCGCACAGAGCGGAAATAGACCGAGCTCTCCGCCGGGGTGTACAGTGAAGCACGGCTGACATTACGCTGCTCACAGGAACATGACCCCGAGCGATCAGAACACACTCGAGCGTCTTGCCAGAGCAAGCAGCTCCACTCGCTGAGATTTGACCCGAGGTGTGACCCAGTAGCAATTAACTAACTCGTCATCTACTAGAGGCTATGACAAGGTCCCTCAAGTCAGCAAAAAGAGTGCAATACATATTTTTGGAAACTTCTACACAGAGAGCAATTTAAAAATATCTTTACATGCCCATATAAGGCAAGAAGAAAAAAAAAAAAAAAAAACCTTTGAGGCCAAAGTAGACACTATGCCAGCATGCCTCTTTAATTCAATTCAATTTTATTTATATAGCTCTTGACCATGGACATTGTCTCAAAGCAGCTCAAATTAGAGTTTTAACTTTAAGTCTACAGCATCAAAGTGACATTATCACGTGTTCAATGATTGAGGCTTGAGTGTAAAATGTTTTTTAGCAAGTACATTCACAGACATCTTTAGGCCATTCTTCAATATCGAAAGATTAAAGAGGTGAACTTTCTTGTCAGTTAAAATGGCAAGTCAGGAGTTGTAGAGGTGGGCGATATAATAAAAATAACATATTGAAAATCGTGAGGACATTTCTCAAGTGTCTACAAAAACACGCTATGTTTTTAACATTATAAAAACCAGGTGTTTCAAATCAGTTTGTAATTGTCATAAAAAATTAAAACATAAAATAAAATAAAAGATAAATCCCAAGACTTTAAATGTGCACTAGGTTAGATTATGTCCCTAACAGTTAAGTAGATGCATCTGACATATGAATAATTTTAATTTTACTCCTTTTTTTTTTTTTTTTTTTTTTTTTTTTTTTTTTTTGTGTGTGTGTGTGTGTGTCTGCCCTCAGCTCTGAGACCAAGTTACTGCGTCCCTGCAAACACTCCAGGGACTACATTCAGATATTCCCAAAGGATGGTAAGGGTTTTTTTGTATACTGTTATTCATACAAAGCTACAAACCTAGCTACAATATTCCAAGCTTTTCTTACAACAACAAAACCACCGATATTTTATAATATGACTGAATAAAATTCATACAGAATGTAAATTCAGCACATATTCCCCGACTCTCCACTTCATCATCATAATTAGACTCTTGTGTTGTGTTCATTATTTATACTAATGTAAACATACTCTATGAGCCAGTAGAGTTTTAGCTATAAATCATTTAATACACAAAAGGAAATTATTTTCACTCACTGGCATGTGGTGAACAGTTAGGTCCTGAATTATTGGCACCACTGAGGAAAATAAATAAAAATGAACATGTAAATCATAAACAAAAAAAAAAAAGTTCTCATGTAAGGCAGTTTTGTTGAATGCTAACACTGGTTTCAATATTATTATTTAATGGGGTGTAACGTTCGGATGATTTGGACTGATGAGCTGGGGGTTTGTGGTAAATGTTGGGGAAGAACCACATACGGGTGCGACTGTCGGGTGTCTACAAACTTTTGGTCATATAGCGGACATCATCTTCAATTCAGTTTTTTAACAAAGGTTTAAATCCGAAGATGGCTGTTGCAAAACACAGATTCTGTGTCCTGCAACCCTTTCTGTATTTAATAGACTTGTTATCATGTTGAAAGATCCAACTATGGCCAAGTCTTAACCTCCTGAAGAGGCAGCCATGTTAAAATATTTAAGCTAATATATCCTGATACTTAACAGTATTAGTGATGACATTAATCCTGACAAGACGCCGTGAACCACTGGTCACAAAACAGCCCCCATGATCCAATGCCATATTTTACAGTGGTTTTGGGGGATTTTGTTTTTTTTCCCCCCAACCACAAAAAAATTTAATTTCCCATACCTTCCACGTATCCAGGTGTCCTGCAGTAGCCAATTCTTGTTCAGAGTGAAGCCATTACCTTCCTTAAGTACTGCTTATTATAAAAGTTATACATTATATCATCTCTGTTACAAGCAGTTGTCGATAAATATGTCTTATTAAAAAATAAATCTTGCGTTTCTTGGACGTTTTGTGGAGCAGAATGCTTTAGTCAGTGTCAGATTTAAGTTCAATCCACAATACTGGGGGAAATTCAATGTTAAGAACTACGTCAAAATTCATTTAAGAAGAAAAGAAAGAAAAAAGACAAAACTCTGAATCAAGTTAAAATTATTTAATTTTTTTTAAATGTTATAAATCTATTTAACTTCTATCTATTTAACTGAATTCTAAAAATCAATTCTAAATCAATGTTAAAATAATAATTCAAAAAATCTGAATCAAGTTAAATTTATTCATATCCATACTGTAAAATGTAATTCATTTATTTAACTTACTAGAAATATAATCTAATTCAAGTTTTAAAAAAGTTTTAAAGTCCAAAAATGATTTTAAAAAAAAGTATAAAAATCTGCTGCAAAAGGCAAATGAGGACAGGAGGACGAGGCTCTCGGGGAAACAGAGATCTTGGATGCGATCAAACACGCTTTGAGCCAAGTTTCTCTAAAGTACAGCAGAACAGCTTCCTCTGCACAGCTGACATGTCGAGATGGATCGCAAAGGAAGTGCGCAAGTACAAACGGTGCTTTTAAACTCATAATGCAGTCTTCAGCTGGACAGGCGATAAAATGATACGCTGCTTATCACAACAGCTTTCAAAGATTAAGATAGGAACTTATTACTAATATTAGCGTTAAATAATATTAGTTCAGCTGGTCATAGTTGGCCTTTGCTATCAAAAGTTCATTAACTGCTGAAGCATATGAATAATGTCTTGCGATGTCACGTTAAACTATACATACTGATTTTTAGAAAAGCTCAACTTTTTAAACAATTCCTGTTACCTCGCTGTTAGAAGAAAATGGTATATACATTAGATTCTTAAAGAGGCTATATTATAAAAAAAAAAACAGGTTTCTTTGTATTATGGATAGTTATAAACTCTAAAGCTGCACTATCTCTAAGAAAATACAAACTCTGTACCTCACTTAATATGAATTCTACCTATTTTTTTTACAAATCATTCAGAATCACAGACTCTTAATGTCAGAGAAACATCTACATACTAGCTCTGGACACTATCGATATATATCGATATACATAATATCGATATTAAGATCATTCGCATCACAGTACACTTTTTGGAGATACTGCGGGAATCGCAATATGCTTTTACACCATGCTATAATTCCAAACTGACTAGAAGTAGCTGATTTGAAGTTAAAGTTTTGTACTGTTTTGATTTTTTTTTTTTTTTTTTTTTTTTTAAATGAACAAGCTTGGATCTTTAAGATTGTCCAACTGTAAACCTTTACATAATTTATTATTCTGAACTTTATTTCTCATTTTCAGTGTTGAATCATTTATTTGTAAGTAAGTATCAAACTCAGCTTTTCAGTCCTTTTTAATGTAACACTACTGCTTTGGTGTCAACTTACATATTATAATAGATATCACGTACTGTAGAAATGTCTTGCGCTACAAAAGTGTCATGATGTGATATTTTTTGTCATATTGTCCATTGTACTTCACTATGATTCGCCTTTAGTTTGTCCTTTGGAGAAAGGAAAAAAAAAAAAAAAAAAAAAAAAAAAAAAAAAAAAAAAAAAAAAAAAAAAAAAAAAAGGTGCACACATTTGTGCTGAGTTAATACTAGCGAGCAAACTTCAAATTAAGACAAACTGACAAGTAAAAAACAAACAAAAAAAAAAAGTGTGAATGGAAAGAGGCAAATTAATGTCTTCATACGGGTAAAGTCTGCTTTCAGAGATCCTTCACTTGGTACTAAAATCTCTGAACATTTCTCTCACGGAGAAACAAGCAAAGCTCAACATGAATGCATAGAAACAAGTGGAACTCGACATTAAAGTCGTAGAAACAAGTTGAGCGAACAGAAGGGAAGAGGTTGAAGAGAATCAGTTTCGATCAATCGACCTTGCTGTGACCTTGACCCTGTGTGGATAGAGTTCAAAATGTAATCAGTTCATCTGCTGGTTTCAGTGATAACTCCATATTTCTACAAACATTCAACCATTCGTTCTAGAGATATCGCACTAATGAGAATCTCGGGCAGACACACGGACGAGCCTGACGTGGAGGCGTAGCAGCGTCGGTGCTTCCTCCAAGTCACGTGAAGCCAGCCAACCACATCTTTTCAATTTGCTGCTCCTGCTGGGTCACAGGGCAGCGTAACACACACGAAGGAAAGCGCTATCCGCCCCCTTCTGCATACATGATTCACAATAGGGATTTCTTTTTTTTTTGGTGAAAATCTGTTATCATATAGAATCAAATCATGGCCATTTCATGGCCACTTTTTTGGTTGAATTTCTGTCTGCTTGAAAATAGGCATTGGTGAAAACATGTTTGTGTGTGTGTGTGTGTGTGTGTGTTTTTGTGGGTCAGAGTGTGAACGAGGCTGCTGTGGCACAAGTCCTTACAAGCAACACTGAATAATCAATCATTCAGCACACTTCTTTTCAGGTTTGGAACAACAACATGTTGCAAAACAGTGATTTAAAGCAACAAGAATACGTTTGCTTGTACGGACATGAAACTTGGTCCTCCCATCACTGTACACGCAAATATATCAGAGCAGGTTAATGCCACCTTACTGACCCCGAATCCCACAGCTCAAACATCTCCAATCTCCTGCAGCTCTCTCAGGATATTTCTCCGGCTTACACAAATACAGCTGAAGAGCAAAAACCATGATCTGGGACTTACATGAGTCAGCTTATGAATATTAATGAATATCAGAGGTCTGCTTATGAATATTAATGAGTAGGCCTAATTTTCAGAGTAAGAATCAGTTGAGATGTGTTTTATATAAATTTAAATATAATATAAAAATTCCTGCAGATACTAAAATCTAGAAGGGTCAACACAGGATAGACTGTGCAGTTATACGAAAATAATGCACGCCGGGGTGTTGTGATGCGGCTCGATGCACTGCGGAGTATAACCGCAAGGTCGAGAGTGCCTTATTCCACTTATACCACAGCGATCTACCAACCATTACAACGTCTAATTTACTAATGAACAGCAGGTCGTGCATTTTAACAGTGTGCAGTTAGATTTAATGTTGTGGAACATCCAAGAGACAAGTTGGTTCCTGTTTTCACTTACGTTATAGCCGCGAAAAACAGTTGTTCCCTCACCAGCCTCTCTCTCTCTCGCTCTCAAAAAAAAAAATAAAAATGCAGTTTGTCATTTTACTGAGAAATCAGAAATTGTAAACTCCTGTCCTGAAGACTTTCCTGTCCTGGGAAACTTTCCAAAGCACTGTGACTGTTACAAAGTTAAATAAATGTCTCCTAAGAAAAAAAAAAAAACTTCACCACATCAACGATTATAAGTTTTACTTTGTTAAACATGTTTTTCAAATCCGTTTATTAATAGTCTTAGTTAAAACACAAGTCCCTGTGTATGAGCTGTTACTACAGAAACAATAATATACAGTACTGTGCAAAAGTCTTAGGCACATGCAAAGAAATGCTGTAGAGCAAAGCTGCCTTCAAAAATAATGAAATT
>CM075016.1:21260173-21278979 GCA_037576675.1 Pangasius sanitwongsei | reverse complement strand
AGCGAAACCCAGCAGCCTTCATTCTGTTTTTATCTGAAAAGTGTCTCTTATGTAATCTGCTGCTTTCTTTACTGACACAAATATTTTTTGTGTAACATTTCATTTTGTGCTGGAAAACTAATGTTTGGAAATCTAAAACGTTTTTGTACTGACTCGATATTGTAGAAGTCATAAAATAAACATCTCTAACAAAGTTTGTACTTAAAAAAAAAAAAAAAAAAAAATAGGGTGCCTCAGACTTGTGCACAGTACTGGATTAATATAAACCTATCGTCCATGTTACAGCTGGAACTGCTGTCCGAGCTGCTGATATACAAAATACTATCTGACCAATCAAATTCGAGAATTCAACTGCGCTGTGGTATAAAGAATCCTTAATTACTTGGTATGAAGCTTAAACTATGAGAAAGTAAAAGGAATATAAAAAGAACTGAACTACAGCTAGGGTTTCAACAAACAATCGAACAAAATCGATAATTTTTGATAACAGTTTAAACAGTTCAGTCCATCGAAAATTATTCATCTTGTCCAAACACAGCAAGCAAAATGAATCCAGCCTTTATTCTGAATTTGTTTGGTTGGATTGAAACCGTTGGGAAGACTAATCCACATGAACTTCACACAATCTAAGACTAAAAATAAACAAATTTAAAAACCATATAATTGTTGATATGTTGAGTCTTTCTGTAAGGAGGTGATTACTTAGCATTTATGGAAGGAGTCTCCAGTGCCTGCGCTTTGCAACAGTACGTTTTCTGCTAAGAGAAGGTCTTCAGGATGAAGGAGTTATGGTTTGTGGTTTCTCAGGAAAATGACTTTGTTTTCAGTCTTATTAACATCAACAGAAAAAAAAAAGGGGATGGTGAGGAAATGACTGGAATGATAACAGGAACTAAGTTGTTTTGTGGACATTCCACAATCTCAAATGTTAACCATAAATAGATAAAAAGTGTGTCATTCATAAATATGTTTAAAAAAAAAAAAAAAAAAAAAAAATGTGGAATGTAGAAGGATTATTTTCCAAGAATGTACTGCTCCTGGAAAATAATCAACTTTAGGGTTGGAACATCCCAGTAACATCGCATAGTTTATCAATAACAACACAAGGTGAAGTGTTGTATTAGTAAAATTGGTGTTAAATTGTTTGCTAAATTAATTTAGTGGACAAACCTATCATCTGTTAAGGTCAATACCCTCCCTTAAGGAGAGTATGATGTTAATTACATCGTTATGTAATAATTTTAATAACAGAGAATAACTTTTTTTTTTTTTTTACTTTTGTCCTCATTTCCCTTTTAAAATTGAATTTCCAGTTCAAATCTATTTAAATAATTGTCCTTGCTGGTAATGTTAATTACTCAAATCCGGCTCTTTTGTACTACCCTAGTCCTACTATCGTACCCGACAGTTATCTGTACTGAACCATGTCACCGAGTTAAAAGTTTAAACTTTAACACTCTTAAGCAGGTGCTTTACAAGGCCAGTAAATCACAAACTCGGTCTATAGTGCCAGTGATGTGGTTTTAATGAGTGAGTGAACAGGGACCCGGCGACGGACACCTCGACCGGGTCTGATGTCGTAATATCACTCAGCACCTGGGCTCTGTTCCAGCCGTTTCCGACGAAAAACCCTACAGCACTCTGGACTTCAGCCATGATACTTCAGTCACTGACGCTTCTCAGATATATTCTGCTCTTACAGTAATACGGGAAGAAGACATCACCGAGGCCGTGAGTCATTTCTCGAGAGGGTTTGATAGCTTGTGTGTTTCATCTTGTTGCGAAATAAAAGGAAATAGACTGAGAGTGATAAATGGTGGGTGTCACTGCATTTGAAGTAGAATTTAAGTTGCGTGTAACCAGCAATCGCATGAAAAAAATGCGATGTTTAGGTTTAATTTATTTTTGGGTTAGGTCAAGCTCGCTGTCTAAATATAAATATAAATGCCACAGTCATGAGCTCCATACTACAGTTGATGTAAATTCAGATATAAAAGCCCAAAACCTAAACAATGCCAGCAATCAATCAATCAATCAATACATTCTACTACTTGTCGTTGTCCATCATCCATTGTGCTGTGTTTAGGTGCACAGGTTCACATACATTATTATAAAAATGCCAATAAATATGCAATTAAAAAAAAAAAAAATAGATTTTGTGTAATTAAGCTCTAATAATAATGCTATAATAAAAATAAAAATGAGAGTACACCGAATTTATTAGTGCTATGTAAGGAATAACACACTCTTGTGCTGTTGTAAGAATGATGTGGTCTGATGAAGCAGTGTCACTGCTAGAACTGTTAAGTTGATTATTTTCCTCCAACAACACATCTACAAGTGTTTTACTCCTCTTACACCACAGCAATTTGCCAAAAATGATCATTTTTAAATTTATTCAAGAATGACATTGCATACTTTTTATCTAATTATAGTTACATTTAATGTTGCTGAATGCCCACGAAACAAGTTAGCTCCAGTTCTCACGTACGTCATAGTAGCTATAAGCAGTCGTTGCCTCACCAGCCTCTCTGTTTTTCCCTCTCTTGAGAAAAAACAAAACAAAACAAAACAAAAAAAACCCCACACACAGCTTATCATGTTAACAAGGAAGAAACCACTAAGCATAAAAACTCCCCTGTCTTGAAGACTTTCCTGAGGTGGAAAACTTACGGATTGTTACTAAAGGTGGTGACTCGGCTGCCGGTGAGCATGCTAAACAATCTGAGACCTCCGACATGCAATTTTAAATCAAAAACAAGGAATTCTGTCTGTGACCGTATTAGAAGAAGCCTTTGTGTGTCACATATACGTTACAGCACAGTGAAATTCTTTTCTTCGCATATCCCTGCTTGTTAGGAATTCGGGGTCAGAGCGCAGTGGGTTAAGGGCCTTGCTCAAGGGCCCAACAGTGGCGGCTTGGTGGTGATGGAGCTTGAATTACTACACTGTAATTCACTACACTGCAAAGACAAAACGTCTAGCTTTCAGGATAAACTTAACACGGAGTAAGTAAGTAAGTAAGTAAGTAAGTAAGTGTAACCGAACCATGATGCCTTGCTCCTGCTGTATTTGACAAACTGCCATGATCTCAGTGAAGGCAGTGTGCTTAATGGAGAATGTGCATCCCGTCTATTCTCAGCGTGGCTACATTTAGAGGCTGAACAATTTCTAAATCAGACTACAGCTCCACTCACTCCAACGTACAGTGTCTTCTGATCGACACACAAACTGTGCACTTTCAGGGGCAGAATCTAAGCTGTGTAGAGCAGGGGTTCCCTAACATGCTTGCAAGAGAAAAATCACAAAATCTCCTCTTTTGTTTCATTCGATTATTTTACAAATTAATATTAGAAATATCAGATATTGTGCGATAATATTCTGAAATGTTACTGGGAGTCATTCAGACAAGCTATATTTAAATTAATAGGGTACTTTTTTTTTTTTAAATTAATTTAAATGACCATATGTAAATTAATAAGATCACTTTAATCTTTTCACTATCCTGACCTGCTGCACTAGCGTAGTTTAGAAATAAAAATGGACAAATTTCACCGTCCATCTACCTCCGTTAAACAAACTATTATAGTTAGTGTTTGAATTTTAAAAACCTCTCATGCAGCCTTTACACCTACCAAAAGGTTTGTGTTGCGTAACAGCCTTCTGGATTTTCTAGATATCTAGTAAAAACCTTTGAACATAGAGACACAGCTCATGACAAAAATCACAACAATGGCGGAAAATGTTTAAGAGAGACAGAGCTCGTCAGTGTGTTTAACATCGCTGTGCTTAAAATCATTAAACATGTTGGAAACCAACTTGGAAACCTGATAGACAGGGACGTTTTGGCTCTGACAGGCCATCTAGTTAATCATACTTTTAAATCTTCTGGTTGTATGAACAATGCCACTCGCGGGGCCACCGATTCAAATATCAACCACCCCGGCGTGGATTATTTTCCTATAACAACACAACACTTCCCACTAGACTGGTACGTCAGGGCAAGGAATATTCCTTTGGTTTTTAAGTTAGTCACATTACACATATGTATGTTACTGACACATAATAAAATGTAAAATGTATCAAGAACAGTAGCTGTATATTACAAATGTGAAATTTGAAAAGATAACGTGGGGTGATAAATTTATGATGTCTATTAGTTTCCTTTTCTCAAAAAGGTTTGGAACAACAGTGTAGACAATATTCGCATTTCTACCAAATGGTAAAAAGAGCACGGCTGACATACCGTTGTCGAGTTGTTGGGGCTCTGTGCTGACTTGATTGAGCTTGTCGGCTCGACAGTCCCCGAGCAAACATAGGCAGACGATCCACAAAGCTGCCAGTTTGCTGAAATCCATACCGAGACGTCTGGTTTGATCTGCGGAGGAGAAATGGTTAGAGCGGATTGAATTTAAATGCCATTTCTGCCGAGCCACATCGTCGGACAGTTGTTGCGGCATAAAACTGACTGACATTTTGCTACACAAGTTCACTTCGCTACCAGAAAGATTCGAGCTGGCTTCAACTGAACTAACCTCTCATTACTAAATGAGACAAGTAAAGGAAAATAATCAGTGATGGGATGGTGTCGAGAGGTGGAGTTAAATATTTTCCTTAAAACATCATGTTCCTGACAAGTTTTATTCCTCTTCTACAACTGCATTAAATTCTTTATTTATTTATGAAAGAATGTGTACTTTTTTTTATCCATTTATAGTTACATTTAATGCTGTGGAAGGTCTTAAACGATTGTCAGAGATGCTGTTGTAGAAAAGCAATCTTTTGAAAGCAGGGGAAGGAAACCTTGGCTTTACCCACCATGATTTTATTGGTTTACCAGAAGATTACAGACAAATGTGAACAGTACTGATGAATCGTGTAGAATCTGAATAAAGACTAGGAATAATGGAAATAAATAATGGAAGCTGGTTACAAGTCAGTTGTAGCTGTAATTGCTATTATTAGCATTTAGCCAGGTTTTTAAAGCTTAATTTAAAGGTCACAAACAATGAAGTCGTGACTCAAATAAACATATGGAGTTATTAGCCATAACTAGTTTTTATTAAATTTTTTGTAAATAAAATTATCTAATCTACACGTGCACATGCTTGTGGAGAACACCAGTGGAGCTGCTCTTTGAATTCTTGTATCGCGATGTTGCCCTGATAAACTACACGCTGTTTCTTTTTTTTTTTTTATTTAAATCTTTAAAGGATGTTTTGTTGCTCTGCTCTGAAGTCAGACAGCAGATTATTAGGGTTTGTATAAGATTCAAAGTAGGGTAAAAGGAAACATTTGCATGATACGACATGATTTATTTTTGTTGATTATAAAGCATGCACATTTAATTCAATGTCCATCTTGATGGCCATTGCGATGCGTGGAATCTATTGGAGATTCCCGAAACTATCGTCAATTGTTCCAAGCCTACGAAAGACATGAGCTAACAAGAAAAAATGTCCACTTTGAGTTCAGGTTTACTTAAAGTTACACTTAAAAGCCCAACTCTGTTGACGGTTAACATTTTAAGCCTGTGTGTGAGTGAAATTATATGGCAGTATTTGTAAAAATCTATTAATCGAACTTGTGTATATTTACTCAGCAACAGACGTCGATTGGGTTTTATTCAGCATGTTCAAGATGTGGTAAAAGGAACAGTGTGTAATTACTAAATAAATAGCATTTTTCTATATTTAATATGCCGAGTATGTTATTCCATGATAGTGATATCAATAAACTACTTTACATTTAGGAATAAGAGTGCTACATCTTTTAATGTTCGGACCCAAAGTTGGTTATTTTTCTCTGACAAAATGTTCCAAAATATTTTATTCCTCTCATACCACAGTAATATGCTGATTTACTTATTAAAGTACAACATGTACGTTTTATCCATTTATAGTTACCTTTAATGGTCTGGAAGGTCTGGAACTACTGTTAAGACTGCTGTTATAGGAAATTAATCAACATCTTTTAGTCAGAATCATATAATGGCATTTAGGGCCTTGGTATAAAAAAGAAAATACAACATTTCGAGAAAAAAAGTTGCAAAATTTCAAGAATAAAGTCAAAACATTTCAAGAAAACAAGTCAGAATATTTAGAGAATAAAGTACTATTTTTTTTCGAGAATAAAGTCGTAATAAAATCGTGATCATACCATACATATCGTGATATGATATTTTTGTCAAATCGTCTACCTCTTCGCCAAACTGAAGTAATCAGAGATTTTCTTTCCCCCCAGAAACAACGTGATAGCAAAATAACTTTATATTTATAGAAAAATATTTTCCCCCTCAAACAACTCTATTATTATTATTATTTTATTTATTTTTTTTTTTTTTTATGCTTATGTAATATTATACCGCATATCCACCTGTGAGGTGATTAGTTGGCAAGCTAGCAAGGTTAGCTTAGCTATCTGTGCTGCTATTCCTTCAGTTCAAAGCTACTAATTCCTTCGGTGTCATTAGATAAACTTTGCGTCTTCTTTCTTTAAAAAATGTATTACATATAAATGACAAGTCTTTTAGCTTACTGAGGTTTAATGATAAACACTGAAAACATTCAGAAACAGAATCAAGGTATCACTCAGTGACATATCACGACATTTAACGTTAAGCTAGCCATGCTAATAGAAAAACGCCATGACACAAAGTTGTGTTGCCAGATTGTGCGACTTTTATATTCTGCGTGCACAATTTAAATCACTTTGGATGGATTGCATTTTTTTTGTAAATGAATTGTAATGTAATAGAGTTGCATTTTAGTACGATTTAGTGTGAAATTTATATATTTTAAACTGTGACTAGGATTTGTTTAAAACGCTTTAAACCGTGAGGAGGAATTAACTGCATTCAATCTGGCAACCCTGACCTTCACGCGCAAGCTCGCGATTTTAGCACCAACCGTCATTTTTTTTTTTTTTTTTTTTTTTTTTAAATAACTGACAGTAAGTATGCAGTAAATATTCATAGCAAGGAAAGCTAACAGATTAAAATGGATAAAATGACGCAGGTAGATCATGTTAAAAACCGTGTCTTTTGCGTTAACAAAGAGAAAAGAGTGACACTTTTAGACGAAATGGATAGTATTTGTATAAAGAAAAAAAAGGAAAATAATAACAATAAGCGTGATACCTCAGGTTTGCGTCGACTTTTTGAGATGTAAAAAAAAAAAACAAAAAAAAAAATCACAGGATCCTTTATGTCCTATTCCAGCTCCAGGGAGAGTCCTGACCGCAGTTCTCCATTGAGACACCCTGCAAACACAGCTGACAGCCTGGACGCTTGTTATAGTCACTAGAACCAGTCCTCCTGGTTGTTTAATTCAGAAATAAGAGATAAGATCAGCTCGTCGCTTGGTACAGCTCCGTGGAGTGGAGTGGAGTGAGCTGTCTGTGCTCTGCTCAGCTCAACTCGACCTGCATTGCAATGGATCAGTACGGAGTGTCTGTACACCAGCCAACAGAGGGCTGGAGGGAAAAGCTTCTCACCAGCTAACCTCAGCAAATTACAAGACAGACGTGTGCTAATCCTTTTAATAAATCCCTCAGACATCCAAATTTCAGCGTGCACTGAAAGACAGGCTGTAGCTGCCTGTGTATCGGTCCTCTTTCCCCCTCACACTCGCCCCCGCTTCCTCACTCCTCACTAGCACGCTTTTTTGAAAGACTGCAGACAGGGTTGCCAGGTCTTTCATTAGAATAAAACTCAAATTAAATATAAAACGAGATCCGTACACGCTAAAATATTGTTATAGTCAATTATTATTAATATATATATGCCATAATAAATCATGTAGTGCGCATTAAATGCTCAAGAAACTAGAAAACAAAAGGCAAGAAACCTTTAGTCATTAATTGTGATGTGTGGTTCGCGAACGAGTCGCTCCCTGAGTCGGCTCATCGAGTCGGCTCCTTCATTCGGCTCATCGAGTAGGCTCTTGTAGGTGAATCAGAGCCGACTCACATACTGTATATGAACAATAGCATCACCCTACATCCACAGTAGCAAGCGACAAGCAGCTGTTCATTTTCTAAGTACATTAAAGAAATAGTGTCCAAAAGCATCAGCCCAACAAATGACATCTGAACTCAGATTTTCTCAATTCTATGCAAATTAGTCTCCATTGATTCATTGGCCCAAACCTATAGCCCCAGTGGTCAATGGATAAGTCACTGGCCTCATAAGCCAGCAGTTATGGGTTTAAGTCCCATCTTGGGTTGAAGAGTTAGTAGTGTGGCACAGCAGAAGTGTGCTGGACCCATACCCCAGAGATCAATAGATCAAAACCAAACCTATGGCACATGCAGTCCAACATTTCTTCAGTTTCCCATTCACAACTTTGATTATTACCTGCTATAAGTCTTCATTTGCGGTTTGACATTATATAGAAAACACCACTTCCTTAGAAGGAAGTAGCAGAAATCGTTGTTGCCTCTATTGAGTATACGTCTATTGCTAGTATAGATAGATTGCTTTGCTAATCTGCCAGCAAAGCTAGTACAAACAACCAATTTCCACACTGATTAGTGGATTTAATTTGTGTTAGCTTTAGACGTTATATATACCTACTACTGTGTAAAAAAAAAAATAGCGACAACAATAGCAGTCATTACACATCCGCAAAGGACAAACCACAAACGACACAAGCGACTTTTTTTTTGCTAGTGTGAATGTAGGGTAATAGTGATGTGTTATTTTAGGGTAGTGGTAGCTCAGTGGTTAAGATGTTGGCCTACTGATCAGAAGGTCATGAGTTCAATCCCCAAAACCACCAAGCTGCCACTGCTAGGCCCTTGAGCAAAGCTCTCAACTGCTCAGTTGTATAAAAAGTGAGATAAATGTAAGTTGCTTTGGATAAGGGCATCTGCCAAATGCCATAAATGAGTTTATAAACTTTTTGAATCTGGATATATATATATATATATTTGGGGATTGCTGCATGCTAAAGACGTACTGTATGTGTATATCAGTATATTAGGGGATGGAAAATAATTTATTCATCTTCAGAAAGTGCTTTATCCTGGTCAGAATCATGGTGGATCTGGATCCCAGGTGCACTGTTCATGAGGCAGGAACATACCCTGGATGTGATGCTAGTCCATCACAGGGCACCATGAACACATCTAGGGGCAATTATCGTAGCCAGTCCATCTATTGGCATGTTTTTGGGAGATTGGAGGAAACTAGAGAAACCGAAGGAAACCAGCACGGACACGGGGAGAAGACGTCAAACTCCACACAGGCAGCGAGGATCCTGCAGCTGTGAGCTGGTTAGCGCTACCCGCTTCACTACACTCCTGACCAGGATGGAAATGAATCTTCTTAATGAAGCACAGACACAACAGCACAATAACACAATAGTGTTCATCAGCCAGGTTTGTAGTGCCTTGTAATCTTATTCAGCAATTACTTCAATACAAATAATGTTATTTTGTTGATTAGAAGCTTGTCATTGTAAGTTGATGAAACAATTTCAGCCTCAGTCAGGCAAAGAAGAACAGTCATTTGAGAAAAAAAAATACTGCATACTTTTAATGGAAAAAAAAAATGGTATTGATCTGTTTGGGAGCTGAAAGAGTCGACTCTATTGGTGAGTCAAATGAACTGACTCACTGAAAAGATTCAGATTTCCAATCACTGCTCATTAAACTCGATGAATATGCAAACTGCAAACACGCTCATGTCCTCCTGCCACCCTAAACAACACATCACCACCAGTGCCTGCTGCTTGTTCAAGCTTGTTCATTATTTTTTTTTATAAGAAAATCCTTCAGTGCGATTTTCATTCAATTTAATCATAACCAGAGTACACATGTCTACTGTTTACATCAAGAAAAATGCTCCCTTATTTCATTTGAAGAAGAAATAGCTGATATAATTAATGTACATAAACACCTAACGTCAAACCTGCTGAAAAAAATAGAAAAAGAAGTTAAAAAGTGACACAATTGTGCGTGAAATCTGTGGACCTGGCAACACCGACTGCAGCGAACGCTCTTATTCTATTCCCACCTGTATTTTAACAAATCCCGCCTCCTGCCTGTGATTGGCTAGTATCACCCTCTTTCTGCATCACGATTGGTTAGTCCTTTATACTATCCCTGTCTAATTGGCAGACTGCTGATAAGTACGAAGCGCTAACGCTAACCTCAGTTCGGAATAAAGGTGGTAAAAGAAAACTGCTGGGGGAGTTTCAGTGTAAATGCTGCCACACTGCCACCTGCTGTACAGGTGCTAAAATTACAAGAGCTTTTTTAAATAAATGTTTACAGATAAAGTAATATATAGATAATGAAGAAATACATTTTACTCAGTCACAGCGTTACTCAGTATGTACTTGGATAACATGGAACAGTCATGTATCTTTGGTACACAAATTAAAGAAATATTTATTGTTCTTTTTTTTTTTTTTTTTTAAATCTATCCATGTTTTTTTTGGACAGATTCAGCCAGTGGTGGAAAAAAAAAAAGTATTGAGCAATTATACTTAAATGAAAGAATTGATAGTGTGTATCCCCCCAAAAAAATATCCAAGTGAAAGTCACGAAGTTGCTACTTTCACATTTACTCATGTATTAACAAGTAAAAAGTAATTGTTTTTAACTTAGGAAATTAAATTAATGTTATGCTTTCATGTGAAAAGTAACTTATCTTTGAAGTTTTTTGTTTTGTTTTAAAGCACCTACCCCATTTTGCCTGAAAACATAAGTTAGTCTTTATAAGTTTGTTGGTCATATGCATGAATAACACTACACGGTTTTGCTAATGAATTAATCAGAAGTCCTGTAAATAACCAAGATTTACCATTAGCTAGAATTTGTCTAGCACATTTAGGATACCTACTGCTACTGTAACCTGCCATTAGCACAGAAAACAGTCTTAAGTGGTTAAATTAAAGCCAGTTCATGTTAACAAATGTAAACAAGACAGCTCATTTTATATGTAGACTTTACTGAGGTAGGGCCAGGGCGCTTATCCTCAAGTTCCACACTGCAGTCGTGTGGATTATCCCTCTTCAGACGCACACTGATAGCTACAGCGCTAACTATATTGTGTAGCATGAGAAGGCCACCGCAGATGACGAGTTGACGTGATTATTGATAGTTTCTTTGTACAATGATGACTTCAGTAAGATACTTTATCCTGAAATATAAATAAAATGTGCAGGATCTCAGTGATATAGCGTAGTGCCATTGGCTGGATGAGAGCAGAAGAGACCTTCGAGGTTTGTACTTTGAAGGTCTAAACAAAAATGTAAAGAGTAAAAAAGTAACTATTTTTAAGGAGATGTAATTAACAAATGTAAATAACACTTAAGTAAAGTATAAATACCCCAAAATAACAATTTAGTGTAGTAACAAAGTACAGTTCTTCAAGTATTTTCAACTCCTCCATTTAACATTTAACTCTTCAGTAATCAGTAATTCAGATATTCTTAAAGATATTGCCTTTTATTATGAAAACATAAAAGAAAAATGATTCTTGTCTTGAATATGTGTAACATTTTATGTCAAATATTATAATCACAAACAAAGCTTGAATAACTCCACTCCAACATCTGGCATGTTTCCTTACAGAAATAGATCACGTAATTAATTTATATAAATAATTAAATATAAAAAACAAACAAACAAACAAAAAAAGCGTAATATTAAAAAAGATATGAAAACGTGCTTCCTGTTTTTTCCCCAATGGTTTCCCTTTTGTATGCAAATGATCACTGTATGTTATACTGTATGTTTATTACTTTCAGTTACTGTGTGTTTATTATGTTTCAGTCTCCGCAGGGCACCACACACACACACAATCACACACTCATTCACACCCAGGGGCAATTTATCACAGCCAGTCCACCTAGTGGCCTGTTTTGGGAAGTGGAAGGAAGCTGGAGGATCAAGAGGAAACCCTCTCGAACAACAGGGAGAACACATGAAACACCACGCAGACAGCAGCCTGAGCTCAGGATTGAACCCAGGACCTATTATTATTATTATTATTATTATTATTATTATTATTATTATTATTATTATAGCATTGCCGCCTTGCATCCTGAGCTCGGTTACTGTCTAGGGGGAGTTTCTTTGCATGTTCTCCCCGTGTTCTCATGGACTTCCTGTGGATTCACTGGTTTCCTCCAGGAAAGCTGACTGGCTATGCTAAACTGTCCCTAAGTGTGAATGAATGTGTGTGTGTGTGTGTGTGTGTGTGTGCATAGTGTTCTGCGATAGACTGGCAATCCATCCAGGCTGAATTCTCCTGCCTTACACCCAGACCGACCCTGATCAGGGTAATACTCTTATTGAAAATGAATGAATGAATGAATGAATGGATTATGTTTATTTAAAAAAAAAAAAAAGAAAAGAAAAAAAAAAAAAACTAAGCCTAATAAGAAATGGGTTTTTAAAAATGTGCCATGGTGAAGTTTTCTGTAAGGATCCATTTATGTAACATTTATGGAAGGAGTCTCCAGTGTCAGTGCTTTGTAACAGTCAGAGATAAAGCTGTGCCTAAGTTTTTCATCTTCAGGACAGTGGAGTTTACACTTGTGGTTTCTCAGTAACATGACATGCAGTTATTTTTATTTATTTATTTATTATTTATATATTATAAGAGAGAGAGAGAGAGAGAGAGAGAGAGAGAGAAAGAGACACTGGTGAGAGAAAGACAGTGTATAGCCACTGTAATATAACAGAAACTAACTTTTTCATGGACGTTGCACAACATGATATGTAACTATATATAAATGAGTCATTCTTTTCAAAATGGCAGAAGGGGAATAACGGCAGTCCTCCCTCTCCTCACTATCGGCATTTCTCACTCTCATTATCACACACCTTTCCTAGTGTGTGTTACCTTAGATTCACTGTAGTTACTCAATAATGTACTTTCCACAAGGATTAAATCACTCTGTGTCATGCTGTTATAGGAAAATAATCAACATTGGGGTGGTTTGAGGACACAGACTTACTGTTCCCATCCCAAAGCTGATGAGTTTCCTATAATAGCATAATCTCAGAGTAATTCATTCTTTACTTAAAGCACATTATTCAGTATCTACAGTGAATGTAACAGGAAAGGTGTGTGTTCATGAAGAGTGAGGACTCATTACAGGGTTAAAAGGAGTGTGTACGACATTTTTAAGCACAACTTCTTTGTTTTTCTTCTGTATATCTTATCTTACTTTGCTGAAATATGTACAGGATGTGTACTAACAGCCTGAATATGACACAACAAATCAACTGGTACAGTACCCATCGCACTTGAACACGCTTTCACCCAGAATAGCTGAGCTCTTGCATTGATTCTCCGTGAGCTCTTTTAAACAGCAACACACACAAAGCCTTTAGCACCAAAGTGCACATTCTTCTTCCTCATGTCTATAGACATGTACACTAAAGTGCTCTACAGAAATCTCACAGTGTCTACAGTGTTTTATTGGCTAATTATTTTGCCCTAGTTATCTTCACACTAGTTATTTTGCAATCCTGTTATGCACATTAGGAGACTTAAAAAAAAAAAAAAAAAGCTCCTTGTGCGACAGACTGCTTCCTCAAAATGACTGTGTTACTCAGTCACCGCACTGTTTCTGTTTAGAAGACACAAGTGAATGTAGCTGACATGGCTGGATAGTGGTGTGGGTGTGAAGGACGACTTTAATGTTTGAGGATTAAATTCTGCACAGATAAAGCACAGTACGCTATAGAGACAGGATCACCTTGCTCTGGGTATGTTAAAGCTCTCAACCGTTAAATTTAAATATATATTTTTAAATTTTAGTTTAACATAGAGCTGAGACAAGACAATATCAGGACCAGGGTGGGAGGAAAAAGTTACTTTTAAGTTACAATTTATTACAGAAATATACTTACAGATTTTTTTTATAGTCACATAAAATGTATGTTTTATGCTTTTGTATCTAG
Source organism: Pangasius sanitwongsei (assembly GCA_037576675.1). Lineage (NCBI taxonomy): Eukaryota > Metazoa > Chordata > Actinopteri > Siluriformes > Pangasiidae > Pangasius > Pangasius sanitwongsei. The sequence goes on along the minus strand of CM075016.1, from coordinate 21,265,053 downwards.
TTTTTGCTGGATGTTTCCTCCTTTCAGTGCTTGTGTTTTCAAATGTGTGACAAATCTGCTAAAACCCGTCAGGTGTCATTGTGTTTGAACTCCGGAAAACAGTTTTCAGCCAATAACACACCCTGACACAGAAACTATTTCCACTAAAACGATGTGGAAATGTGTTTCTTTACTTTTAATCATTCTTTTTAAATTCCGTAGACGCTATCTTGCTTATGCATCTACAGTTACGTTTCCTGAAGTGTTGTGTAAGACGCCAGTTTAACAAACACCGAGCTACGAACAGTCAGTCTGCCTAGAGATGACTAAAACCTCACTTGCAGATTGCCTCATACAGTGAACATCACACTTTCATCAAGTTGTTGGATGGTTATGTGATTCGGTGAAACAGATACAAGTCTAATCAAGTCAGCTTGTAGTCAGTTTCCGGCCATCAAAATGTCGGCGATGCTCCTGTGCCATGACATCATCATCATCGAAACAGAGAAGAGCGCTTACACATTCCGTACGTACGACAGCGGACAAAGCGATAAAACGTTTAAATGACCTAATTTAACTACATTATTAAAAGAATTATTTCAGTATAGATGTAAGAGCAAACAAATCATTTGAAATGCCATGAGTGGCTTTTAACTCAGCACAAGATTAATTTAAAAGTTTGCAATTATTGGCAAATTGCTGTGGTGTAAGAGGAATAAAACACTTCAGGCTGTTCTGTTATGGGAAAATATTCTGATTCAAGGTGGTAGCGCTTTACTCCACATTGTCATTGGTTTTATTTTTTTTTTACTTTGTATTAGTTTTTAAATCCTTTATGGCAGCACCTTCATACATCTCTGAAAAAAACAATGTTTTGGAGATCATCTCCTGCTAGCCTTCTCCATATTCCATGTGTGAAACTTGAGTGATGTGGCAGTGTTGTTTTTATACACCAAAGATCTGGAACACGTTACCATTAAACATTCATTAGTCTCCATCTATCACTGATGTAAAAACAAAAAACATATTTTTCATTAGCATTTATTATTTACTGGCACATTACTTTTAATTTATTTAATTATCCTACTTTTAGTCACTTTTTACTTTTTATTATACTTAGGTATATTTTATATTGCTATGATTTTCTTCTTTCTGTCACTGCTATTATTTACTGCATTATTATTATTATTATTATTATTATTATTATTATTATTTGCCTATTTTTATGACTTTTTTTCTTTATTTTTCTGATTTTTGCTTCACGCTGTAAAGCACTTTGAGCTGCATTTTAAATGCATGAAGAGTACCATATAAATAAAGTGTATTTTTTTTTATTTAAATTAATTAACTGATTGACTGATTACTGACTGAGACTTAACATTTTTGCTATGGGCATACAATTTCCTGTAACCTATGAACCCTGAACCTCAAACCATGAACTATTTGCGCTGGTTTTAATAGTTGACATGCTATCAATCAATGTACACCTTTTTCAGGTGTCTGAAGAAGCGGGACCAAAATGCAAAGCATCAAGTGTGTGGTGGTTGGAGATGGAGCTGTCGGAAAGACCTGCCTTCTAATCTCCTACACCACCAACGCCTTTCCCAAGGAGTACGTCCCTACAGTGTTTGACAATTACAGCGCAGAGATCACAGTGCAGTCCAAACCCATCAGTCTTAATCTATGGGATACGGCCGGTCAAGAAGCGTACGACCGCCTGCGCACCATATCTTATCCCCAGACCAACGTCTTCATCATCTGCTTCTCCATCTCCAGCATGACCTCTTTCGAGAATATCAAGCTGAAGTGGTATCCCGAGGTAACAAAACACTGCCCCAATGTACCCATCCTTCTAGTAGGAACCAAAAAAGACCACAGACACGATCCGGAAATTTTGCAAAAACTAAAGGAACAGAAACTGACTCCTGTCAGTGAGCAGCAGGGAAGGGTTCTGGCTCGAGAAATCAGGGCTGTCAAGTACCTCGAATGCTCAGCTCTCAACCAAGAAGGGGTGAAGGAAGTATTCGAAGAGGCTGTGAATGCCTACCTGAACCCAAAGCCTGAGCGCAAAAAGATCTGTGTATTTTTATAAAATCATTTTACTGAAGATGTTTTTTTTTTTTTCAAACATCACTGTATTAAAAAAAAACCCTAAGGACTCAGTTATGAGCCTCTCTGAAGCATGGACCCCAAGAATTCTGGATCTGACAGTTCCTCAACCTCAGCTCTCCAGTTCATGCATGGGACTTTGTTTTTTTTTTTTTTTAATCTTGCTCATGCAGTCATTTATTTTTGTTTATTCCTACCCGCAATATTTTCTGACAAATTTTGTTGGTTTTATTCTCCATAACTAGTAGCCTAATTCAAACCACCACAACCCTGAACAGGCAGTTACTAAGGATGCTGCAAATACAAATGACTTTGTCCCACAAGCTTTGACGTCTGAACAAATCACTCACATCTCCAGCTTGTGCAACAATTTTTGTTGAGCACTGTGGAATTCCAGTCTTGATGCACTCTTCTATTCTCAGACGCCCTGTGATTTCTGACAAGCTTTCTAAAAACAATTGTTACGACTGTCCTATGACCACGTCTCATGATTTGTAATGAAACACACATAAAATTAGTCACTGCTGATTTTTGTATTTTGATGCTGAATCATTGGCATAATGGATGTGAACAGTCTGTTAGTCATCAGTTGTGGTGGTGTTGGAGTGTCCAGTATTCTGTTAGTGAGACTTACATCAGCAATTAGAAAAAAAAAAAAATTAAAACACCCTGGCCTTTAATTTCAGGCAGCAATACTGTACAGTGGAATGAGATTTCTCTCAACCTGCAGCATTTGATCCAGAGATTCTGTGATATTTATGATTACGTGAGTAATATGTGCTCACCTGAAAAGCCTGTGAAAGTCCATTCCAACATGTCCCAGATGAGTATGAGTATTTGATCAAATATGAAAAAAATCACATGTGAAAAAACATGTATCGTGTGTAAAAAAAAAATCACTTGAAAAATGTGTGAAACAACATGTAAATTTATATATATATTTTTCAAGATCGCCAAAATCTTTTTAATGCCACAGTCTACACATGTGAATATTCACATGATCCATAATCACACAAATAGCAAGATTTTGGTGATTCATTGAACCTTCAACATATCAAACAAATAGACATTAAACAGGCCTTATTTGATCCTAATGTCATCTCAGTTAACAATTATAATTAAATGATTTCCTTTTTTTAAAAAAAGAAAATTCAGATATATGTGAAAGAGGTCTTGATTCTTGCTCTTTGAATGCTGACTCAGTTGTTTTCAGGCACAATGACTAAAATGGGGAACTAGTCATGTCATACTTCATTGCCAAAGTCTAGCTGTCAGATTCAGACTGCATGTGAAAGAGGAACCCAGCTGAGTCTTCTGAACATTGGAAATGATTAAACTGGTTTCTTTTACCACAAACAGTTGACTGCATGATAAATGAAAAAACATTTAGCCAATAATAAGCAACACAGAGAGACTTTCTACTTTACCTTTGGAGTTAAAATGTAGCCAAAACCAGTTATAAGACACTATATTGCCAAAAATTAAATGTTGCTGGCTTTGAAGAAAAGAGATCCATTTTGAATCTAAAGTTACAGCTTATTAGATCTCAAAAGAGAAAGCTACTGTAAAAAGATGAACTTCTACAAAATGTATAACTTGTTTCAAAGATCAGAAATGCACTGTAGCAATGCAGGGATTTGTGGATGTATATAATTTATATTTTATAATTTATATTCAGGAAGTTTATTAGGAGTACAGGTGAGTACAAAAGTGAAACAGACCAACTTTTTGTTGAGTCCTATGAGATCTCTATGGGCCCAGTCCTGATACACCCTGCAGATGCCCTGTGAACTTTCTAAAAAAACAAAACAAAACAAACTGTTACATCTGTTACATCTCATGAGAAACATGTGAAATTAGTCATCAATGATTTTTGTACTTTGATGCTGAATCATTGGCATAATGGATTGTTAGTCATCAGTTGTAGTGTGGTTGGAGTCATTAACATCAGTAATTAAAAAAAAAAAAAATTCTGGCCTTTAATTTTAGGCAGCAAAACTGTCCAGACAGATAAAGTGAGATTTCAGGATAACAAGAATCTTAATATTTTACCTTAAAGGCTAAGTCATTCCAAAATAAATTCAATAAATTAATAATTATTATATTTAACAAATAAATTAATTGTCCTCAATGTTTGTCCCTGTTTTAAATATAAAGAAGCTCATTTCTTTTAAATGAAAGTGCGCAAATTCAAAGCAGGTGGAAACATTTATGCAAAACAAGCCTCATATTTCTCTCATAAAGGAAATAAAAAACTGCTATAATTCATAACGTTTCAGCTATCAGTTGTTGGATGGGGACTCATCTGTCAGAGTGTGATAATTGTATTCCCACACAATCTCTACCATCTGTTTATAGCCACAAAGACATTATAATCAAGGTCTGAAAAAACACAGTAAAAATAACTGATAGCTAGGGTCCTATCCAAAGCTATAGAAATTCTATCATGGACCATAAAATGAGATTCTTCCTGTGTAACAATCTTAGTCTAGTCTGTTAGTCTGTTTGTTGATCACCTGACTCTATTACACCTTTGAGTATTGGTTTGCCCTTTTGGCTTGAGCTGTTTTAATGAAGTTAAGCAAATTTTTCTGTGAATTCTGTAGAGCCTTACTGATAAATAATATTTGGATGTCTGGACATTGTCCACTGACATTTTTTGGTACTTTCAGATTTGAACTCCATAGCCTTAAAAAAAAAAAAAAAAAAAAAAAAAATTAAATAAATAATTATTTAAAAAAATAAAAAAATATATTTTGTTTTTTTATTTAACATTGTGTGGAATGAGGTGG
>CM075016.1:21234708-21250971 GCA_037576675.1 Pangasius sanitwongsei | reverse complement strand
ATTCCATCAGCATGTGGACTTTGCAACAAGAGGGAAGAACGTGCTGGACCTTGTTTACACAAACATCCCCGGCGCGTCACTTTACAAGAAGTGTCTAATATTCAACTCATCACTTACACGCATGCCACTGCAGGTTTGCACTGCTGCTACATGGGCATCACCGTGCAAGTCTTCAGGTTCTACGTAGCCCTACCCAATGGTGTGTGTGTGGCAATCATTTCTGAACAGGGTTGTGCAGAGAACTTCAGAGGGAAAAACCTCAACAATAGTAATCCAAAATTCAAGCAAAGCATAAAGCATGCCATATTATATGAAATGATTGGTGTTTAATAAATTATATTATTATAAATATTTCAAATGGATGCACTTACAAATACAGTCTTGAACATAATCCTCTTTAAATGACTTTTTCCTCCCCAATAGGCCACTTTTTGCCTCAAAGCTTAGACGATTCCTCACAGAGTCCCTCATAACCTAGAGCCACAACTGGGAATTTGAGAAAACATTTGACCTGTGGGATAAACATGCAAGGATACAAATATTTTAGGTCACTGTGTGGATGCCTGTGTGGTGACAGTGAGCACCATCACCTCAGAGGTGTTCAGTTTGTGAGTTTCGTGATGTTTTAGCACTTTCACTGAATTATTTGTAAACATACTTACTCTTATCAGCTTATTTTAGGTAAGAAAGCATAGCTGTCATAAAATATAACAATTTGTCCATGTTAAATGTCTTAACCCATATTTTGTTATATTATTACTTTTTTCCAGGCCTTGAAGCTACAATGGAGGAAGACACATCTCTTAATCATTCAAATTTAACACGTTTCGTGGCAGTTCTGACCATGGAATCGTTGGGCATACCACCATCCATTGTTTTTTCTGCATTAATTTTTAGCATCATAACCTACTGTTTAATTTTGTTCTTCCACTCCATGCTACTTGTGACTATTGTTGTGAAACGGAATCTGCATAAGCCTATGTACATACTGCTGTTTAATTTGTCCATATGTGACCTTATGGGAGCTACGGGTTTTTACCCTCAGCTGATTTGTAGTATATTGTCTCAGAGCACAGAAATATCCTATGCTGCCTGTGCCTTACAAGGCATGCTTCTTCACCTCTATGGGACTGGATCTCTTTTATTTCTCACTGTTATGTCTTATGACAGATACATTGCTATTTGCAAGCCTTTGAGATACCACAGTCTGATGACACGAGGTTCCTTGGTGAAATTTATTTGCATGGCCTGGTCTGTAAATTTTGCTATGATTGGGGCTTTATTTGTGCTCACAATAAGCAAAGAAATCTGCAGGACAAATATAGTGGACACATACTGCAATAATCCCTCTTTAATGAAGCTAAGCTGTGAGGATATGAGAGTGGTTAATTACTATGGCCTGGTTATTATTGCTCTTGTACAAGGCTTTTCCATACTGATGGTATCGATAACATACATCAAAATCCTAATTACCTGTCTTTCTACAAAACAATCAAAATCTATAAGTAAGGCAATGCAAACTTGTGGGACACATTTAGTTGTTTTTCTGAGTTTTGAGGTTAACGTATTCTTACTACTGGTTTCTCACAGGTTAGAATCAGTATCTCCACACTTAAGAAGGGCTTTTGGTGTTGCAATTATTATTATTCCTCCAATTCTTAACCCTCTAATTTATGGATTAAAAACAAAGGAAATACGAGAAACAGTGTTTAGGTTCTTACAAAAAAGGGTTCTTAAAAGGGTTTCCTCTATCTAACAGTAAACTAATCTAAAATCATATGCATATTTTTCTGCAATTTAGGAAAAAAATTAAAACAAACTAAATAACTAGTCTGAAATGATGAATATTATGAATGAAAATTATGAATATTAAAGTATTTATAGTTTACTATTTAAATGTAAGCAAATTTGTAATTCTGACTATGTTAACTAATTTGTACAAAATGTCAGATGAGTTGTATCCCTTCCATTAAAGCATGTGTTCAGAAAACACACTGAAATTCATGTAAATATGTTTATGATTCTCTCTTTTGCATAAGTTACTGCTGATATAAGTTACACTGAAATTTTTCCTTATAAAATTGGAAAAGAATGCAAAACATAAGATTTTACAGTAGTGGTCTCAGTCATTTGGACCCTACTGTATATAAATATAAATGAAACACACTACAGGAGAGGCAGGCTGAGGAGCCATTAGAAGGTTTTCTATTTAATGTGCTGTCATAAAAACTAGCAGCTTGTAAGCTGACATATACATGGTCAAACCAAGCATAAGGCATAAAATTTCAACCAAGACTTTCAATCACCTAAATAATGCTCTGTGCTCTTATCAGTATTAGCCGTGTAGTTATTGAAGAATTATTTCCAATAACTAACAGTGCAAATTAAATTGAATAAAGTACAATTGTCCATTATTTGATTATGAGTATGTCAGTGGTTTACAGTATTTTTCTTCATCATTTGTAAATGTCATTTAATTTACTTCCTGGTTCATGGGACTTTCTAAAGGTACACTCTGCTAATGGGTTTCATAAAAATAGACTATATGTTGAAACAAATGTATGTATTGGCAGTACCTTAATAAAGCTCTTATAAGGCACAGTGTTGTAAACTTTTGCTGTGATTTGGTTTGTGTTGTGATTTTTGTAACAAAGATACAGGTATGTGCAGATTAACTTTAGGCTAGAAGGAGGAATATTACATTGACAGAAGATGTATTAACCATATTTTTTTACACAATATTTAGACTCTTTTCTTACACATGATAAACCATAATCCATTTGTTTTTGTCATGTCCATCAATCACATAATTGTAAATAGAGAGCTTCAATAAATAAGTAGACAGGTATATATTAAAGCATTTAATTTGGGTAGGGGTGGCCCAGTGGGTAAGAATGTGGCCTATTTATCAGTAACAATCTATCACTGGCCCTTGAGGTAGGTCCTTAACCTTTAGCTGCTTCAGGGATGTTGTAGCATAGCTTACCCTGCACCAAGGTTTGGGGTGGCTCACCTCTAGCCTTATGTGCCAGGAATGCTCTTTGGAGCTGCTGCCAACAGTCCCTATAAAGAAAAGAGCAGATTACAGAATCAACAAAACCAGCATGGCAAACTGTTCTGGCCATGCTGTGCCTTGTTCTGATGCATGCAAAGGTGTTGTCAACCTCACATGAGCATTAGACAGGGAAACCGATGCCATCAGGCACCTAGCAGGCACCTGAGTACCTCAAGGTTCACCTCCTGCTGGCCCTATGCAGAACCCTCCCACCACGGAAGGACCCCATGGAGCGCCACAGGAATTAAGAATAAGTATGGCAGTTTATATCTGACTTTATATTTGGTACATATGTTATAGTTGTTATATGTAATTCATTCTGTGGAACCACAAGACCAGTTCATGTTGGCTGATCTGCGCAATGCAGAACACTTAGGCTTTTTGAGATGTGCCTTCCAAGCCCAGACATTCCAGTTCAAGGTTTGACTAACTGACCTCTCTCTAGGATCACTGGTGTCTTCAAAGACTATGCAGACTAAATGTCTCCTCTGTCAGCCAGAGGATACTGCTATATTTGGGTGATTATCTCCAATACATTCCCACCAAAAAGCAGGCCATGTTACAATCCTCAACCTCACAGTAAACTCTGTACCAGTGAATAGGGCATACAGTTCACTGGCCTGAAACCCATCTCACAATATTGCACTCAGCCAGGCTGCAATATTGGCTTAAGATGGTAGGACTACTTACAGCAGCCTCAACTATAGAATCAATGGGTGTGCTGTACCTATGAGACTTTCGACTGTATACTTTCAATGATAAGAATATAATAAAGGGAAATAAGTATTCAGACATTGGTTTTGTTATTTAATATAAGCATAGGGAAATAGGGAAACTATTATTCGAGCACCACAAATTAACAACATTAGTACTTGGTTACAAAGATGTTAGCATTTACAGCTTTGAGACATCTATGGTAAATATTAATTATATTTTTGCAGCATTGTGTTTCAGTTTTGGTCCATTCCTTTTGGCAAATCAAACAGTATGTGGGTTCCACTAATGAAGTTGCAATTTCAAAATCCTCCAAAATTATTGGGACATGCCTTGCAATTGATTGACCTTGCAGCAACCTGCTTGACTATAGCAACCGACTGTGAGGGCGGAGTTGAGCATCAGCTGCCAACAGAGAGGAAGAGGGATAAAACAGCAGGTATCGCATGATGATTCTCACCTGTGTGTGATCATGGTGAGTTTACTTATGTGTGGATTGTTTGTCTTTTAGGGAATGCCGTGAACCTGAGAGCAAGAGCTGAGCTTACTAATATGTGTTTGTGCTTGTGTGTGTCTGTAAGTGAGAAAGCACTGAAAAGCACTCGCAGGAATATAAAAAAATATTAAAGAAGCATGAAGCTTTGTAAACAGTCACCTGTCTCCTGTGTCCTCCTTCTTAGAGAGAACACGGGTTCTACAGTGGTGCTGAAACCCAGAAGGAGTTACCAGACGCCATCATGGAACTATCTCTGCTGAGCAAACTCATTAAGTCCCTCGCCAGCCTCTACCAGTCCCATCAGGCTCTCCTGGGGCATTGGGAAATGCACAAGTGGTGAAGCAGAGTTAAGAACTACTGTAAGCTTAATCTCAAGGGAAATTTATTAATGAGAAGGGTGTGCCTTCTTCTTTGAACACAATTAATTTGGAATTATCTTGGACAGAGTGAAAAGCATGTCTCATGATAGCTGTAGGTGAGATCTATCTTTTGTTCCATATTATGTATCCATTCATACAGTCAAAAATATCTGCCCCGTCATTCTCTCTTTCAGTTCTTCACAAAACAAGATATCTTCAATGATGTCAAAAATGTAATTTCGTTTTTTGCTGTTTTGCTCCTCCCAATTTTATTTAATGGTGTCTAAGATGCTGAGGGGCCTGTGCCTGTACAGTAATTCAAATGGGGAGAGTCCCGTGGAGGCAGGACATCTAGTACTGCAAATTACAGGGGTTTGAGCCACTTAGGCCGATTCCGATTATAAAAGTGAACAAACTTCTGAAACATATTTATAAGGGTTTGATGAAACTGGACCTGAGAACCTGAGACTCCACACCTTAAGTCACCTAACACAAGAGAATTTGCTTCAGGCCCAAGAATGGCAGTTCTGACTCTACGACAGGGGTACTCAACTATGGGAATTTTCACTGGGAGAGAATGTACTCATTTTACTACCCATGTCGAGCTCTAAATTACTTGAAGTGGCAAAGACCCTTTGAGGTTACACAGTAAGTCAGATATGAGATCAGGTGAATTGACAGAGACAATGCATTTCAAATATACCACCTCCATATCCTGAAACCATATAGATGGGCAGTTTTTGTGGTTCTAGCAATGGTAGTACCCAAGAGGGAAGAGCTGGGACCAGAGTTAAATCTAAAAGGAGCAGCTCAGTTCACCCTGTTCCCTTGTGGAGACCACCTCTCGCCTTCCCATATAGGACAGGTTGCAAGGGGAACTCTGTCATGTTTTCATCTCTACCCTATTGCACGGACCTTATAGAGCACCACATAGAGACTCCTCCAGACGTGGTTGTATACAATCACCCCTACAGGTTACCATAAAGCAAAAAAAAAATCACATTTTTTTTTGTCTGTGATGGTGATGCCTTGTTCCCAGACACACTAAATGATTTCTATGCCCAAGTTGAAGCACAGAAAAACATGCCAGCAGGAAAGCCCACCACTGGCCAAGTACATTGTCTGTCTGCAGCAGACATTAGGAAAACTCATGGAAGCTGATGGTCCTGACAACATACCTGGTCGGGTGCCCAGGGAATGTGCCAATCAGCTTTCAGATGTACTTACAGACATCTTCGATGTCTCCCTGAGCTAAGCAGCTGTCCCTATGTGCTTCAAGATGACCACAATCATCCTTGTGCTGAGGAAATAGTCTGGGACCTGCCCTCAATTACTACCAGCCCATTGCACATGTAAAAAGCAGTCTTCCCACCACACTAGACCCATTGCAGTATGCCTACTATCCTAACCATTCAACAAAGTATGCCATATCTGCAACCATCCACCTTTCTCTGACCCATCTGGACAAAAAGAACAATTAATATCTATGGATGCTGTTCAATGACATCAGTTCAGCTTATACAGCCAAGACCAGCCTGAGCTGAGATATTGAGGTTTCCGTAAACAGCTGTATAACCAAAATTTGTTGTGTGCCATGACACAAAGATGGCTGTCATGATTAAACCAAGTGAAATAAAAAAAAAAACTGGTGGTTTTTCAATGCCAATACATAGAGGTAATCACTCAAAAAATTTAAAAGGGTCAAGCACTCAACTTTACAATTATTGGGCCACTTGAGATGGACTGACCCCCATTAACCTGTAGTACTGTAACTTGCTTTACAGAAAATTCTACATAAGGTCTTAAATGTACTGAACCAGTTTACATTGATGCAGTGGTCTCCATTTTCTGTATCATTACACTGAATATGATGTCTGCTGTTGGACAAGGTCCATTGTTTAAAGCATTATACAAATGAAATTGAAATGAATTGAATTGAATTCATGTTGAAAATCTGATTAAAACAGTTACATGTTGTAACAGGTCTCTGAGCTTCTATGTCCTTTCCACTGATCATGTATTAAAAAAAACAAAAAAAAAACAGAGAGGTATATAGTAAAGCATTTAACTGGGGCAGTGGTGGCTCAGTGATTAAGTTTCTAGGCTACTGATCAGTACTAATCTGTCACTTGCTGTAACACTCAGCTGCTCCAGGGGTGCTGTATCATAGCTGACCCTGCACCAGGATAGTGGGTTGGCTCTTCTCTAGCCTGGTTTATGCATGATATAAAGTGTGGTTAGCACATTCTGCCTTACTTGACATGTAAATTCAACCTTATGAAATCTGTCCAATGTGCCAGGGATACTCTTTTTTTGACCTGCTGTCAACAGTCCCTAGATAGAAGAGTGCAGGTTTCAAAATCAACAAAACCAGCATGGCAAAATGTATTGGCCACGTTGCACCTTGTTCCAATGCACACAAACTCCACAGGCACAGACATGTATGCCAATTTAAATCGAATTGAGTGACCTTGAAGCTTTCTATACACATTACACTCCCTATATTGATATACACTAATGTGAACTAAGTATTTGGACACACAGCTGTTTTTGTTATTTAATATATTTCCAGTGTATATATCCACTTCAAATTTACACACAATGGGCCTAATTTATCAATCTTAGTAAAGTTGTACAATAAATGTTTGCATAAGCCTTACTGAACTAAGATTTCCCAGCAGATTCACAAAAAGTTCAGAAAGGCTGATTTTCTTTGTACTCACTTGCATATGTTGATCAACTTTAAAGTGACAAACGGGATCCTGACACAGGTCATTTGCATGTAGTGATGGCCACAAAACCCCATAAAAGTTTAGGTGCACAGACAGCTGGGAGCATGAAATGCACAATCAGGGTAATGGCTGAAAAACATTAGTTAAAATTTCTTTGACTTAGAACGAATGATCAGAGTAAATCTTGAAAAACAGAAGTGGGAATATTTTGATTTATTTCTATGCCAATAGAAATAGATAATAATATATAGCATTAATAATAGTAAATATTCTCAGGAGCAGGAGTAAAATATGATTGTTTTTCTGAATTTATAGGACTGTCATGAATACCAAATTTCTTGTGTAAATACTCATACAGACGATTTATGTATAAATCCATTCATACTCATCTTGATAAATGAGACTTTTTACTCATGAATATGAGTTTTGAGATGTCTATGTTAAGAAATAATTAGCTTTTTGCATCACTGTGGTCAAATTTTTTTGCCCATTCCTCTTGGTGAATCGTCTTCAATTCTCCAAAGGTTATGAAGGTCCCTCTAAGTAACTTGCAATTTCAACAGCCTCTATAAATTTTCAGTGAGATTTAAGTCAGGAGATTGGTTAAACCATGCAAGGCCCGCTTGAGTTATTTTGACTGTATGTTTAGGGTCGTTATCTTGTTGAAACTTCCATCTTCTCCCCAGATTCCAGTTTCTTGCCTGATGAGATTAAATTCTCCTCTAATATGTCCCAGTGCATTGTGACATCTGGTCATGTACTGACTGCCATCAAGACAGCAAGGTTTATACCAATCCTGAAAAAGCCCACAATGGATACCTCAGTAATCAGCAACTAGCAACTGGTATCACTTCTCTCCTTTTTTCTATCAATTCTATCAGTTTCTATCTTTCCCAGAACAAACTTCAAGATCCTAATCAGTCTACCTTAAAAGCAGCACACTCCAGAGAACCTGCACTTTCTGCCATTACTGAGAAGCCCCATGCCACTAGATCAGCAATCCCATCTTTCAACAGCCTTCAACAAAGACTTCAATCACAAGACAATTTGGTCCATTCTCAAGAGTCTTGGAATTACTGGGAATGCATGACGGTATTTGCTTTTCACCTGGAGAGAATGTCATATCAAGTGACATATATGGGATCAACATCTGCTCCAAGCAGATATTCCACTGAAGTCCCACAAAGCTCAGTGCTTGGTCTTCTTCTGTTCTCCCTCTGTACCTGTGCTTAGTGAAGTCATATCCTCACACTGTTTTTCATACCACTGCTATGCTATGCTAAGACATTCAACTCATCCTCTCATTTCCTCCCTCAGACACTCATGTCTCTGTATGGATCTAAGCCATCTGACAGGACACACAAGCTTGAAGTAGTCCTGGACAGAAAACTATCCTTCTAGCCTCAGATTGCTGACCTAAATATTTAATGCAGGTTTCTCCTTTGCAACATCAGAAAGATCTGAGTGTTTCTATCTGCAAAGGTCACTGATCCAGAATGCAGTTGCAAGATTGTTTCCCCAAGTTCTCACACCACCCAGTTCTTGTGTTCCTTATGCTGGATCCCTGTAACTGCCCACATCAGGTTATAAACATTGATTTTTACTCTGAAATATCAAAAACAGACCAGCCAACACTTCCCTAAAGGCACTTGACACATCCTCTTGCTCTGTGTGGGGGACATTAGAACTACATGCTTTGTTCATAAGCTCGTTGTGCACACGTTGGTGCCCAGATCACCCTGGAATGACCTTGTACTTAAATCTGGGGTTTCCAAAGGTCCGACTACCAAATTTTGTAAACCAAATGATTGACCTTGCAGCATTCCATATCCAGTGCACACAGCAGCAGTGGCTATATAAATTTTGGCCATATAGTTTATACAACTGTATGCAAAATACATGATGTCTCTTTCCAATGCTTCCCAATGACCTTCCAAAAATATAGTTTTGCACATTATCCACATTATATTATTTCTTTTCCATAGGCCACTGTTAGCTGCAAAACTCAGAGGATTCCTCACAAACCCACAGTCCCATACAACCTAGAGTCAACAACTGGGATTTGAAAAACAGTTGACCTGTGGGATAAACTTAACATACAGGGATTAAAATATTTTACGTCTCTGGGTGGATGCCTGAATGATGATAATGACTCACCATTGCCTCAGATGTGTTCAGTTTGTGGGTGTCATAATGCTGAAGTACTTTCACAGAATTAATCGTCAACATACTAAGTCTTATCAGCTTGCTCTAGGTAAGAAAGCATAGCTGCAGTAAAGCAAAACTATTTGCCTGTGTTAAATTATTGACCAATATTTCATTATTTGTTTTTTCAGCCTTGTAATTACAATGGAGGGAGACACATTTCTTATTAACTCAAATTTAACACGTTTCATAACAATTCTAACAATGGAATCATTGGACATACCACCATCCAGTGCTTTTTTTATATTCATTTTTGGCATCCTCACATACTGTTTAATTTTGTTTTTTCATTCTTTATTACTTGTGACTATTGTTGTAAAAAGGGATCTGCATAAACCTATGTACATATTGTTGATTAATTTGTCCATATGTGACCTAATTGCATCTACAGCTTTTTATCCTCAGTTAGTTTGTAGTATACTGTCTCAGAGTAGAGAAATCTCCTACCCCGCTTGTGCCTTGCAAGGCATCCTTTTTCACCTCTGTGGGAGTGGATCACTCTTATTTCTCACTGTTATGGCTTATGACAGATACATTGCCATTTGTGAGCCTTTGAGATACCACAATCTGATGACACAAGGTACCTTGGTTAAACTTATTTTTATGGTCTGGTTCATAAATTTTTCTGTGATTGGTATTTTATTCATGCTCACAATAAGCAAAGAAATCTGCAGGACAAATATAGTGGACACATACTGTAATAATCCATCTTTAATGAAGCTAAGCTGTGAGGATACAAGAGTGGTTAATTACTATGGCTTGTTTACTATAGCTCTTATACAAGGCTCTTCCATACTGATAGTATCATTAACATATATCAAAATCCTAATTACCTGTCTTTCTACAAAACAGGCAAGATCTACAAGTAAGGCAATGCAAACTTGTGGGACACATTTAGTTGTTTTTCTGAGTTTTGAGGTTAACACTTTCTTACTACTGATTTCTCACAGGTTAGAAGCAGTATCTCCACACTTAAGAAGAGCCTTTGGTGTTTCAATTGTTATCTTTCCTCCAATTCTTAACCCTCTAATTTACGGGTTGAAAACAAAGGAAATTCGACAAACAATTTTTAAGTTCTTACAAAGAAAGATTTCTTCTATCTAACAGGAAAATGAACTAAAAGCATATAATTTATATAATTTAAACACACTATAGGAGATACATGATGAGGAGCCATTACAAAGGCTTATATTTAATGTGCTATCATAAAAACTAGCAGCTTGCAATTGCAATCATGCAACTGAGATCAAAAAATATAATAATTAAAATTTAAACAAGGACTTTCAATCACCTAAATAATGCTCTGTGCTTTTATTAATATCAGTATTAACACAGTATAGTTACTGGAGCATTATTTCTAACAGTGCAGCAAATTAAATTGATTAATGTACAATTGTCCATTATTTGATGATGAGGTTGTAATTGGCTTGAACTATTTTTTTCATCATTTGTGAATGTCACAAATTTACTACCTGGTTCATGAGATTTTTATAGGTGACTCTAAAGGTACATTCTGGTGATGGGTTTCATAAAATTGATTAAACATTTAGAAAAAATATACATATGGGCTGTACCATAATAACACTCTCATGCTGAATACATGTCTATAAACAGTCAATATGTGGTTTTCATAAGATATATAATAAGCAGTACACCTGTAAAATGTTATAAGATTGAGTCAATATTCATTAAATTTAAACTTTTCATATTCTGTTAAGATTAAACCACTTTAAACTATTGAAGTGGTAGCTCAGAGGTTAAGACGTTGGGCTACTGATCGGAAGGTCATGCGTTCGATCCCCAGCACCACTATGCTGCCACTGCTGGGCCGTTGAGGAAGGCCCTTAATCCTCCATGGGATAAATGTACATCACTCTGGATAAGGGCAAATGCCATAAATGATACAAACTTATTTAACATGGTGCATACTGATGAGATACTGTTTAACTGTATGCTGAAATGTAATTTAACTGTACATTTGATTTAGTTGTTTGGAAAAATCTTTTCAGATCAGACCTTTTTCCTCAAATTTGTACATTGTGATTTGGCTTGTTTGTGATTTAAGTCATGAAAATACATTACTTTAGGCTAGATCGAAGAATATTACCTTGACAGGAGATGTATTAACCACATTTAAACCATATTTAGACTTTAAGCATATTTAGAGTTTTTTGTAAATGATGCACCATATTCCATTTACTTCTTTTACAAGCAGTTAATGATTGGCCATATTCCAACATTTAAGGCAAGACATTACAGGTAGAAACAACAATTTTGATCACATGAATAATTTTTCTGATTTTTTGATGAATTCCATTGATTTTCCCCTAAAGTGTAGTAATAAAAATGCAAAACACAACCTTTATCAAAAATGTTATGTTATTTATACCTGAAAATCTTGTTTCCTATATATCAGTTTGTGTGTCATTATGATGTACTACAGCTAACGTTCCTTTTCGATTTTAGATGAACTTCATTCATGAAATTTTATATGTTCTTTCCAATCACTAATTAGAAGGATATTTAATATGAACATCAACAGTTAATTTTTCATTTTATTAAGCATGCAATTATTGCTTAAATTTTAATTAATACTTAATATTTAATTAGTAAGCCTAAATGAAAATTCTTGAAAAAATTCCAACAAAGAAAATACTTACAAGAATATCAGAAATCAACTGGCAAAGATTAATTCTGAATCTTTTTTTTTTTTAATCTTATTATCCTATTCACTTGTAGTGTCTTACCTTACATAAAAGTCTACACATGTTCTTAAACCCTTTGTATATTGAGCTTGTCTATATTCATGCAACCTCAAGATGGGTCTCCATCTTCTGTATCATAACACTGAAGGTGATGTTTGCTGTGGTTCATGATGTAAATCAGATTAAAACCATTATATGTTGCAGCAGGTCTCTTTGTGGGTTTTCATTACAATCATTATATTAAATAGAGAACTTCAGTAAGTAAGCAGACAAGTGAAGTGACATGTAGCCAAGTATGGTGGCCCGTACTTGGAAATTGTGCTCTGCATTTAACCCATCCAAGTGCACACACACAGTAGTGAACACACACACCGTCAACACACATCCGGAGCAGTGGGCAGCCTTTTTTGCTGCGGCACCCACTGTTCAAGTGAGGATTTGTGCTACTGATCAGTACCAATATCTCACTGGCCCTTGAGGGAGGTCCTTAACCCTCAGTCATGTACCAGCCATGCTGTGCCTTGTTGCATGCCATCAACCTCACACAGGCCCTAGACAACGAAACTGACACCTCATGCTTTTTTTGTACTCTTTTCTTGCAATGACCATGGCCATTGTGGTTCCCTGCCCACAAATTAAACATGCTGGTCGAATTTTTGCAGAACTGATTTCAGGTATTTCAGGCTTAGTTAAAGTCCCAAGTGACAATGACAAATCCATCAGGGTGCAGAGCCTGTAGGTTGCTGATAGCCCCAAAGTGTTCATTTTGTGCTTCCCTTGCATTACTACCAGGTGGAATGTACACCGTGACAATGAGCATGGTAGTAAACTCTCTCAAACTCCATCAGGGATGAACAGTAGCTCAAGACTGCTACAGCATGCACCATTTGTTGTTGCCGTAAACCCAAAGACCACCACTATTAGTCATGACAGACAGTGCTTAACACATCTGTATAACCAGGTGTGTTCCTGTTCCAGTAAAGTCTCAGAACTTTATTAACTCATTATGCTTTAATTGACTCATTAGGACTCATTTATTTTAATTGTGTAATGATTCTGAGCCTTTATATCATAACATGAATAGAGAGCTTCAAGAAATAAGCAGATAGATATAAAGCAATGAATTGTATTTGAGCAGTGGTGGCATAGCAGTTAATGATCTGGGCTACCTAATTGATCTAGGCCCTTAATCTTTGGCTACTCAGGGGTACCATATCATGAAAAACCATTTGCAGGATATGGGGAGGCCCTCCTCCAGCCTGGTTTATGCATGACAAAAAGTGTGTTTAGCACAGTGTGTAAATCAACCCTATGAAATATGCCATGTGTGCCATGCTTTTTTGGAGTTGCTGGCAAAGGGTCTAGAATGTAGAACACAGATTTCAGAATCAACAAAACCATCAGGGCAACACATACACTGCTGACACAGTGCCTTTAGGTCACCACATTCCAAAGGTGCTGTCAACCTTGCATGAACCATAGACAGAAAGAATCATGCCCTCAGGCCCCTGGTGGGTTGATTGCCTCCCATTCCCCTCATGGTACAGATCCTAGTGTAACTCAGGCTCAAAAACATTTGTAGTTTGAGCCAGTTTATGAATGCAGTTAGACTAAAAAAATATAAGGAATGTAAAGAAAATGTTAAGATAAAAGATGAAATACAAAATATATCATGTTAAATATGCTTTATTTACAGTATAAGGCAATAAGAAAAAAAACTGCAATCAAACCATTTCATTCCGAGCTCTTGATCTGCTGCGCAGGTGAGCAGCTAATTGAGTGTAATTAGGAAAAGCTGACTCCGCCCCCTAGGAAGCCGCGCGAAGACGGATAGATAGAGAGAGCACGAGAAGAGAACCGTGAGCTAAGAGCTGCACAGAACTCTTGATTTATTCGATTTTATCAGGAAATACACTTGTGAGGAACAAGCAGTGTAAGTTATTTTGTTGAGAAACAAAATTTCTTAGTAGTTTTCAAAAGAACTTACCTTTATCCTGTTGATCCGTGTCGCATCGCGCTGGAATCCAGTGGAGTAGGCCATCATTGCATCATCCACTGAAAACTTGAAAGGGAATAAGAAATAGCATTAATACACAAGGGAATCGGTGAGTTAAAATGTCCATTTTAGTATGTATGTTGAAATATGGTGATTCAAATGGTGTACTGATGTATTTTTTTGAGAAGAAAAAGGTTCTGTTTTGTATGGAGTAAGTGTATACATTGTTGTAAAAATATGTACAGAGTTGTAAAGATGTTTGTAAGTTGAGCAAAACGTATGTAAAGTGTGGATTGATTGAGAATGTTGTCCTGTGGGTGTGCAGGCCAGTTTTGTCATCCTAGAAATCTAGATTTCGGACTTTCCTGTTCGTAGACTGCATTGATGTGAACGCTTCACGTGCATCGTGTAAAGATGGCGAGCCACCCGTGAGACAACGAGAGATGCTTATCCTTTTGTTTTTTTTTTCCGTGGACGTCTGCATTGCATCACCTCTAGAAAGGTTTCGTTGAACTTCTGGAGGTTTGAAATATCTATTATATTTTTGAGTACTGGACCATTCATTATAAGGAAGTGAGGAAAGAAATATCATTCGTTATTATTTGAACTGACACTGGATTGTGCATTCCAAGAGTTACTGATACAGAGTTGATACACATTCACTTTGTGTATAATTGTTTAGGGTGCCAATTTGTATATGTGATTCCATTTAAACGCCAATGTTTGGGTTTATTGCTTTGCATTGCTGAACTCGAGTATATGTATGTATTTGAGTTGTGTATATAAATTGGACTCTAAGGTGCTAAAATCGGGTTAATATTGATATAAGGTCAACATAAAAAAGGGGATCAAACCTAGAATAACATTTGAGACATAAATTTTAAGTTCATTTTGGAGGAAGAAATGTCTGGTATTTAAAGTTTGCATTATTTATTTGGTTATATGACAATTTGGAGTTGATTTATATATTTTTTCAGTTTACATTTCCTTTTGCTCTGTTTCCTTTCCTATCCATACAGTGTTAGACACAATTTTTCTGTGAAAATTCAAATACCTTTCTTAAACTGTATCCGTGTGTGTGTCCTTGCCTCCTATGAATCGTTGCATCTTCTGATTAAAGAAAATTGGGTCTATAGTATTCCCATAGATAATCATTCAAATTTTTGTGAGTAAACTCCTAATTGCGCTGACGGGGGTTACACTAGGCAGCACTCCCCACCAAGGGCCCCACGAAGCATGGCCTTGAATGGCAGGAACATGTACGAACAAAAACATTGCTCATTTAGCATTGCCAATAGTAGGTCAGTGAATCCTGATGACAATACTACAGGCTTATGAGAGTCATTAAGATTCATCATGCAAGCCACACTGTCACTCCAACTTATGGCAGACATAATTTCATTTGCAGCATTCAGCCAGACCACTGTGTGTGGTATGGGTACCTACTAAGGATGCTAGGACTACCCTCAATAACCTCAGCAGTAGTGTTATTGGGCTTGCTGGAGCTACTAAGACATTGAGAAGTGGGTTGAGGCCAGACCTCAAATACATATGCTTACCTCAGTGAGAGAGGCAGAAGTTCTACCTTGCTGGTGACGCAAAGCCTTTCTAAAAAAGAGATCCACTTGGGAACAGGTCCCCATCAGAGAAAGACACTATAATACTGGCTTTACAGCAGTGTCATGACACAGGGACATAGAAGGCATGTGTCCCCCAGGTGTGAGATCAGGACACATCAGCCAGCTGGAAGTGAGAGCAGTCTATCTGACCCTGATCTGTTCTGAGATGCTTGTCAGCTCAGAAGTCATGACAGTCAGATTCATCAATCTATCCAATCTAGCCTATCTATTGACTCACCTACTTGGACGTGGTTTACACAACCCACAGAGGAGCATACAAAGCCTCTCCCCTTCCCCCCTAGGCTTTTCTGACCACACTACTGTTATGCTAATGCCAGCATACAGACCAAGGGTGAAAGTCACCAAACCAGCTCAAAGACAG
>CM075016.1:21220332-21234608 GCA_037576675.1 Pangasius sanitwongsei | reverse complement strand
TCTGAGGGAAACGAAATTTCAATCCTGTGTGTCCTGTACATATAGCAGAATTGACAATAAAGTTGACTTTGACTTTGTCTTTGAGTAACCCAGATAGCAGACAATTCCGATCCTGATCCATGTTTCCTCTGCCAGATCCACAGAACAGTCACCTCCATTTAAGGGACTTATATTTCCGCACTTGAAGTCTTCTTCGAATGGTGGATTGTGATAACTTCACCCCTGCCCTGTGAAGGTTGTTGGAGATGTCACTAACTGTGGTTTTTGGGTTTTTCTTCACAGCTCTCACAATGTTTCTCTCATCGACTGCTGTTGTTTTCCTTGGCCAACCTGTTCCATGTCTGGTTGTTAGTACACCTGTGCTGTCTTTCTTTTTCAGGACATTCCAAATTGTTGTACTGGCTATGCCCAATGCTTGTGCAATGGCTCTGATAGATTTTCCCTCTTTTCTCAGCTTCAAAATGGCTTGCTTTTTTCCCATAGACAGCTCTCTGGTCTTCATCTTGGTTTGTCCTTTTTAACAAATGCAGTCTTCACAGGTGAAACCTAGGGATCATACCAAGAGT
This sequence comes from Pangasius sanitwongsei, assembly GCA_037576675.1. Taxonomy (NCBI): domain Eukaryota; kingdom Metazoa; phylum Chordata; class Actinopteri; order Siluriformes; family Pangasiidae; genus Pangasius; species Pangasius sanitwongsei. The sequence goes on along the minus strand of CM075016.1, from coordinate 21,234,042 downwards.
AGACATTAATTCTTTAAACAATCAATTTAACAGGGCATATCTGGGCAGCAAGAAATGCTATGTACAAACAGTCATGTGTTCCAGTATTTCTGATCACTTGAAAAAAAAGGTGGATTAAAACAAAAAGTGTCATGTTCTAACACATCTAGATGTAAATATGAGGAAATGAAAGCTAAATTCTGAATCATCCTCTCATATTCACCTTTTGATCTCAAACCCCAATGTCTTCAACGTACAGCGAAAACAATAGAATTGGCCTTGCTGTTCCAGTAATTTCAGAGGCGACTGTAGTTTTGTTACAATTTATTCTGAAAGTCAGTGGTCAGTGAACCCATAAGCAGTAAGTGCAGTCCTGTCCTCTTAAAGCCTTGGGTTATCTAGCTAGCAGCTACAACTTAATGCAAACTGCAAGTAGGAGCAAACATTGATAGGCAGTGACTAGTTAGCAGTTAGCATTTAGCTGCCCATGACAGAAAGTAGGCCTATACTTCACGGTCAGCCAAGACCAGGGGTAAAATTACAGGTACAGGGCAGACAGAAAGAAAAAAGTTTAAGCTTGCCATTTCTTTAGTGCATGATCACCATCTTAATATTGACACAGGGATAATGTCAATATTGTAATATTAAGGTGTATGGAAGACCAGTCTGACCCAGTACTATACAGTTTTCTTTCCAGTTGCACAGAATTCAGTAGTTACTGGCGTTAGTGCTCTGCACACCCTGGTGGCTTCCTCTTCAAGCAAATCTGCTATCCCTAATGGAAGGCAGGATTTAGTACACCCAACAGGCTACATGTGCCTGGACTGAGGATTCCTTAATGAAAGCCCCAAGTACACAGGCCTGCTGTATGTCCTTAAGTGGAAGCTGTTCCATAAGTTGTTCCACAATCTCACAAGACCTCCTCTTCTGACTGCCTTCAAGACAGCCAGGGTTATACCCATCTTGAAAAAGCCCACACTAGATACCTCAGTCATCAGAAACTACTGACTAGTATTACTTCTCTCCTTTCTTTCTATCAATTATCTCTTTATCTTTCCCAGGATATCCTAACCAGTCTGCCTTAAAAGCAGCACACTCCACAGAACTTGCGCATGTTGCCATTACTGAGAAGCTTCATGCTATTAGATCATCAAAACTGTCATCAACCCTCAATCTCCTTGACCATTAGCAGCCTTCAACACTGTCAATCAAAAGACTCTTCTGTACATTCTCATGAGTGTTGGAATTACTGGAACAGCATGATGGTGGTTTGCTTCTTACCTGGAGAGAATGTCATATCAAGTGACATGGATGGGATCCACATCTTCTCCAAGCAGATTTTCCACTAAGCAGATTTTCCACTATTTTTACTTTCGCTTTTCAGTGGTGCAACTTGCACACACACCCACACCAAGCTCTCTTCTCTGCAGCTCCCTATCTCAAGGTGCTCATCTCTACCTTCCTTATGCTCTCTGTCTCACTGCAACACAGAACAATAACTAGGAAATTCCCCACAGGTGTGTGTAATCCCTGTCGCACACCTTCTCCCATTCCGCCCTCCATTCACAAGACGGCACTCAACCATGCCCCCGCCTCCACATACCTCTGCCGCCCGACTCAGGCCGGAGCGCAGTCCGGCCTGCCACCCACCACCCCCTGCTGGGAGAGGAAGTCCATGACAACCGTATGTGCCCCCGTCCTGTGGACCACCTGGAACTTGAACAGCTGAAGTGCCAGATACCAACGAGTGATCCACGCACTGGCATCCTTCATGTGGTGGAACCACTGGAGCAGGGCATGGTCAGGGCAAGGCCCGTTCCAACAGGTAGTACCGGAGGGTTAGGACTGCCCACTTGATGGCCAGACACTCTTTTCTGTGGTGCTGTACTTGTTCTCACACACGGAGAGCTTATGGCTGATGTTCTGCACCGGGTGCTCCTCTACCACCACCACCTGGGACAACACCACCCCAGCCCCCTGTCTGATGCGTCCATCTGCAAAACAAAAGAGGAGAGAGAAGTCAGGAAAATACAACAGGGGACCTCCACAGAGTACAGCCTTGGCACAGCTCTGTCTCCCTTTTTATTAAGATCAGTTAGCGGGCTGGTGACGTGTGAATAATTAGACACAAACCTACAATAATAGCCAGCCAGCCTCTGGAACTGTCTCACCTCCTTTCTGGTATTGTCTGCTATGTTGGCGCCCACTTGACCTTCTGGTTAAACCTGGGGTTTCAAAAGGTTATATTACCAAATTTTGTAAACCAAACAACTGAGCCTGCAGCTTCCATTACCCAGGCACTCCGTACAGTGATACTTAGACAGGACAGAGACCATCTGAACCTCAGACCCGCTGTTCAACTGCCACAGATTAAAGATGAAAGGGGCTCTCTTCTCTAAACAGAAAGTGGCCAAGACCCTACCATGGCATGCGTCTCTATCAGGAGTGTAACCACCTCTTGGGCATTACTCAGAGGCATACTGCTGCAAGACATTATCTGGCTGTGATTGAAAACATGGTGATGTATTTCCTATTTTCAATTTTTTTTTATCTTTATCAATTTCAACGCTTTTGTTTTCATCTGTTATATTTTGACTTTCCCTTTTGCTGCCTCTTAATATTTTTGAAGAATGCTTTTTTTGTCTAAAGACAGCAAACAGAGGATCCACATAGGATCTGCCTGTCATCACCAGAAAGCTACAACCAAAATATGTTCCTACATTCAACATGACAAACATTGCGCTTGTTCAGTGTTGTTAAGTGTGGGATGTTTAGTTTTTCCTCCTCCATCATTAGTAATAGGTTTATTTGTGATAAGTGCACATTAGTTATCTCTCTGATGGAGAAGACCTAAGGTAATCCTAAGGTCTTAGTCAAGAATAAGTTTTCAAAAATAGTTATCAGTCAGACAATATGATAACTAAGTAGAAAACAACATAGCCATGTCAGAAGGGCAATTAAAATCTTGTACTATCTTTCCAACAGGCTGAACTAATTTAGCTAATTTCCTCTTCAAAATCATCAACTTGTGTACTAGATCCCCTACCTACATATTTCCTCAAACAGATACTACCAGAAGCAATTGGACCTTGATTTAAAATAATTAGTTCCTATTTTAACATTGGCTATGTTTCTCGCTAAGATCCTCGGAAAGGTCGTAGCTCAGCATTTAGGATCATAATTGCATAGGAATAACCTTCTTGAAATCTTTTAGTCAGAATTTAGGCCTCATCACAGTACAAAGACAGTGCTGGTTAAAGTGGTAAATGACATACTACTGGCCTCCAAATAGGGTTGTGTCTCCTTTCTTGTGTTGCTTGATCTTATTGCAGCTTTTGATACCATAGATCATAATATTCTTCTAGATAAACTAGAAAATGTTGTTGGGCTTAGGGGAATGGCTTTATTTTGGCTCAGGTCATATTTGACTGATCTCTTTCAGTTTGTAGATGCCTGTCTTCTGGTTCTGCCTGACACCATCCTCATACTCTACTTCTGTTTGGAGCCTTCTTCACCAGGGAATCACTCACTACTGCTAAAGGTTGGCCTCTCATGGACAGCCTAAAGTTTGCTATGAGGTTGCTGTGAATGGGACCATACAGATCCCTTAAGATGATTATGGATGTTCTCACTTGGAGAGTCTAATGCAGGAGTGTCCAATCTTATCCCAAAAGGTTTGGTGTGGGTTCAGGTTTTCATTCCATCCAAGCAGGAGCCACACTTGAGTGTACTGAAAGCCAAGATCAACTGATTAAACTAATGGAATCAGTTGTGGATCCTGCCTGATTGGAATGAAAACCTGCAACCACACCGGCCCTTTCCGGATAAGATTGGACACCCCTGGCCTAATGATTGCACTTGTTGAAGTGCACCTGTTATAAGACTCAAGCTAGAAGCTAGTATTTCAAACAGATACATATTCAGATATTCTCTTGCACATGCTCTTGCACATGCTACCAAATGTACTTCCAGATACAGTATTGCAAATTATCATTTTACTTGTTGTTTTTCCCCCCATAAATAACTATTAGATGCAAAGCTCAGAGGATACCTCTCAGCCCCACAGTCCCATATAACTTGATCAACAACTGGGATATGAAAAAAAACACACTTTACTCATGGGATAAAGTTAACATGGAGGGATACAAATATTTTAAATCTCTGGGTGCGTACCCAAGTGGTGATAATAGTGATAACACATCTGAGGTGATGGTATTCAGTTAGTGGGTTTCGTAATGCTGTGGCACTTTCACAGATTTAGTTATCAACATACTTAGTCTTGTCAGCTTGTTATAGGTAAGAACGCATAGCTGTCATAAAAGAAAATAATTTGTCCATGTTAAATGTCTTAACCCATATATTGTTATATTATTTTGTCCAGGTCTTGTAGTTACAATGGTAGGAGACATGTCTCTTAATTCAAGTTTGACACGTTTTATGACAACTCTGACCATGGAATCACTGGCTATACCACCATCCACTGCTTTTTCTATATTCATTTTTGGCATCATCATCTACTGTTTAATTTTGTTCTTCCAGTCCATGCTACTCCTGACTATTGTTGTAAAAAGGGATCTGCATAAACCTATGTACATACTGCTGTTTAATTTGTCCATATGTGACCTTATGGGAGCTACAGCTTTTTACCCTCAGCTGATTTGTAGTATATTGTCTGAGAGTAGAGAAATCTCCTACCCTGCCTGTGCCTTGCAAGGCATCCTTCTTCACCTCTATGGGAATGGATCTCTTTTATTTCTCACTGTTATGGCTTATGACAGATACATTGCCATTTGCAAGCCTTTGAGATACCATAATCTGATGACACAAGGTACCGTGTTGAAACTTATTTTTATGGTCTGGTCCATAAATTTTGCTATTATTGGGGCTTTATTTGTGCTCACAATAAGTAAAGAAATCTGCAGGACAAATATAGTGGACACATACTGTAATAATCCATCTTTATTGAAGCTAAGCTGTGAGGATACAAGAGTGGTTAATTACTATGGCTTGTTCACGATAGCTCTTGTACAAGGCTCTTCCATACCGATAGTATCATTAACATATATCAAAATCCTAATTACCTGTCTTTCTACAAAACAAACACAATCTATAAGTAAGGCAATGCAAACTTGTGGGACACATTTAGTTGTTTTTTTGAGTTTTGAGGTTAATACATTCTTACTACTGATTTCACACAGGTTAGAAGCAGTATCTCCACACTTAAGAAGGGCCTTTGGTGTTTCAGTTGTTATCTTTCCTCCAATTCTTAACCCTCTAATTTATGGGCTGAAAACAAGGGAAATTCGACAAGCAATGTTTAAGTTCTTACAAAGAAAGAATTCTTTTATCTAATAGAAAACAAAGTAAATATATAGTCTTTTGCAATGTACCAAATTAAAAAAATAACTAGGCTTTTCCTCTGCACTAAAATAAAATGACTTCTGAAATTCACTGATATACCATTGAAATATGAATATTATTTTTAAATTCTACTCCTGTTATTTAAAAAATGTTATTATACAATAAAATAAAAAATATATGAAATACACAACTGAATAAGCATGCTGATGAGCTGTTAGAGGACCTTGTATTTATTTTGTTGTCATAAAAACTCTCTGATCACACCTAGTAGAAGACATAAATTTAAACCAGGGTGTTCAATCACCTAAATAATCCTCTGTCCTGTCATAAAAATAAGTATTATAGTCTGAGTCAAATTCAACTTTATCATCCTGCATATTGCACAACAGAACGTTCTTTCAGTGCTACATTACGCATACACATTAAACAAAAGCATTAAATGCAAGCAATAAAAAGTGTATATATATGGTAGTGTAAATAGCTTAAGGTGCATAGAGTATTTGATGCAAATGTGCAAGGAGCTCTCTTCTCTAAATAGAGAGTGGGAAAGCTGTTTAGAGAAGAGTCATTTATATGTTTGGCTATCTGCAAATGTACTAGGATTTATATCCTTAACACACAGTATAGTCATCGTAAAACACTTTTTAACAGTCCCTCAAATGAACTGAAATAAAAAAAAGATAAAGAAATTTGCAGTTATAAAGTACAATTGTCCATAATTTAATGTTCTTTATATCACTGGTTTACACTGTCCCCCTAATTTACTATTATAACTGTACACTGAAATTTACATGTACATTTGATTTAGTCATTTGTAAGATTAGCATAACTGTGTGTACAGTTACAATGTGGTCACTTTTTTTAAAATTACAAATATGTGATGAACAGTTCAAGAATGCTCTCCATCATCAGTGGCAATTGCATATAATGTATACAAGTATGTATGAATACTTAAAAGAATGGTAGATGTACTGTATATTGCATCCACAGGTACTTATATTACATGGTCTCAACATGGAATGCGCTGAAACGGGATATGTCCAACATATTATTGTATTCAATACATAGAAGAGAATTCATTGCATCCAAGAAGCCACCTTTTATATCACTTGTATTATTTGTCTTCTGTTTATCTGCCTAGGGAGAAGCTAAGTACGACACATTTCATTTTACTTCAGATTAATGTTTTTGTACTAAAAGTCAGTGTTTTGTACTGAAACTCATGGTGAATTATAGGTTCACAACACAGAATTCCAATTTCAAAATTTGGTTTTTGTGATTTTAGTAATATAGATACTGTAAATGTATTTGCTGTTTAACTTTAGCCTAGAAGGAATCATATATTTTCTTGGGCGGAGATGAGTTAACCACATAACTTACATGTAACATACCATAATCTGTTGAGGAGGACTCACTGACTGTTGTTAATTCCAAGTGATGAGTGATGAGAGATGCTCGCTATTGGATACTGGTCAGGACACAGAGAACAGAATTTTAGTGCAGCAATTTGATTCAACTACAGGCAGCATGTTACTGTATGTCCATGAATTCTGAAATAAAATATATTCTATAATAAATATGGTATTTATTATAGAATATAATAAATACCATATTTATTATATTCTATAATAAATACCATATTTATTATAGAATATGGTATTTATAATAATAATAATAATAATAATAATAATTATTATTATTATTATTATTATTATTATTATACTTTATTAGGTTTAGTTTTTGGGTTTGTTACATCCCAGAAAGATCAGAAAAGTTTGTTGGACAGACTGTCAGACTCAACTATAAAGCTGGGACACACTTACAGTACAGTGCTGCTTCAAGTCAAAATGGGATCCAGCATTTCATTATAATGCCCATGTGATTTTCTGAGAACATTTTCTTTTAATAATGATGGAGAATGATAATTTAAGAATGAAGAAAAATATGCACAATGAATGTACAAGTTTTATAATATTTTTAAAATTAGTTAATTAAATTATTATTTTTGTGGAGAGCCAGCAGAAATATGCAGCCCTGTGCATAGCGCGTGGTCTGTGTGAACTATACAGAATGATTCAATATGTGAAAGCATATTTCTTTTGTTTGTACAGAAATATAGTAGAAATGTGGTTTTATGTAGAGCTCAGTAAGGCAGTCAGGTTAAAACCAAATAGCATCTCCCATTAGTATAATGCGAAAGACCTTGCCCTTTTTCAAATTTCCATGAGCAGGGTTGCAAGGTTTTGCATATAATGTGCATGTATTGCATATACCTGTTTACTACAAATCAGAAATGTGCACTACTTTTAACTTTTTTTCCCCAAAAAATAATGAGATAAAGAAGAAAAATATATCTACCTTTTCATATGCCCAAAGATTTTGGGCTAGTTTGAAGAGTTTTTGTGTGGTTTTTGAGTTATGCTAATAAACAGAAGCTGAAGAGAACAAAGCATCAAATTCTCAAAAAACCTTTTTGATATTTTATAACAAAATTACTACCCAAGCAACTTATAAATTATCTGAAAAGGTACCTTACAAATCTCACATACACATGTACAATCAATTTTGGGATAAATGAATTAACATTGTCCCTCATGTTAGGAAAATCAGCTAGACAACTTCCTCCTTATTGCACCTCACATCACAAGAGGGCACTTAATAGCTTTTGCAAAAGAAACAATAGAATTATATTATTTATATTATAAAGAAGCAAAAGAATTATTTAGTGAAATAACAATTGCAATGGTCTCCAGCTTCTCTATCTTAACATTAAAGAATGTTTGATTGATTTGACATTTTTCAAAGAATTTCATTGATTGAAATTCTTCATGCTGATAATCTAATGAAAGTTGATGCATTTTGCTGCAGGTCTCTTTGTCCTATGCATCAAACACATAATTATAAGTAAAGAGCTCCAAGGAATAAGTAGACAGGTATACAGTAATGCATTTAACTTGGGCAGTGGTGGCTCAGTGGTTAAGGGTATGGGCTACCAGTCAGTATCAATCTCCCACTGGTCCCCGAGGCCATTACTGCTTGCCTGCTCCAAGGGCACTGGTTCATGAGAGACCCTGCATGAGGAAATGGGTAGGCTCTCTTCCAGTCTGTTTTATGCACAATCCAAAGTGTGGTTAGCAAAACCTGCATTGCCAGACGTGTATAAATCAATCTTATGAAATACAGTGGATATAAAAAGTCCACACCCCCCCTTATAAGCCTGCAGGTTTTTTGTGATGTAAAAAATGAAACCAGGATAAATCATGTCAGAACCTTTTCCACCCTCAATGTGAAGTTACCACATAAATTAAAAAATTTAGTGAAAAACAATCAGAAACATTTTAGGGAAAAATAGGAATAGTAAAAAACAATAACCTGGTTGCATAAGTGTGCACACCCCTAAAGTAATACATTGTTGAAGCACTTTTTGATTATATCACACCACTCAGTCTTTCTGGCACATCTTGACTTATATTTTCTCGGTTGTTCTTGAAAAAACATTCAGGCTCCATCAAATTATAAGGACATCTCGTGTGCGCAGCCCGCTTCAGGTCACCTCACAGAATTTTAGTTGGATTCAGGTCTGGGCTCTGGCTAGGCCATTGAAAAACATCGATCTTTTGGTTAAGCCATTCCTTTGTTGATTTGGATGTATGCTTTGACTCATTGTGGTGCTAAAAGGGGAAATTCCTTTTCATCTTCAGCTTACTAGTAGACACCTGAAGGTTTTGCACTAAAATCTACTGGTATTTGTAGCTATTCATTATTCTCCCCACCTTGATAAAAGCCCCAGTTCTGGCTGAAGAAAAGCAGCCCTAAAGCATGATGCTGCCACCACCATGCTTCACTGTGGTTATGGTGTTCTTTCTGCACCAAACATGCCTTTTGGAATTATGGAATTATTATACCTTTTGGAATTGGTCTCATCAGACCATAACATATTTGGCCACATATTTTGGGGTGATTTAGTTAAGCTTGGATGTTTTTTGTGAGAAAGGGCTCCGTCCAGCCACCCTACCCCATAGCCCAGCCATGTGAAGAATATGAGAGATTTTTGTCACATGCAGACAGTAATCAACACTTGTCAGATATTCCTGCAGCTCCCTTAATGTTGCCATAGGTCTCTTGGCAGCCTCCCTGGTAAGTTTTTGTCTTGTCCGTTTATAAATTTTGGAGGGACGGTCTTGGTGATGTCACTGTGGTGCTCCATTTTCTCCACTTGTTGATGATGACCTTCAGGGTATGTTCCAGGGTACATCTAATGTTTTTTGTACCTCTCTCCTGGTCAATACCTTTCAACAGTGGGACCCTGTACAGGCTTTGTAAGCTCTTTGTAGAACATGGCTTCAGAAGTCAGATGAAACCAAGATGATGTGAAGAAAATACTACAGAAACAGCTGGTCTTTATTTGGCATTAATCAGAATAATTTCATTGATGACAGCTGTATCATAATTACTTTTGAACATGAGACTGAATATGATTGGTTCCTTCTGAACAGAGCCACATCCCCAATTATAAAAGGGTGTGCACACGTTTATAACCAGGTTGTTGTAAGATTTTTTAGTTTTCTTATTTTTCCCTAAAATGTTTGACTGTTTTTCACTCAATTTTTTTTAAATTGTAATTTCACACTGAGAGTGGAAAAATTTCTGACATGATTTATCTTGGTTTAATTTTTTTTACATCACAAAAACCTGCCATTTTAACAGGGGGTGTAGACTTTTTATATCCACTGTATGCCCTATGTGCCATAGATGCTCTTTGAACACTGCTTCAAAAAGGCCATAGAAAGAAGAGTGCAGGTTTCAGAATCAACAAAACCATCACTTCCAAACATACCAGCCACATGGTGCCTTTAGATCACCATATTTCAACCCATATAAATACTCCATCAACCTTGCATAAGCCTTATACATAAAGACTCATGCCTTCAGGAAAAGTGTAGTTAGCACAGACTGCCTTGCTGTAAGTGTATGAATCAATCTTATGAAATATGTCCTGTGTCCCAGAAAGGCACTAGAAAGGAGAGTGGAGATTTTAGAATTTAAAAAAAAACATCTGTGCCACACTGTGCCTTTGTTCCATCCTCCATAAAGGTGCCATCAACCTCTTATGAGCCCTAAACAGAAAGATTCATGCCCTCAGGCCCCTAGCAGGTGCCTGTGCACCTCCATTCACCTCATGGGACCAGCCCTAAACAGCACCCTTCACCACTAAATGACCTGATGAAGACTGGCCACGGAGGGTTGAGTCTCGTGGTGGGGCAATTTACAGTCGAAAACATTGCTTATTTGGTAGTGCCTATAGTAAGTCAGCGAATCCTGATGACAATATTACAGCAATAGGAGATTCACTGAGAATGCTATCCACCCTGACACTCCAATGTGTGGCAGATATTGCATTTGCAATGCATTCATACCTGCTGAGGATGCTAGGACTACTGACAGCAACCTCAGCAGTAGTGTCACTGGGCTTGCTAAGAGATTTTCAGAAGTGGATTACCAGCCTGAGCCTGTACCCTAAATACCACAGGCAGAAAAATGTGCTCACCTCAGTTGTGCTCACCTTAGTGAAAGAAGCACAAGCTGTCTCTTGCTGGTGACACCCTTTCTAACAAAAAATATCAGGTTGAGAGCAGGGCCCCCTCAGAGAGCAGACACTATGACACTGGCCAAACAATGCAAAAAAAAAAAAACTGCAACAAACATCTTAGCAAGTGAAATATCTTGAATATAGTCACATTCATCCAGTATTTCCTATTATAAAATCACCTTAACCTAATCTAAGAGTAGTAACTTATTTCCAGATATTTTACTAATTTCAAGCTTTAAATGTTCTTCTTCTCTTGGCAGATAATGTTGCTTCTTTCTAGAAATAAATTAGTAAAAATGTCCAGAAATAGGTTTAACAATCTTTGGTTTATTGAAAACTTATAATAGGAAAAAACACATGCATTTGACTATATTCAAGATATTTTCACTTATTTCACTGTCATATTTTTGCAGTGAAGCTTCATGCCATTAGATCAGCCAAACTGTAACTGGTCCTCATTCTCCCACACACACAAGTATCTTCTGTTCAAATTCATTCACCTTTTGGAATTACTGGGATTGCATTGTGGTGCTTTGCTTCTTACCTGGAGACAAGGTCAAAGGCAGTGGAGGGGCTCTGCATCAACATTTTCATACCACTGCTATGCTGATGACACTCAACTCGTTCTCTCTGTTCCTTCTCAGACACTCTTATTTCATGCATCTCAGCATTTTGTCATGGATGGCAGCTCATCAGCTGGAACTAAATCCCATCCACAGTGAGCTGCTGTATATACGCAAAGATGCTTTCCCATATCATGGTCTTGTGAACTCCCTGGACAACTCTCACATCATCTGACACCACACACTACCCCAGATCTGGAGGATCCGGCCATTTCAATCCATAGAGGCCACTCAGGTGTTTGTTCTTTCCCTTGTCACAACTGGTCCTGGCAGGTCTGCCCCTGTGTGCCATCCAACCTCTGCAGCTGATCTAGAAGGCAGCTGTAAGCTGTGTCACACCCTGCTCTGCACTACATTCCTTTTGAAACTCTAGCATGGGCTTGACTAGACTCACCATCCCTTAGTGAAAGAGGAAAACATGGATCAAGACTCTTCTCTGTGCTGGCACCCAGATGCAGCATCAAAATCTAGCACAAAAACTGTTTTTTGATAGATCTTACAAAGTACTCTTGTAGGTCTCTCTCTGTCACTGATGAAAGATGCAAGAAGCACCCTTGTCCAAACAGAGACTTGCCCACTGAGTGGCGGACGCCATCACTATGGCCTAATGGCAGGCTTGACGTCGGGACCCTATCAGTGACATACCCCGATATGAGGAGTGTCTAATATCCGCTTTATCCGGTGTCATTGTTATCTCTGAACAAGATTGTGTAGAGAACGTTAGAGGGGAATATATTCAAAGTTAAAAAGGGACACATGGAACAAAGTTTTAAAACACCACCTATAGCAAAACCTGCTTAATTATACCATACAACATTCAAGCAGAACATGCCATATTATATGATAAGACTGGTATTTATCAAATTATAGTATTATATTTATTTCAAACAGATACATAGATATGCAAAATTTTCCATTCCATGCTTCCAAATGCACTTCCAAACACAGACTTGCACATTATCCTCAGCATATTACTTGTTTTTTTACTATAGGCCACTGTTAGCTGCAAAGCTCCAAGGATACCTCAAAAACCCACAGTCCCATGTAACCTAGCATCAACAACTGGGATTTGAAAAACATCTGACCTGTGGGATAAAGTTAACATGGAGAGATCCAAATATTTTAGGTCTCTGGATGGATACCCAAGTGATGAAAATGAACACCATCACCTCAGATTTGTTCAGTTTGTGGGTTTCGTGATGCTGTGGCACTTTCACTGATTTAGTTGTCAACTTACTTAGTCTTATCAGCTTGTTCTAGGTAAGAAAACATAGTTGTAGTAAAACAAAATAATCTGCCAATGTTAAATGTCTTAACTCGTATTTTGTTGTATTATTTTTTTTCCAGGTCTTGAAGTTACAATGGTGGGAGACACATCTCTTAATAATTCAAATTTAACACGTTTTATGACTATTCTGACCATGGAATCATTGGACATACCACCATCCAGTGCTTTTTCTATATTCATTTTTGGCATCATCACATTCTGTTTAATCTTGTTCTTCCAGTCCATGCTGCTTCTGACTATTGCTGTAAAAAGTGATCTGCATAAACCTATGTACATACTGCTGTTTAATTTGTCCATATGTGACCTTATGGGAGCTACAGCTTTTTACCCTCAGCTGATTTGTAGTATATTGTCTGAGAGTAGAGAAATCTCCTACCCTGCCTGTGCCTTGCAAGGCATCCTTCTTCACCTCTATGGGAATGGATCTCTTTTATTTCTCACTGTTATGGCTTATGACAGATACATTGCCATTTGCAAGCCTTTGAGATACCATAATCTGATGACACAAGGTACCGTGGTGAAACTTATTTTTATGGTCTGGTCCATAAATTTTGCTATTATTGGGTCTTTATTTATACTCACAATGAGCAAAGAAATCTGCAGGACAAAAATAGTGGACACGTACTGCAATAATCCGTCTTTAATGAAGTTAAGCTGTGAGGATATGAGAGCGATTAACTATTACGGCTTGTTTACTATAGCTCTTGTACAAGGCTCTTCCGTATTGATAGTATCATTAACATATATCAAAATCCTATTTACCTGTCTTTCTACAAAACAGGCGAAATCTATAAGTAAGGCAATGCAAACTTGTGGGACACATTTAGTTGTTTTTCTGAGTTTTGAGGTTAACACTTTCTTACTACTGA
>CM075016.1:21184744-21204106 GCA_037576675.1 Pangasius sanitwongsei | reverse complement strand
TCAAAGCACTATTGTAAGTCGCTCTGGATAAGGGCGTCTGCCAAATGCCATAAATGTAAATGTAAATGTAAATGTAGATGGGCTGGTCTGAGTATTTCATAATCGGCTAATCTCTTGGGAATTTCGCACGCAACAGTCTCTAGAGTTTGCACAGAATGATGTGAAAAACAAAAACATTCTGTGAGTGACAGTTCTGTGGGTGGAAACGCCTTGTAGATAAGAGAGGTCAGAGGATAATGGCCAGATTGGTTCGAGCTGCCAGGAAGGATATAGTAACTCAGATAGTCACTCTTTACGACTGTGGTGAACAGAAACGCATCTCAGCATGCACAAAACATCGACCTTGAGGTGGAGGAGATACAACAGCAGATTATGTTTATCAAAAATACTCAAACCAGCCGTTCTGGTACCAAAATCCATGCCATGATGAGTGTCACAGAGATCACACTTTTTCCCCATTCCGATGTTTGATATGAACATTAACTGAAGCTCATTACTGTATCTGTAGCATGATTTTTTTTGCATTGTGTTGCAGCCACATGATTGACTCATTATGTTTGTAAAACATTGTCAAATATATAAATAAGAAGTAATAAGAAAATATTAGTTACTAATTATGGCATCTTTCATGTCTGAGACATTAAAGTTATTGCTTTTAACATTTTTTTTTATTTTAAAGTCCATTTACATTCATTAAGTCCATTAAGCCATTTATACTACATTTAAAATACACACAGAGGACCTCATTTGTAAATCTTTTAGTAAAGTTGTGAGTACATGTTTTCTTAGGCCAAACTGAATTAAACATTTCTGTCAGATTTACAAAAGCTTGTCTGATTTACTTTGCACTAAGGCATGTAGTGATTTACATGTAGCCACACCCACAAAACTCCATAAAAGGCAAAGCTGACAGAGTTGAAGACAAAAATAATTGGACTAAACAGACTAAACTGTTATGGGAAGCATGCACTGATTCTACTAGTAATGCAGCACATCGGCTACCATAGACATACACTAACATTTCCTCCTTTTATAGGGTGCCATTACATTTGTCATAATTGAATGGCTAGTCTTGGATTGCAGGAGTGATTGTTTACTTATAAATCATTTATATTAACCGTGTAAGTTTTTGCAAAATTTGCATTAAATTGGTGTGTGTAATTGAAATAAGTCATTTAGATTTGACAGCGTAATCGATGCATAAAATCGATCACCCAGTTATACAATTTAAAGCCGATCAGTCGAAGTTCACATTAGTGAGTCTCCTAATACTTAAAATTTAAACAAACTCAGGAGCAAATGTTGAATATGCTTATCCAACAGGCTTTTCATACATACCACATTTCTTGTGCAAATGATCCTGTGAATGATTTACGAATAAATTCATTCGTACCTAGCATGAAGAATGAGGCTCATAAAGCGCACAAACTTCTTCCCATAAATCCATTTTATTGTACAGTTTCATTAGTACACAATGGCTGAATAATCAGTTTCGAAAATCAAAATAACAGACATTTCAATTTTCAAACTTTTTAAAGACACATTTACAAAATGCATACAGAGAAAGTCATGAGTTCAGCAACACCAATGAATCCTTAAGATTATATTTTATGCCTTATAGAAGATACAATAAACAAAGATGACTGAATTACTGATGATTGAATTATTGAATTGATGAATGAATTATTATACTGAATATTCCAATAATAATACACATGATGACAGAGACTGAAATAAAACAATAATATGTTACACACATACAATATGTACTACTGCTTGTTGGATCTCAACTAGTGACTTTTGGATCTCTGATGCTGAAGCAACTCATGGTGATAGATGTGAACATATTCCTTTATTTTTAACACAGATCTTCCTGTGTTGCTTGTTCCAGAACTAGGCTCCAAAGATGTCTTCATGGTACTTCTTTTCAGCCTAAAATAAAAACATCATCATTACATTTACAGGCAAATGATCTTAATTTGGTCCAGGCTTAATAGACTATTAAGAAAATCATGGATCTATGATCTGTCATGACATAATGAGAGCTCACCTTTAGTTGGTCCAGATATTCTCCAGCCTGCGTGAGTGTTATACCCAGATGGCTAACCAGGATCTCCTGTATAGCATGTGCGACATCCCGGGCCATGTTCATGCTTCCACACACATACACATGTCCGGACCTCTGGTTCAAGACCTCCCAAACCTCTTCACTAAGCTGCTTCTTCAGGACATGTTGAACATACACCTAGGTAAAAAAAAGAGGATAGGTTAGGGCAACTGTGCTTCACAGGGTATCCGATGTGTAAACAGTATCACAGACAGCTGTCTTTCCACATGGTAACAACCTTAATTATTACATTTAAGGTGCCAACATCTATGGTTTAGCCACTGTATTTACAGTCGTTGCACCCTTGCTACAGCGATATTCGAGACACTTGGAAATTAAGCTTTTCTGATTTTTCAAATGTGACAGACCTTACTTTCACTTCATTAGATAAAAAATGGAGAAGCTGCTTATCATTAAGTTGATACGAGGTGCCAACAAGTTGAAATGTTGGCACCTCTGTAGACAGATTCAAAGAAATTTTTTTCCAAAGAAAATGAGCAGTTCATGACATACCTTGGGGTAACCAGTTTGGCGAGAGTATGCTGGAGTGATGCTCTTCAGAGTCCCATTTTCTTTCATGTCAAACGTCTCCTCTTTATAAAGATGATCTGTGTCTGCATCACGACATCCAAACACCAGCATCATAGGACTCTTTTGCAAACCTGCAATAACAGTTTAACATTTACTGTATTTTTCAAAATCACTAAAACAATCTTGAT
Organism: Pangasius sanitwongsei; assembly: GCA_037576675.1. Lineage (NCBI taxonomy): Eukaryota > Metazoa > Chordata > Actinopteri > Siluriformes > Pangasiidae > Pangasius > Pangasius sanitwongsei. The sequence goes on along the minus strand of CM075016.1, from coordinate 21,201,280 downwards.
TTATTATGTTTCATACTGAAGATTGCCTGTCCAGGAGTGGATCTGGGATTACCTGTCTTTTTCATGTCATGGAAGCGTTGCTGCCAGAAGCTGCGGAAGGGAGCAATGCCACTTCCTGCTCCGATTAGGATAGTTGGAGTGGTGGGATCTGGTGGAAGGTGGAATCCACCGGATCTGAAATCATAACAATCAGGATATGACAAGTCACTGTCATGCCAGAATTGGTGCCTAAAGATCCTAACTGCATATAATTTCTCATTCCTGGTCTCTGCAGTTTTGGTGCGTTCCCATTTCCCAACTTAAGTCCACTCAGTAACTAATTAACAAGTCAGAGCCAGAATGAAGGGGGAATTATTGGAAGAGAAAAACCAAAATGTGCAGGGTGGTGGTAATTCAGGACCAGATATATAGTATAAATGGAGTTAGGAAATAACTGAAATCTGGGAGAAAGACCTCGTTTACAGGTCCACCTTCTTACTAGTATATACTGCCTATACATTCTTATCTTTTTTTTTCTCTACTAGTGATGAACTTTCCACAACCATCACCTCCCCAATTCCTCCCTACTATTCAACACCACCTACCCAAGATTCTGCCCAGAACTCAAGCCCAAGTTCTCCCCTCTTTTTACAGTTCTATAGTCACTGTTCATGCCATTTATTTATATATTGTGTTCTGTAATTGCAAAAAGCATTTGGTTACATACCCATGAATAAAGCAGGGAACTGTATGTCCTTCTTTGAGAGTGTTGAGCCATGTGCTGCAGACACCATGATGTAGCGGACCCTTTCCATCTGGTTAGGAATAAGAACCAATATAGGATGTTAAAATACAATGTTTTTTCCACAGCATACATTTCTTATGTTGGTTAGAATGAGGTTCCTATACAGTAGCACTGTTTTACTTTACCTTGGGTACGGTAGTTGACCACAGACACAGTGAGGTGAAGCTCGTGAGGGTAGAGATCAGGGGAGGAGCTGACAGAGTAGAGGCGGGGCTTCAGCAGGGGTAGCTGGCTGAGGAGGAAGGCTGCAGAGAGCTCCAGGGAAGGAAACTCCTCCAGAATCTCCTGGAAGTTGGGCTTGCGGAATGCTTTCCATTCTGAGTAACACGTGAAGTCCTGTAAAGTGTTGTAAATGAAGTTTCACAAGTTATGGAACTTTCAAGTTACATCCTAAAGTAAGGAAGCTGTTCATCAAGTATGGACTTAGCATACCGATGCCAGTTCTAGCAGGCGCTGTCGGTCATCTTCCTTCTTGGTCAACTGTGAGAGCTTGCGTAGGAAGCTTTGAGAAGGTGGTGTGGTGATGTCCAGGAGGAATGTAAGAGCCTCGGTTAGAGAGCAGGCTGGGATACGAGAATCTGTCTGCCATTCTTCACCTCCTACAGGACAACACAGTGAAAAGAAGGTTTTTGATTACTATATGGCTCTATAGAACACCCGATTCTCAACTGATTGTTCATTTTAGGCAATTGGACTACCAATTCTGTCAAACAAACTAGCACAGATACATAACAGACTACTAGTGTTTAAAGTTGCTGTGTACCGTCACTAGTCATTTGGAAATGACCATTATTGCTTGCATATATGCTGGGATTTTCACATGGTGATATTTGATAGAAGTCTTGTAAGTTTAGTAGAACTTTTACCAGAGCCAGACTCAGGCAGGTATTCGAGTCGGACACTCTGATTGGTGGGAGGAGCGTTGGGAAGGTGCTTCAGAATGCCCATCACCAGCTCATGTGAATTCCCTGGGAAAACGCCCACATGGTCACCTGCAGCATAATTTAAGACCTCTTTCCCATCGTCCACCTCCAGCTCCACCAGTAAAGTAGAGCGGCTGAAAACAAATGACCAGAAACAGTGAAAAACAGCAGATCAAAAATGGGCTGGCAACATTCCAAAGTAATGTAAGAAGACTATAGAGTAAGCTGATTAAGAGCAGACCTTGACGCAGTGCTCTGGAGATTCTTTCTCTTCTTCAGCCTCATGGGAAACACAGTTTTAGAATGGAGCGCTGACAAGGCTGTAAGAACAAAACATGTAGGCTGCTCAGCACCATAATATTCATTATAAATGTGAGTAGCTAATAATTGTATTCTTTTGCATTAATCTCTGATCACCAATGATATGTATGGTGTTGCTGTTAGACAGGTACCTGAGATGTAGTCTAGGGTGCTGCTGTCAGGTTGCACTCGGTGTTTCCAAGCATCCCAGGTCTCTGTTAGGGATTCAGACCCTGATAGTTGGCCCTTAACACCAAATTCTTCACATGCAGCCTACAGGATGAAATACATTTTTTAGAAAAAGCTGAATGTTGATATGCTTAGTTGCCATTAAAGGTAGCCAGCATCCCACCAACCTTAAAGACGTTGCAAGCCCAGGCAGAGAAAGCCTCTTCCTGCCCATTGAGCTCATCTCCCTCTCCTATGGAGGTCACACGTTTGGCTCCCAACTCTGCAAGCTTATCATCCACAGCATGGGCGAAAGCACAAAACTGTGGGTACATGCGAGAGCCAAGGCCAAAAACACAGTACCTGTGCAATTGAAAAAAGCAATTACTCAAACCTCCTGTTCTTAAACAGTTCTTAAGTTGTTAGTTGAACCAGATATATTTAGGACTCACTTCATGTTATTTTGCAGCTTATTCAAGCTCATGAGCTGCTTCTTGAAACTCTGAGAAAAGAAGATATCATGGTGTCAAGATCTTGCATACATCTGTTTTGTTCCGCCATTTTTTCTCTCCCTCTTGCATTACAGTATTTAGAAAGGCAACAGCTAACATATCACTTTTTCAAACTGCTTTTGATGCAACATCATCGAGCAACTAAACACATACATACAGTAATTAAATAACTGCCATAATATGATAAGCTAAATCTTTAGAGAGATTAACTCTCTCTAAGAGTTACATACCTCTCCATTTCCTGGAGGGTCTCCATTGCCAAATGTGCTGGTGATGACCATCATAAGACGCTCATTCTTAAAATCCTGAAAATTGTAGTCCTCCATGCAAAGTAGCTGTATCAGTAAAAAAAAATTAAAGAGTTGAGTGTTTATCTCACAGATAAATAAAAACTCAGCTCCATCGCATGAAAGGGACTGATTTGTGGGGATGGTTTTCTTACCCTGGGATTGAAAGCACAGCTGAGCATTGACTTGAGCTTTTTGGCAAAGGTCTGTGATTTTCCGGTTTCAGTAGCATAGATGATGGTGCAAGGTACTCTCTTTTTCAAGGCAGACTGCATGAGTATTTGAGAGAAGACCACTGCCCTGAAGGATCAGAATGTAAGCACATGATCATCACTTCATTTAAAAACAGTTTAAAAATAATATGTCCAATGACAACTGAAATTAGTTAGTGAAGCACTGGGTCAGCAGCAGAGCCGTGCCCCGAAATTGAAAATTGTGAGGTTGTCTTACTTTGTAAGTGCTTTGAAGCTGATTCTCCTTCGTTTCTTTAGTCCTTTTGTCTTGTCTTTCCAGACATATGTTAACCAGGGATCAGGCTTCAAACAACAGCAATAGCAACAGCAAGTTAAGACAAGTGAAACTTTATATATAGATATATTTAGATATAGATTTATAGATATTTTCACTCTTTACAGTAAATGCAGCATTGGACCTGGTTTATAAGGACGTGGTATTCTACACTTTGGCTTTTAAAAGGTTTTAGGTTTTAGTATAATAATTGCTTTAATAACTATGGGCTATATTCAGAGTTGAACAAGGTGCGTATTGTGGATTTAATATCGAAATTGAGCGCATTGTTATTCCAAGGTGTAACTACAGACTTAGGTGCTATTGTATTGTTCAGGATATGTGCACACAGGGTGGAGTTTGCCTAAAACAAAGGTGTATCAGTTACATAAGATTCTGTCCTTGAACGTAAACCCATTTTCTTGAGCAACAGCGAATCAACAAAAGTCTGGCAACCCCAGAGACATGAACTACACAAAAGCAATTTGCATAATCTGAATGGAGAGCCCAGAAAATCGACTTCAGCACCTGCATTACCTGACTCTGAATATGAGGAGCTTTCCCCATGAAATTAATGACATAACTTTTGGACTTAAGTCATCGTCTCTGAATATGGAACTTTTTTTTCATTGTGCATTTATAACAGTATTCACTGTTCTGGTAAGATGTGCAGAGTGAGTTCTACCTGGTAGTAAAAGAAGGGGGACAGGATGTAGTTGATCATCTCCTGGTGGAACACAGGAGTCAGAGAACCAGACATGGGTGGCACCAGCCAAACCCAGTCAGCAGGACAGCCACCACGCAGGCGCAATTCAGTCTCCATGTGCTTCATGAAGGACTCAGCGGCAGAGTGGTGGTCTGTGATGGTCACCTTATTTTTCTGCAGCACAAGACAAGGAGGCACTCAGATGAGATCTACTGCACACTATAGAAATGTCTTCTTCTGTATAGAAACTGCACATAATGAGCAATACAAGAGCTTTGTACCTGAAAACTGTGAATCACTGCAATATTGATGGCAACCAGAGCCTCATCCTTCCACAGTGATGACATCTTGTGTGTATCCAACCCCATATAACGCCCAACTTTCTGTAGAAGGTAAGGCATTAAAAATAGAAATTAGTTTTAAAACCTAAACTTCAGGACCATCCCACACTGAGCGAACTAGGTTTACCTCAAGAATGTTGTAGCGCTGGGTATCACAGAAGTCCCTCACACCAATCTCAGTGCCCATGTACCAGCCATTGAAAGGGCATGCTGTAAACTCAAGACCACCAATCTCCAGCAACATGTTGGCCACTGCAGGCAGCGCGTACCATCTGAGGTTCAGTTCTTTGAACCATTTATACCTGTGGAAAAACCAAAGAGTTTTAATGCATGGCTGTAACATCAGAGCCTAAACTACTGTATGTTCATTCATATTTATCATATTAACACATATGCATACAGGATATGTATAAATTATATACGTATCCTTTACCAAAGACACAGTGTGCACATCACTTACTGTGGGTGCTCCATTTCAACCTCCAGTATCAACTCTGGGGGAATTTCAAATAGCTCAGGATCTTCTCCATTGGCCTGCAAGATCAGTGGCAGCACATCAAAGGACCCGTACTTTGGTGTCCATCCAAGTTGGACACAAATCTGTTAGAAGGCAGAGTTCAGATACTTCAGAAATCAAAAAGATACACTGTGCTTGGGTGAATTATGTATTATGTATAAGCTTATGGTTCAGAAAAATTAGAACCTAAATAAACTGAAGTGTGATTTGTGGATACCTCAGTGAATTCCACGTTAGCAGGGTCTCCTATAATTCGGCCGTCCTCCATCTGATAGCCAGCGTATCTAATGAGCTGACTGTTCCAAACCCGGAAATCATGCTGGCCGTCAGTTCTTTGAGGGAACACGGTAATGGCTGACCTGTAAAATAATAACAATTATGCACAGCACTGTTTAATTCTCGAATCTGATTGGTCAGAATGTGCCGGCTGCAAGGCAAATCACGTTTATATTAATGTGCCCGTTATAATGCATTATTATTTTTATAATAATAGCTCATTCACAGAGACTTGTATGGTGGATGCTGGTATTTAACAAAATAACATACAGTCCCCCCGAAAGTACTGGAATGGCAAGGCCAATTCATTGGTTTTGCTACACACTAAAGACATTTGGGTTTGAGATCAGAAGATGAAACTGTGAACTGTGGCTTTAAGTTTTCCACCACAGGAAAGTCTTCAGGACAGAAGCGTTTATAATTTTCCAGTTTGTAACATGACAATCTGCATTTTTTTGTCTTAATTTCCAAATTAAAGAAAAAAAGGCTGGTGAGGGAACAACTGTTCATAGTTGCTGTAACATGAGTGATAACAGGAACTAACTTGTTTTGCAGACATTCTGTAACATTAATTATAACTGTAAAAGTGCATCATTATTCTTAAATAAATAAAATAAAAAAACTAATTAATTGTTGGCTAGTTGCTGTTGTATAACAGGAATAAAACATTGCAGGACATGCTGTTATAGGAAAATAATCAACTTTGAGGAGGTAACAGTGACATTGCTTTATACTGTGCATCACACTACCCAGTCTTTGAATATTTTCATATAACAGCATGACACAGAGTGTCTTATTCCTCGCATTAGCCAAAAACATTCCATTCTATAAGCCCAAAATGACTGGCTATCAAACATAATAAACACCATAAATGAAGTGTACCTTAAATTGCCTCCATTTGTGGCAAATTTTATGTGAGAACACAAGAACTGGAACATTTCCTTAGGGGTCCTGCATTTGCGTGCATCAAACAACTGAGGAGAAAAATAGCTCACATTAAATTTTGTATTTGCACATTTCAGTTCTTAATTTTGCAGTTTATTCACAAAACATGATATAAGATTTTAAGAATAAGAATATTTGACCTGTAAATTGGACCACTGAATCCTGCCGATGCACCTGGGTGCGTTCCTCCAAGCCTGTTTGGCTCCAAATGTGAGCTCCTCTGTGGTGAGCTGATAAGATCCGGTGGCATCAATCTCGCTGGCCACCTCATTAAGACGGGCCAGATGCTCATCTATTTTAGAGCTGCATTAAACAAACACCACTGGATCAAAAACGTGTCTCAGCTTAGTTCATTTAACCTACAACAAGCACAAATGGTATTGAAGTACGCCTACGTTTTGAAGGATTTGTAGTACTGGTTGATGAAGTCGATGGCCTGCGTAAGGAGCTCGTTCGTAGAAGGTGGGGAAACTGGAGAAGAACGCGTTAAAGACTTTGGGTTCATTATGGAGCCCTCACACATTTTCGGCTTGCAGACCTGACTCTGAAAAAGCAAGACAGTAGACATTTAACAGGAATTCTTGATAAATTTGATCAGATAAATATATTGTTTTAAGTTGTTTCTTTTCTGATATTTTACAATATTTTTGTATCCCATCTAGGTCATTGGTTTATATAGCATTGTAGATTATACTAATCATTTACCCAATGAAATTCCTGGTATTTTTTGGAACATTATTATTTATTAGACTAAAACTTTTCCCCCATTTTTCAATGCTATTTTCTTTAGTTTTTAGCACTAAAAAAGCAGAATGAATGTAATGGTTAATGACAGTACTTACCCTGACAGCTCGGTGGTAAAGTGTGTCTTGGTGGCTTGAACCATTTTGAAAGTTTTTCATATGTACTGACATCGGACATCGGCTGATTCTGTTTTCCCTAACCTGCACAGGAAATAAAATACTTAAAAATACTACTACTACAAATAATAATAATAATAATAATAATAATAATAATAATAATAATAAATTAACTATTAAAAAAGATTACTTTAAAAAATAATTCATATTCATATTTAAAAAATAATAAAAATACAAATAAGTAAAAATAAATATAAATAAATATAATATTTTATACATATAAATAAATTCATTTCTTTTCTTTTTCCAGTTATGCCATGGTTTTATCACCATTGTCACTGTGTCTGATTGTAATACATGCGTCATATTTAGCTTAGTTGACTTTACTTGCCTTATTTATCTGGGTCAGGGGGGGCTCCTTCATGGTGTCATGAATGATCTTTCCCATGTTTATTAAAATATAAAGTGCCCGACACTGTCACTGTGATGATAAATGAGTCTGTTGATGATATAAATAGATCTATGTTAATTAAAAAATATATAAAAAATTTACTACTATGCTTAATGTCATAGTAAGCCTATTCTGAATTCAGCCCATGAAATGTTGTTAAACTTAGGTTAAACGCTAAAAAAATAAGCTTCTCACCTTTTTATTTATGTGGCAGTAGGTTTTCTTCAGTTTCTAGTAGTGGTAGTTGTAGTACAAGTTGTCGCAAGTGCACATCTGATTCACAAGAGAGCATCCTTTCCTTTTTATAGGCTACACCTTCATCAGGTTTTGGGGCAGGCCACATTGTGTCTAGAGCCAGGGGGCAGGGCTGTGCAGTAATCATCCATATTATCAGTATATTTTTTCAACACTCAGATAATTTCTTTTTTTTTTCCTTGTGGGGAAATACATCTGTGTTCTATTTATAGATTTGCCCTCATCTTGTAGTAGTATTACTGTGCATAATAGAAAAGGAAAAAAACAAAAACATTTTTACTTCGCATTAAAAAGAAAGCATTTTACTGATTTCTATGTTTTCATATTTGATATACGTTTGTTTTATTCATTCTTTCATTTTTATTATACTTTTCCTGGTGGGGGACATGGTGGCACCAGGCTGAGTAGGTCAGCCCAGCCTTCCAGATTCCAGCTCATCCTGGGGGATCTCCTGATATTCCCAAGCCAACTGTGAGATATAATCTCGCCAGTGGTCAGGGTCTGCCCTGAGGTCACTGCCCCGTGGAACGTGCCTGATACAGCGGGAGCTGATGGGAGCTGAAAAAAACTTCTTTAAATTTGGTAAAGAAAGAAAGAAAAGAAAGGTCTTCATTTCATAAGAGTAGTAGCGATGCATATGTAACCAGCACTTCGGATTCATTGGAGTTGACTTGAACGAGAGCATCTAAAATCTTTACAATACTGTATATATCTCTTGAGCAGGAATTATCAGCCATATGCAGACATGTGTTACCCTGTTGACTGTCCATTTTTAACCTACTCCCTTTCCCATTCACCTTACGGTGTGGGAGCGAGGAACTTGTTTGGCTCGAGTTGAGTTGTTTGGGATTCGAGATCTCAACAGTTGTTGCAGCAAATGTCCCAGTCATCATAGTCACAAAGAAAGGTTCTCACACCTGCCCTCACATTCACATTTACTCTAGCGTATTACTCAAAGCAGGAAGTTAATGAAATCAGTTTACTTTCCCTTCCTAGAAATACACAATATTTCTAGTAATTACACAAAACTATAGATTAAGGCCAGGTAGGTCAGGTACATTCTTCCTGCAAATTCCATCTTGACTTTCAAAGAAATTTCCACAGAAGCACCATCAGCACTCACCATCTCAGTGTGAAGACATATATATCTACAGTAGATGTGCTTTTTTCTGCCAAAAACTTATCTTTCAAGGTAAGACTGTATTCCTCACAATTAGTGCCTTATTGTTATTTATACCAGAGTGCTGTTGAATTCTCAATTCTGATAAATAAATTTGGTTATTTGGTTAATTTTCTATAACAGCAATTCTGAAAGTAGTTCCAGCTGTAAGAAACATCTGGTGGATATTAATGCACTAATTCTAACTTGTTATTGTTTCTATAGTAACAGATTACTATAACAGGGCTTGTAAGGTGGAATCTCCAGATTTATGAAAAAAAAAAGAATAAAAAGTATAATTGTTGATATGATGCAGGTATGAGAAGACATTTATTTATGGAGGGAGTCTCCAGTGTCAGTGCTCTGTAACAGACAGAGGTAAAGCTGTAACTTTTTTCACAAGGTTTTTCAGCATCTTCAGAACAGAGGAGTTTACGCTTTGTGGTTTCTTGGTTACATGACAAGCTTTTTTGTCTTACTAACGTGAAAAGAAAAAAAGGAGGCCGCTGAGGATACTGCTTTAATGTAAGTGATAACAGGAGCTAAACTGTTTCATGGACATTCTCCAACATTAAATGTAACTCTAAATGGATAAACATTATGAGGTATCATTCTATAATACAGTAACATTTGTTATTGATGGCAAACTGCTGCAGTATAAGAGGAATAAAACACTTCAGGACATGCTGTTATCGGAAAATAATCAACTTCAGGGTGGTAGCAGTAACTACGCTTCACACACCACCTTGTCATTGATTATTTTCCAATAACAGCATAACATAGAGTGTTTTATTCCTTACTTGTGTGCTACTATTATTATGGAAGAAGATTCTATCACCTTGTGACTTGTGTTTGGAGCAAACACTCCAAAATCACTCCAGATCGTGTGTGTCCGTTTCTGGTCAGATGGCAAAAAAGTATTTCTGGATTTACTCGATGTAGTGTTATAAATAAGTGGAAATAAAATCCACACTGGTCTGTCACATTATCAAGAAAAAGCAAAGAAAAAAAGAAAAGATAAGGTACACCAAACTGGGTGCACAGATAAATTCAATACTATTTAATTATTATTTAAATTATTTAATTACTATTTAATTTTATCACTGTTTACATACAACTGATTGAGACAGGAATCAGGAATCCACTGTACATCAGACAATGCCTGAAAAAAAAAAAAAAAAAAAATTCCTCAGACAAACGGAAGCATTACTCAGACAGGCCCACATGAATGAACTTCCTTGTCTTTGTAATCATCACATATTCTCGTTAGGTCTTATTTTTTCCTTATGTTCAGGTTTTGTTTCGGTCAAGACCTTCTCCATTCTTGACAGCTGATGGTGGAAGTCCATGCAGGCTTATTTTACCCATACTCTAGGCAGAGATAGTAAAAAATATATATATATATATTTTTTTTTTTGTCAGGTGCATTGTCACATTTTAACAGTAAAGCCTATAAGAAAGGAAGAAAAAAAATCCTGGATATTTTCAGAGTAAAACAATTGCTGTAACTAGTTTCACTGGAGATGACTCAGTGTTGATTAAATCATTTGCCAAGTCATTAGCTGTTGGTTAATTTACCTAATTTTCATAAAGGTATAATTAAAGATATAATTTCTCAGGACATCCTGTACAGAAATGTTACATGAACTTCATGTATGAATACAAAATAATTTACATGTGGTTTTTAGTCACATGTGGTTTTTAGATAATCCATGAGGGATTATTTGCAGTTAATGGGAAACCTGCTACTGGGATTACAAGTTTTACAAGTTTTTATTTACATATTTAACCTTTAATGATAACATCAGCAAAGAGAGCAAAAAGATTAATAATCACTGAATATGAAACAAAATACAATTCTTGTTTATTCTACACTGTCACATTGCTAAAGCATAAATCTTTATTTGAGAAACGCCTTATTTATTATAAAATACACTGACTAAAGAACTTTAGTCTTTTTAGTCATGGATTAAATAATAAATAAGTAGTCAATGCATTTGATTATTTTGATTAATTAAAGAACTTTTTAACCATTTATAGTAACCATAACAGTCGTGCTCTCACCAGCCTCTCTTGAAGTTGAAGACTTCTGAAGACTGTGCTGTGTTGGAAAACTTGAACTTAAACATACTGGGGTGGCGTATACCACCCTGGAGTGGCTTATTTTCCAATAACAGCACGGCCTGTTGTGTGCTTGCCAATGATTACAATTTTTTATTTATTAATGAATGACATGTCACACTTTTAACCATTTATAGCATTTGCATTTAATGTTATGTAATGTCTATGCTCAAATGACCAAACAAATTCGTGTTATCACTTACGCTATAGCAACAACAACTATAAACAGTTGTTACTTCAGCAGCCTCTCTTTTTTCTCTCTGTTGAAGTTAATAAGACAAAAAAAGCAGAAAATGTTATGTTAGGATGTGTTTGTATAATATGTCTTTAACATAAAACTTCACCATATCAATGATTATTTATATTTCTTTTTTCATATTCATGTAGTTACTGACACATGATGGCATATGAGAATCAGGGAGTCAGAGCCGTGCTGTTCTATTAATTATACAATGATATAATTAAATATAACTAACTACAGTGTTTCACATCCAAGGCATAACTACACTGGAATTCAAATAAACAAAATAAATAAATGGATGGACAGACAGACAGACAGACAGACAGATAGATAGATAGATAGATAGCTCCATCCTACAGATATAATTAATATGAAAATTAAAATTCAGTATTTTTATCACCTAAAAATTCAAAAAAGCACACCAACAATTAAAGACGCAACAACAGTTAACACATTAAGAAAAACTCCCCCCAAAATTAGCGAAAACAAATAAATGACTCAAACAGAAGTAGAAATGTACGTAATAATATACATCAAATATTGGCTCAGACCTAACACAGGGAACATCAAGTTGAATAATGTCCTTTGAACGCAGATTGTAATGTTTGTTTGTTTTTTTTTTTTTACAGAAATGATGGATGACAAAGTAGATAAGTAGGTAATAATGGATATACAATAATTGATTTACAAATAAAACAGTACCAGTATAAGTGCTGTTATAAGTACAGGGCGTATGTAGGGCGCTGTGAAAAAAGGGTGTCTAATGTTTTTTTAATATTGCACTGAGGCATGCAAATGTAATATGTCTCCGTAATCGAGTATGGGTAAATACTGCTTTTTAAAATTCAATTAATGATGAAATTCTTAGGGTTTTGCATAAACATACATAAATCAGGCAAAATGATAGATGTTTCTCATGACATTTAACATCTCATGTTTCATTTGCGGGAATCAAGTGAAAATTTTTTTAATCTACATGCCCGCCTTAAAAAAAATGAAAAAACCCAGCTGGCATCTCGGCTCATTTCAGCCTCTGTTGATGGAGTTTATGAATGGTCTTATTGTTCAACAACAAGGAAACATCTAGTATAAAATGTCAATTAAATATGTTTTCTCCCATGAGGGGTTCCCCATACTGTGGTAAGAACAATCTTGCTCTTTAAAAATTATTAAGAACTGACACAAAAATATGTACAGAATCAGTACACAATCAGTGTTTCACTACAACAGAGGATTGTTTCACATTTGTTCCCTTCTTCATGATGTCTGCTTCATAATAATGAAGAATGTTCTCATTTGAATGTCTTCGTTTCATAGTTTTCACTGTCATATTGTTTACGGGCCAGGAAGTTAGAAATGATACCGAAAAACTATATAGGCCTATTATTCCTAATTTTTTTTACAGACAGAAGTGAACAAAGGACAGACTATAAAAAGATTAATATAATATATAATAACGCATTTTTCTATAATTACTCACCATCATTATTTGGTGCATTTGACAAACATGTTGCTTTTGTTATTATACACATAGCTGCTTTGATTATGTTTTTTTGTTCCCTCTTGTGTATTAAAAAAGGTTCAATCAGCAAACAAAGCCTTCTCATGCTAACACATTTGTTACAAGCTTGCATATCAGAGCTCATACCGTACGTAATTAAAAGTCAATCAGACGCTAATCAGAAATGATGATAATGAAAAAAATGTTCCTAAACCAGTTCAACGAACAAACAAACAAGCAAAGAAACAAATAAAAAGATGAATTCCAGTCATTTTATAAGCTGTAATCAGGTCTGTAGAACTAGCAGAGCTAATACTCAGTTCAAAGAATAAATAAATATGTAAACAGAAAGTTAAATAAAATAAAGAATATTCAACTTTCATGTTTCGGGGCTATTTCTAGGTCATTATTTAATTTTAAGCAAATTTGTGATGTTGACCATGTGCACGCTGTCATTAAAGCAAAAGTATTTCTAAGATTCTACTGTTCTCTCAGGTTATTGCTGATAATAAAATTTATAATGGGAAAAAAAAAGGACTCAATTAGAAAAGAATGCAAAATACAAGCATAATGCTCTCCGATATTTGGATCCCACTATATGTAAGACTTATGTCAAAATCCACAAGATAACATAAGTTTTTATTTTTAAGTGTATTAATTTGCATTTATATGGGGAAAAAATGCACATGATCATATATTAAACAACGTAAACAATATGTGCCTGGAATCTGCCATTACGTTATGAGCATGCTATGCAGAGGTATTCAGTTTCAGCGGGATTTTAACACAATTGTTTTACAGAATCAATTATTTTCATCAAACCTCATCAGGCAGGATGATCTTTCTCCAGCTATGAGTTTTAGGCTCTAGTAGAGAAACTCTAAAGGAAATTGTTCTCTGATTTATCTAAGGCTCAAATTGAAAACTAATTGTATCACCATGTAAAGTGTATGAAATTAATAAGCAAAAATACAGCCAAGTACAATTCCAGCACATTTTAAAATCCTAATAGATTTACACAGACGTTTTAACTTTTTAAACGCTGATACTGTACAAAAGCTGATTAAACTTTCCCGTGACCTTATTTAGATAAAATGTTTAATGACACTTGATAGGAAGCAGGAAATCCCACTAATGAGCCTGAAGAGTGTGATATCTTTCATTTAAGTCAATAAAACCTGGAAAACTTCTTACGTCTTTTCTTATAAAGCGGCTTTGGTATGTGAAAGATGAGAGATTGTCTTGAGTGGAAAATTCTCAGATAGCAACTATGAGTACACTTCCTCTTGATGAAGCACTGGTGCATGAAAGCTCAGGCTTGTGTCTTATTTCTTTTAGTTGTTTCGAATAAAAAAAAATAGGCTAGATATACTGTGCTTTAAATAATATGCATATCTGAATAAATAAGACTTTAAGTGTTCTTGTTGAAGTCATTAAGTCTAGTGTTTTAATCATGAAGACGTACAGAAACATCAGAAACATCAAGGCAGACTTTACGTAATATCTATTAGTAAACAAACTTTGTACCTAAATTTACTTAAGTTTTTGGCACTTTGAACAACAGACAATGTCACAAAGCAGCTTTATGGAAATCAGAAATAGATTTATATACCTAATGAATAAACCAAAGGTGACAGTGAGCAAGGAAAAACTCCCTGTGACCACATGAGGAAGAAACCTTGAGACTCTAAAGGAAATTCATCCTCTTCTGGGTGATACCAAATAGTAGACTTATAAATCATTAGAGTATATAGGTGTAGAAGAGTAAAAGAAAAACAGTAGGCCTACTAAGTGTGTTGAAAGGTTGTTCAGTATGAGCTTTATTCAGAGTTGGTGATTTCATCATGTCAATATTTAAGCAGGGAAAATTGCAGGGATAGAAAATGCAGACTGAAGGAGGAAATAGAGTCTTTTCTTTGCTGTTAAATGTAATACAGTGTAACCTAAAAGAAAGAGGCTATTTAAAACTGAAAAAAGGAAAAGACTAGTACGATGATATAGGAATGAAGAGATAGCTAGAATTAAAATAAATCTAACAGGCGACTAGTATATTATCGCATTAATAATTTGCTTTAATTTAATGATATGCCTTCCATACTCATTATATTGTTGCTTATAAACTAGCACTTGATGCAGCACATCCTATGATTTTGCATTTTATGTTTTATATTGTGTGCAGTCAATTGTGCACACAACTTAATAAAGCCATAAGATACTAAATCAAGGTCATGAAATCATAATGCATGTGCAGGATGTAGGTTATTTTATGATGTTTTTAGTACCTATTTTTGTTATGGAATTAATAAAAATAAGGCCAACGTTTTCCTTAAACAGTGCCCAGGGTTTAAGGATAAACTGATTAAGCATTCATCTACTACACCTACTTTATTTATAATTTTATTCATAAAAAATTTGCAATATCTCCTATTAAGATGCATCTCCTCTGATGTCCTCCATGTGGAAAAAAAAAACCTTTTCATAGACTTTAAAGAAATGATACTATTCATTAATTAATAGTGTCATATTCATATATTTAATATTGGCCTTTAATGGGACTTAAAACTGCTTAATTTCACGGTCAGAATTGTGCGTAATTGAGGCACGCCTCTGGTTTTTTTCCACAAACTCCACCCTGCACGTGGAACTGTCTGAATAGCACTTAAGTCTGAGGTCTGAATATTCTCAGCACAATTTCTGTATTAAATCCTTACTAGTTTGAAGATTTAATGAGGCCCACAGTGAATATCACTTTGCTGATAATTCAGTTCACCAGTAGGCCTACAGCAATGAAGGGTAATAAAGTATCCTCTGTAAAGATATAGCAAACACTGATTTGTTATAGCTTACTGCAATCATGGAGTGGTAATTAAATGCATACTCTAGTCTCTAGGATATGAGATCTGTGTTTTCAAAGTATTTATAATGCAGTACCATTGTGATTTAACACAAATGTCATACTTGGCTTGTTTTTTTGTTTTTTTTGGGTTTTTTTTGTTTGTTTTTTTAACCCTACCTTCATCTTTGTCTCTAGAGCTTTTAAAAAACAAAGTTACACCTATTTCCTGCTGTCTAAATAACACAACCCTGATCAAATTGTACAGTGCATGAAATTAATGAGCAAAAATACAGCCAAGTACAATTCCAGAACATTTTACAATCCTAATAGCTTTACACAGACATTTTAACTTTTTAAATGCTGACACTGTCCATAAGCTGACTAAACTTTCCTGTGACCTTATTTAGATAAAATGTTTAATGACACTTGATAGGAAGCAGGAAATCCCACTAATGAGCCTGAAGCGTGTGATATCTTTCATTTAAGTCAATAAAACCTGGAAAACTTCTTACGTCTTTTCTTATAAAGCGGCTTTGGTATGTGAAAGATGAGAGATTGTCTTGAGTGGAAAACTCTCAGGTAGGAACTATGAGTACACTTCCTCTTGATGAAGCACTGGTGCATGAAAGCTCTGGCTCGTGTCTTGTTTCTTTTAATTGTTTCAAATACAAATATATGCTATATACAGTATATACTGTGCTTTAACTCATATGCATATCTGAATAAATAAAACTTTAAGTGTTCTTGTTAAAAGTGTGACCACCATTTACATTTACATTTACATTTACATTTATGGCATTTGGCAGATGCCCTTATCCAGAGCGACTTACAATAGTGCTTTGAAGT
>CM075016.1:21159815-21184644 GCA_037576675.1 Pangasius sanitwongsei | reverse complement strand
TAAATGTAATACAGTGTAACCTAAAAGAAAGAGGCTATTTAAAACTGAAAAAAGGAAAAGACTAGTACGATGATATATGAATTACAATAAAGCTAATAGGTAGCTAGTATATTATCACATTAATCACTGCAAATTTGCTTTACTTTAACAATATGGCTTCCATACTCATTATTCTGTTGCTTATAAATTAGCACTTGATGCAGCACATCCTATGATTTTGCAATATGTTTTTAGTACCTATTTTCTGTTGTTGAATTAATAAAATAAGGCCAATGTTTTTGTTAAAAAACAGTGCCCAGGGTTTAAGGATAAGCTGATTAAGCATTCATCTACTACACCTACTTCATTTATAATTTTATCCATAAAAATTTGCAATATTTCCTATTAAGATGCATCTCCTCCGATGCCCTCCATGTGAAAAAAAAAACTTTTTGTAGACTTTAAAGAGATGATACTATTCATTAATTAATAGTGTCATATTCATATATTTAATATTGGCCTTTAATGGGATGCATACTCTAGTCTCTAGGACATGAGATCTGTGTTTACAAAGTGTTTATAATGCAGTACCATTGTGATTTAACAGAAATGTTGTACTTGGCTTGTTTTTGTTTTAAAACCCTACCCTCCTCTTTGTCTCTAGAGCTTTTCAAAACAAAGTTACACCTATGTGCGGCTGTCTAAATAATAACACAACCCTGGTTCATTCTTTCAGAGCATCACATATAGTTCAGGGCATTTCCCTCTTTACTGGAACACAAGACAAACTATTCAATTTAACTGCTAGGATTCTTATACATATCAAGCATGATCAGATGCACTAACCATGCGACATTAGCGACACATTCTTACATTCAATAAACCAAATAAATAAATGTATAGTCCTGAGTTCTCTTTTGTCTTCTTTTTTTCACTCTATAATTTCATCTGAAACAACTTTACTAAATTTATGTAACAGAAGGAAACCATGTCAGTTTTTTCATCAGTTTGATTTTATTAAATATTTTTTAATTGCCCACACTGCACATGTCCTAATTGCTTTAAATACTGGAAAGATTTTTTTTTTCTCTTTTATTTTTTTACTTTTTAATTATTTATCAGATATGTTGGAACTAAGTCGGAGTTTTTTTTTTGCTTAATCATTTATAAACTACTATATCCGAACTAGTTTCTTAAATGATTTATTTCCTGCCCTGCTAGCTATGGGGCCCAATGGCACTAGTTCATTTGCCCTCAAATTTTTACATACACATCCATACAGCAGCATGCATTATTTTTATATTTTATATTGCATTGAAGACTCTACATAGATTTAATCCTGGTTTAAAGAGTGACAAAGTATCTATGTTTTACTGGGTGACTGACAGTGATAGATTTGTTTCACAGTTTGATTAAATCTTTAAAATGTAGTAGTTCTTTATCAAGAAAGTTTCTGAAATATACTGAATAATATAATTCCTATCATTTGTATAAGTTAAGGTTTTTAATTTCAGTTTTTTTAAATAGTGTTTGTTGAAGCAGCACCAGTTATAATACTCCACTGAGCTTTTATTTCCACACGTACATATACAGTATATAGCATAGAAATGATGCAGATGTTGTCTGAACAAGTTCCCC
The DNA here is from genome assembly GCA_037576675.1 of Pangasius sanitwongsei. NCBI lineage: Eukaryota > Metazoa > Chordata > Actinopteri > Siluriformes > Pangasiidae > Pangasius > Pangasius sanitwongsei. Next base: position 21,183,027 of record CM075016.1, on the reverse strand, counting down.
ATGTGAAAACAGTAGGAAAAAAAAGCTGGAGTTGCTCTTTAATTCTACTAACTGCTCTTTAGGGAGAAAATTTGTCCCTGTAAAAATAAAAAAGATACATATATGTACTGTATCTACATATGTACTTTATGTAGGATTTACTTTCCTTTATTGGAAACAATGCCTTTTTCATGATAGACTGTTACGTGTTGAGTTTTTGTAAATTCTAAATAAAATAAAATAAATATCACAAAATGAAAGGAGAAGGAAAGTTTCCAACATGTCAGGGGAAACAGTTCAAAGTGCACCAATGATAAATGTAGATCCAGGTCAAGAGCTTCAGTTAACACTGAGATTAAACATCAGAATGGAGGAGAATGTGATCTCACTAACTGTGACCATGCCAGACAGGTTGGTTTGAGTATTTCAGAGTTTACAGAGAATTGTGGGAAAAACATCTTTTCATTTCTCTCTTTTCACTTTTATTTTATTATTTATTTATTTATTTATTATTAATTTTTTTTTCTTAGTAGACCACTTTAGCTGTGGTGTACGTGTGTGTGTGTGTGTGTGTGTGTGTGTGTGTGTATATGCGTGTGGGTGTGTGTAAAATTGCTTTCTGGGAAGCAGGTGGTGCCACTAATGAGAAAAACATATCTTTCATTTAAATCAATAGCATCACCATGGAAAGTATGTTGAATCAGGTTTGTCATTGTTTAGCCTGTTTGTTACGTAAAGATGGCAGATTTGTGTTGCGATGAAAACAGGTGCTATAATGTACTTCCTGAGGCTATGCAGTGATGCATGAAGAACGTGGAGCTTGCTTCATTTCTTACAAATGTTATAAAAAGCTTATTATTATCATCTAGCCAGAATTTCGCCCTTTTCTGTGTAGGTTAAATTACAAATTCAATTAAATATTACATTTGAGTCTAACGCTGTAATCAATATCTAAGATATGCAAAACCATTCCCGTTGAGGTATCCAGGAAAAAAAAAAAAAAGATTTTACCCTTTATATAACTTTATACATTATAACACCATGTAATTAAATCCTCAAGAAAAGACTGATATATTCTCATTTTATAAAAGATTTCCTTAATATGTTATTTTATATCCACTTGCATGGTTGTTTATACATTCTTTATATTTACCATTAAATGGCCACAATCTTAACAAGTAACCAGTAGTAATTATTACTTGTTACTTATTTTCTGGCCTTCATTACAATTTTGGAGAGTGAATAACTGTATTTATGCAACAGTGCTGTTGAATTCTCAATTCTGATTGGACGGAAGGCGTTGAATAATTTCTTTAACAGCAGCTCTGACAGAAGTGTAGATAGCAGGAAAGTCTTCATGACAGAGGAGTTTACACTTTGCGGTTTCTCTGTAAAGGGAAACGTCATATTGCTGTGGTATAAGAGTGCTAAAACACTTCAATACATGCTGTTATGGGAAAATAGTAAACAGTAACTAACCATTCTGCACACTCCCCACTGTTGATTATTTCCCCATGACAACAGGCTTCCAAGTGTTTCATTCCTTACGTATTTTAGCCTATTTGACCCCTGCTAGCTGTGGCAGAGCAGAAGCTTCCCTCACTTAAGAACTAAGCTGCATGATGGCATGTTTTGGGAATGAAAACCTGGAGGAGTATCCAGCAGGAAACAGCACAGCTGTTGAAATATTATTTTGTAATTAATCATGATCTGTCATTGCTGCAGGCACAAAAAGAAGGAAAGAGAAAGGGTAATAAAAACAAACAATGAAGCACTCCAGAAAGTTACCTGAGGTTCAAACAAGTTCAACAAAATCAAGTTTTAGTTTAGCTTTAGCAGAAAGAATCTTTCTGTAAACCTCTGAATTCATTCTGCTGCAACTATCCTGAGTTACATCATTAATAAAGATTAGTGACCCACTTCCAGAAGCAGCCATGCAAGCCCAAGCCATGACACTACCTCCACCATGCTTGACTGTTGAGCTTGTATGTTTTGGATCATGAGCAGATCCTTTCTTTCTCCACACTTTAGCCTTTCCATCACTGTGGTAGAGGTTAATCTTGGGTCCAGAACTTTTGTGGCTCATCTCTGTATTTCTTTGGGAATTCTAAGCTGGCCTTCTGATTCTTACAGTTGATGAGTGGTTTGCACCTTGTAGTATGGCCTCTATATTTCTGCTCTCGATGTCTTTCTTCGAATGGTGGATTGTAATATCTGCACCCCTGCCCTGTGGAGGTTATTGGCGATGTCACTGACTGTTGTTTTTGGGGGTTTTTTCACAGCTCTCACTGCTGTTGTTTTCCTTGGCCAACTTGTTCAGTGTCCGGTTGTTAGTACACCAGTGGTTTCTTTCTTTTTCAAGACATTCCAAATTGTCTATGTTTCAATTGGCTATGTATTTACATGCAACCTGGGCAACAAGAAACACCAGTTAATCACATGTTCCAATATTTCTGATCACTAGAAAAATGGGTGGGTTCAAACAAAAGGTACCATGTTCCAAGTTATTTACATCTAAATGTGTTAAACATCAGGAAATTAAAACCGTAATTCTGATCTATCATCTCATATTCATCTTTTGATCTCAAACCCAAATGTAATCTTCATACATTTGTTCCTTCACCACACCAAACTCTTTTGATGTTAATAAGAAAAAAATGCAGCTTGTCATGTAATTGAGAAATCAGAAAGTGTAAAATCCTCTGTCCTGAAGATTTTCCTGTGTCAGAAAACTGTTACAGTGTGCTCACACTGGAGACTCCTTCCATAAATGTTAAACATGTCATCACAAAAAGCTTCACCATATAAACAATTATACACTTTTCATTGTTAAATAACAAAACATTTTTTATCTGTTTATTATTAGCCTTTGAATATTGTGGATTGTCTGCCATTAATATAAACCTGTGATTTGCAGCTGCACTATTGTCTGAGCTGCTGGTAAAAAAAAAATGAATTAAAACCTTCTGAGCAATCAGAATTGAGAATTCAACTGCGCTGTGGTATAAATGTAGTTATTTAATCTACAAAATATACTGTAGTTTTCAGGCCTGCTGAATGATGCATCTAACATCTGTCAATTATTAATGTAAAGTATTATTATTATTATTATTATTATTATTATTATTATTATTATTACTATTATTATTATTGCAAGTCTTAATTTTTTATGGGGGCCAGGAAATTTAATAATTACTTGTTTCTGGTCAAAACTGTGGCCATTGTGGCCAGTGGTATATATAAAGAATATTTCAGCAGGAATGGACATTGATCTTGGATCATGATTACCAGGACAATGTTCTGATCAACAGCTTCAGAATCAAGAATTGAACACCACTATGCTATAAATATATGTAAAATGTTGAAATGTGTCATTATAGTTTAGCATAGAAAAATTTTATGTCTGGGTAGGCTGTCCCACACAAAATGAAATAATAATAATAATAATAATAATAATAATAATAATAATAATAATAATAATAATGTGATTATTTAGTCTGTTGTTGGTTACATTTCAAGACCCAAAGGCTGCGGCTGTTAGACTTAATATTTCATAAAAGGCCGGGGAACTTTCCAGGTAGGTATGTTGATTTCTTCTGTCACGTATACCTCCTGACACCCTGTCAACACCATGCTGACTAGCGGCTTTGATGCCGTTGGGGTTTTCCTTCTCCTGAACAATGTGAGTATTCACTGATGACATTAACACTGCGTTCTTCACTCTGCCAGCTGGACACTTATGAACCACCGATCCGGTCGGACGCTTGGCATCGGAATCCTGGGAATGACCACTGACCTATTCCAACACTGAGGTTGAATTTATGGACCACATCAAAAGCATGCCCACGTGTGTTTGCATGGCTGAACCCCAAAGGGCTCCCTACCTGCATGACACAAAGGATGTGATAATGGCTTCTGTCCTTTTTTGTAGTGCACTATAGGTCCACTAGGGAGCCTTACGTTAGCCTTAGGGAATAGGCCCAGGTTCCAGCCAATAACTTTTATCACAAGTTTATCAAATCTGACTCTGTTAAAAATAATAATTCCTATATAATACAAATGATATCTTAAAACAAATACAGGACAAAACAAAGCAAATGTTTATTCACACAGCTAAAGAAATGTAGCTACTTTTATGAGAAAACCAAATAAGATTATGTCATGAAAAAAATAAATAAATAAAAAAAAATAATAAATAAATAAATAAATAAATAAATAAAATCTTTACTTCTGGCAATGAAAATATGAAGATAATGTTATTCTGCACTGAAAATAATTTTTATTAATTAATTAACAAATTGAATTACCAAATCAATAAATTATTTATTTTTAATTAAATAATTTAATTAATCAATCAGTCAATTTTATCTATTACCATCCCAAAGTTGATTATTTTCCTATAATAGGAAACTAGGACCAGGAAACAAGTTGGTTCCTATCCTCAATTAAGTCACCAGCCTCTCTTTCTTTTCCTTTATATTACACCACATTAATATAAACCTGTGATTTACTGCTGAACTACTGTCAAAGCTGCTGTTATAGAAAATTAATCAACACCTTCTGACCAATCAGAATCAAGACTACTATCAGCGATGTAGTAGAAATATATCACTTCCACATAAACTGCTGCTAAGAAAAGTTTAATAATAATAATAATAATAATAATAATAATTATTATTATTATTATTATTATTATTATTAGTAGTAGTAGTAGTAGTAGTAGTAGTAGTAGTACCACTAGTAGTGGTAGTAGTAGTGGAATTGGTAATAGAAGTGGTAGTAGTAGTTGTGGTAGAAGTGGTAGTAGTAGTAGCAGTAGTAGTAGTAGTGGTATTTGTAGCAGTAGTAGTAGAACTATTACTAGTAGTTGTGCTAGTGGTAGTAGTAGTAGTAGTAGTTGTTTGTTTGTTTGTTTGTTTGTTTTTGTTTGTATTTATCTATTTTTCTTTTAAGTACAAATGAGACTTTTAGTTTGAAATTATTACAGAGCCACACGAACACCGGAAGGTACTTTAGGAAGAATAACAAATACACACTTACTGCACATACAAAGCGCTAGGCAGGGAGCAGGAGCCACTACTTTATACCCTCTCAGGGAATCTGAGTAGGCAGTGAGGAGCTGTTTGTGATTCGGTCCTCTTAAACAGCGCGCACAGCTCAGAAGGGAACATTTCATATCAGAATATAAACACGACAAACAATAATTCACTACAGCCGATACACAGCTATGTTCTAGCCTCGTTTTGCTTTCCTGTATTTTTTTTTAAACCGGTTTTGAGTGAAGGTCATCAGAGTCAGTGTGAGCCGGTGAGAATGGCACCACTTCCGGGTGCGGAGCTCGTGCGCACTCCGCTGCAGCTTTACCGCTACCTGCTGCGCTGCTGCAAACTGCTGCCCAGTCCGGCCATGCAGGCACACTACCGACACACTGTCCGACAGGTACTGAGCACTTCATACTGAGAGCCCTGAGTGCAAAAACACACCAACTCTGCCATAAACACGTGGGTCATCAAAAGGCACAAGTGCACATCTCTCAATCCCAGATATGAGTAGAATAAACAGAGTGCACACTTTGCAAGCAAAAAACAAAAACTGGACATCTGATTTGCCTAATGTTTCTTTTAATGTTTACAGTCTAACGCTTATGCGCATTGATGGCAACATTTTTTCTGGGGGAAGTGGCTTATCCCTGCTGAAATAGTCGCTGGAAGTCGCCAGATGACGTCAGAGAGAAATTTGCATGTCGGTTGAATTAATTCATGATCATTTGCATATCAAACCATGTTAAGTGAGGATGGAAGGTTTTCTGAAGACATTCAGAATAGAAAAGAATGGAACAGAATGTTTTGGGAGGTGGGAGGAAACCGGAGAACTCGGAGGAACCCCGTACGAACGCAGGGAGAACGTGAGACTCCACACAGACAGTAACCCGAGCTCAGGAGCGCAGCACCACTAACCAACTATTTATGCATTTACAAAATTAACTGGGTACACTTTTTAATTTTTTGCACGCACATGCAATAAACTTTGGACATCTGGTTTATCTACCTAATAACTCTTTTACCTGCGGTCAGAAAATCGGCAACTTTCAGGAGAAAATAGCTAACGCGTGCTCAAATTGTGGCTAGATGTTACCAGATGACATCACAGACTAATCTGCATGTTCACTGAATCGTCATATAAATCAAATTGCATAACAGCCTGTGTTGTCCTGTACAGAGTTACAATAGCCACGCAGACGAGGATGACCAAGAACGAATTGGTTTGATCATCCAGCGAGCTATTTCTGACGCTGACTGGATTTTAAACAAGGTAAACATCAATAGAGTTGTGAAGTAAAAGAAAAGTCGTAAAAACCAGTGGAATGTGATTTACATTGCCATATTTTATGAAACAAGAGGTTTAAACAGAGAGGATCGTTATGGACATAAATGTTTTCTCTTTTTTTTTTTTGAAGCTGCTGATAAATGCTGTCAAGTTGTTACAAGGTTTTCTTGATTCTGATTGGTCAGGAGGTGTTGATTAATTTTCTATAACAGCAGCTCTGAAAGTAATTGAGCTCCAAATCACAGATTTACATCAGTGAGCTCATTCAAAAGCATTATTTTTGTATAGTAACAGCTTATTCACGGGGACTTGTATTGGTGGATGCACCACATGAGCGTAATTTTTGATATGTGAAGTTTATTGTGAGGAGATTTTTTTTTTTTTTTAACATTTCTATAAAAAAAATTGTAAAATAATTGGCTGGCAAATTCATGTGGTATAAGAGGAACTTTAGGACATGGTAACAGTAACTGCTTCATCACACCACCCCTAAAATAGGTGGATTAATCTTTCTCCGTTTTCTTTTTCACAGTATATCAAAGAGACAGGATCTCTAGGTCAGGATGAAACAGGACAAAACAGCTCGGATCGAAGGTGATGCTACACTGGACTGCTTTAAAGCTCATAGAAAGCTATATTATGCTTATTATCAGTCACTATTGTAGGTCCAGGGTTCCAAGGGAATAATGTAACATTTTTATTACCAAACTGTGTAAAAAAAGAACTTAATACTTACTGACCAACTGTATATTTGTGTGAAAATTTCATACAAGCAATTCAGTTGAACCATGCTGGTAGCTTATGGACCTCTGGTTGCGTCATGTGAATAATCTGTATTCATTTCCATTGTACATAATAAATATCTAATAAATGTTATGAGCTTTGATTTGTCAGCACTGATTAAATCTATGACTAAAATGTCTGATTTTTTTTTTCTTCTCATTTGAACACTGTTGCACCAACTGGCTATTCAAATAATGAAAAATAGTCATACCCAGTGATCAGCAGTTTGTCAAATAAGGTAATTATTCATTTCTCTCAGATTAATGACAGACAAACATTGTCTATGTGCTTTATTAACTAAAGTCATGAATCAGAATATCCTAGGCCTCTTATTTTGTAGAATCTTGAATTTGGTTAATGAATATTTGTTAATACTTTTTAAATATTTGCCACTGTTGTTAATAATAACTTATAATAAACAACACGATAACCACTTCCATATTAAACTTCAATTCCATTTTATTTGTATAGCGGTTTTAACAATGGACATTGTCCCAAAGCAGCTTTACAGAAATATATAAATTCAAGATATAAACTTTAAATTTATTCCTAATGAGCAAGCCAGAGGCTCTCTGTGATATGAAACCTTGAGGGGAACCAGACTCAAAAGGGAACCCATCCTCATCTGGGTGACACCGGATATTGCGATTATAAATAATTCCCTATTGTAACTGTGTACTACTTGGTCAAAAGGTGCAAATGTGTAACCAGGAAATTCATTATAGTTTTAACATGAAGTCTATTTTGTTGAAGTTATCAGCTGTTCACTGATGGAGACTTGAGAGCAAAACTGTTGAAAAAAATGCAGTCCTGAAGCTATCATAGCAATTTGGTATCATAGCAATATGAAGCCATCTTCATATTTTCTAAGTGGTACCATCCACAGCAATCTCATGTATCTCATTTAAAACTCTGTACACTTGGTCTATAGAGAAGTTGGACATTTATTGTTGACATTTAACTTGACAGTCAGTGACTCATGTTACTATTAAAATAAATGTTCATACATAAAATATATTTTTGCATTGTGTAGATTATTGTATATTGAATTGGTACCTTGCTGAAATGGTTGGTTGACTTCCTTAATTTTTTTTATGCCTCTTCAACATGTACCTGAAATTTCAACAAGTAGAAAATGGTCATTTAGTGGCCTTCTACATACTACATTAGTCAGTTAAACAGAAGATCTATGTCTATTTTTGTTTCAAACCATTGAATATAAACTCAAAATCTGATTCAGGGCAGGGTTCTCTGTTCGAGGGGTTGACGCTAAATATAATAAGGCATCGCATCCTGTAGACATAGTTTGTATGTATTAAATTTTGTGGGAGAACTTAGCGCATCATGCTTAAAAATCATCAGTACTGATGATGCATAGGCATAAAATGGTTTACATATTTCAGAATTGTTCTTAACAGATGTGAGCATATTTGACTGTGGAGATTTTTGCCAGTGGTGGCACTGCAAAAAAACTAAAATGAAAAAAGGCAGTGCAAGCAGGCTTTTGTCAAATATGTTCTTATTTGTTTGTTTTGATTTACCTATTGCACCTTTGGTGCTTTGGCCTATCATGAAAACCTCCAATTAGAATAGGCCTACCTACACCATCAGTGCTTGGACCCCTAATAGGAAAAGGTAGAATTACTATATGGATTCTTTTTTGGTGCTTGGACCCCTTGGACTCTTGCAAATTGTGTGTGTTTTGTTCCTTCGTTAATGACTGTCATATTGATGTGAACTTTGTGTAGATAATTTTATTTCTCTGCACTTTAAAAGTAGAAAAACTACCTTATTTTACACGTGGAACAAGGTGACCCTTTATCACCCTTTAAAATGTTTATTTCAGGAATTAATTACATTCATGGCTCTAAGAGTTTTAGGAGAATATTTGAATTCCAGTTTGTGCCAAAATAATAAAATACTCCTAGTTTTTCAAATGAGATCTAAATATTCTGTTTGTTTATACCAGCACATGGTAAAGAAGCAGTATACTGTCTTTATATCTGTTATGAACTGAAGTAATGATAGAAATCTTCCACTTTGTTAAATTTCTTGTAAGTTATTTTTCCTTTTAAACATCTTGGTGTTATTGTATAAAGTGAGTAACGTAAATAGCCCACCATTCAGAGTAGTGCTCTCAGCTCCTTATCCCCCTCTCCCCATGAGCTTGACATCTCAAGAGTTTGGCATTTCTTTTCTGTCCATTCTGCCCCAATCCGAAGCAAGTGCAGTGTATAAAAGGAGCAAAAAAATTGAATATGTGCACAATGCTGCACACCGATGATGAGCTGGCATCTAAAATATAAGGTAAATATAGGTTGTTATATATGTTTGTATAACTCCTCTGTCTAAATAGAAGAAGAAGAAGAAGAAGAAGGTCTTGTTTTTGTCTGTTATTATAAATTTGTATTTAGCTATCAAAATGCTAATTTCTCATAACTGCGTGGTAAAATTATGGGGAAGAAACTTTGTCAAGGTAAAGGAAAGGAGCTCCAGCAGACTCAGTTAATAAAAAAATATAGGCAAGATAAATAAATTAAAAAGGAAGTAATCCAACGTACATGAATGGGACGTAAATGTTTTGGATGGTCATTAGCAGGCAGCAAACAGGAGCGGCCAGTGTCCCGTAGAGCTCCATGTGTGCAATCTTCAAAACGGATCACGATGCCAAGACACGCTTTATCACAGAGCTGTTAAGGTGAGTCCAATTCCAAATAACTGAGACCGACCTATAGCTTTGGGGGAAAAAAAACAAAAAAACATATTACTTAGCAGTGTACTTTTTAGTACTACTTACTACCATTTACTATGTGTTATAGAATGCTGTTTATTAATGTACTATTTAGTAATATTTATTATTTAATATGGTAGTATTTATCATTATATCATACCATTTACCATATGGCACTATTTAGTACTATTTACATTTTGCTACAAATGATAATTACTATGATACTATATAGTAATTTTTGCTGTGTGTTACAATAGAATACTATCCTATTTAGTAATATCACTATTTAGTAATATTTACTATGTCATATGGTACTATTTATAATTATTATACTATTTACTATTTAGTCATATTTACCTTTTGCTACATGATAATAGTTATGGTGCTATTACTATTGTACTATTTACTAATATTTACTATTTAATATGGTAATATTTATTATTATTTCATACCATTTACTATGGTATTATTTAGTAATAGAATACTATTTAATATGGTACTGTTTATCATTATATATTATTTACTATGGCATAATTTTCTACTATTTACATTTGCTACAAATGATAATTAATATGGTACTCTACAGTACTATTTACAGAATACAATTTACTATCATTATTACTAATTATTATTATTATTAGTAGTAGTAGTAGTAGTAGTATGGTACTATTACTTACTATGCATTACTACAGAATACAATTTATGATCATATTTAGTCATATTTATTATGTAATACAGTACTATTTACCAATATTAAATATACTAAATAGTACTATTATGTCTTACTATAGAATACTGCTTAATATGGTACCATTTAGTAACAATTTTGTACACTACTGTTTATTACATCAATTAATATGATACTATTTCAACTGTATCACTATATAGTAGTATTTAATAAACCATAGGTTCACTACTTGACCTGGTAGTATGGTTGTGTATGATTATTCCATACTATTCTGACATGCTTTTTGCATGGTAAAATGCAGTTTCAGGCATAGCCTAAATCCTCAACATGTGTGAACCTATACAGTTTTATTGCTTATAATATACACTGTTAACTCACAACACATTCATACATCACTCATTTATTTGTATCTGATTAAGCCTTTCTTAGTCTTGGTTCTTAGTCCTGAGCTGTGACTGTCTGAAATTCCAGGGTCTGTGCTGTAAGCCGAAAGTATGTGAGGGCGCCATAATGAATCCAAAGTCTCTAACTCACTCTCCTCCCATTTCCCCACCTTCCTCCAATGAGCTCCTCACACAGGCCATTGACTTCATTAACCAATACTACAAATCCTTTAAAAGGTAGGCATTATCTAAGCATTTGTGTATTTACATCTGAGGAATGTTAATCGCGGTTGCTAAGCTGAGCATTTTGCAGCCTGCTTGGATTATTTTTAATCACCCCAGCCTGGGAAAAATGGCCAGTAGTTTGAATTTAATTGCTGTTGGGATCATTTATACCTTGAAAGCATGATTTGGCTGACAAGCCTAATCGCAACTCATTTGTATTCATCATTTAACACAGCTCTAAAATAGACGAGCATTTGGCCCGGGTTAATGAGATTGCTCAAGAGATTGATGTCACCGGATCTTATCAGCTCACTACTGAAGAGCTTGTGTTTGGAGCCAAGCAGGCTTGGAGGAACGCGCCCAGGTGCATTGGCAGAATTCAGTGGTCCAATTTGCAGGTTTGCACATTTCTAGGTTTGAGACTTTTGAAGATCATGTTCAACTTTCAAGTGGATGATCAGTGTACATATGACAATATTCTCTCCTCTTCAGGTATTTGATGCACGGAAATGCAGGACAGCAGAGGACATGTTCCAGTTTGTATGTGCTCATCTTAAATTTGCTTCTAATGGAGGCAACCTGAGGTATGCATATTTTGGTGATGATATTATTATTAGTAGTAGTAGTAGTAGTAGTAGTAGTAGTAGTAGTAGCAGCAGCAGTTGTGGTGTTTTTTTTTTTTTTTTGTTATAATTTTTATAGTTGTTATATGTAATAAATAAATCAAGTGGGGTGTACTGTTAGAGGTAATTAAACAATGTTGATTATTTTCCTATTACAGAATGCCACTATTTTATTCTTGCTATATCACCAGAATTTTTATTTATTAAAGTAAAGTTATTTATTAAATTCCTCCCAATTACATTGGATGCATGTCTCTCTAAATTGGCAGACAGAATGTTTCTGTAAACTTCTGAATTCATTCTGCTGCTACCATCCTGAGTTACATCATTAATAAATATTAGTAACCCACTTCCAGAAGCAGCCATGCAAGCCCAAGCCATGTCACTACCTCCACCATGCTTGACCCATGATTAATGATTAATGTAGTGAAATGTATGTAGAGGTTTGGTAGAGGTTAATCTTGGTTCCAGAACTTTTGTGGCTCATCCGTGTACTTCTTTTTGAATTCCAATCTGGCCTTCTGATTCTTAGTGCTGATGAGTGGTTTGTATCTTGATGTAGGGCCTCTAAATTTCTGCTCTCAAAGTCTTTTTTTGAATGGTGGATTGTGATAACATCACCCCTGCCCTGTGGAGGTTGTTGCCGATGTTACTGACTGTTGTTTTTGGGTTTTTCTTCAAAGCTCTCACAATGTTTCCGTCATCAACTGCTGTTTCCTTGGCCAAACTGTTCGATGTCTGGTTGCTGGTACACCAGTGGTTTTCTTTTACGGGATATTGAAATTGTTGTATTGGCTATGCCCATTGTTTTTGCCATGGTTCTGATCGATTTTCCCCTCTTTTCTCACCTTCAGAATTGCTTGCTTTACTCCCATAGATAACTCTCTTGTCTGTATGTTGGTTTAACAACAAATGCAGTCTTTACAGGCAAAACCCAGGTGAAAAAACTGAAATTCTGATCTATCGTCTTATATTCATCTTTTGATCTCAAACCCAAATGTCTTTAGTGTGTAGCAAAACCAATGAATTGGCCTTGCCATTCCAGTACTTTCGGGGGGACTGTATGTTATTTTGTTAAATACCAGCATCCACCATACAAGTCTCTGTGAATGAGCTATTATTATAAAAATAATAATGCATTATAACGGGCACATTAATATAAACGTGATTTGCCTTGCAGCCGGCACATTCTGACCAATCAGATTCGAGAATTAAACAGTGCTGTGCATAATTGTTATTATTTTACAGGTCAGCCATTACCGTGTTCCCTCAAAGAACTGACGGCCAGCATGATTTCCGAGTTTGGAACAGTCAGCTCATTAGATACGCTGGCTATCAGTTGGGGGACGACCGAATTATAGGAGACCCTGCTAATGTGGAATTCACTGAGGTATCCACAAATCACACGTCATCTGTTGTCAATTAACTGCTGTGACAACAACACATTAATTCATCTTGGCTTTCTTAAATCTGAGCCCATTTCTGCTTGTTTAATTTAAATCACTGCCTTCTAACAGATTTGTGTCCAACTTGGATGGACACCAAAGTACGGGTCCTTTGATGTGCTGCCACTGATCTTGCAGGCCAATGGAGAAGATCCTGAGCTATTTGAAATTCCCCCAGAGTTGATACTGGAGGTGGAAATAGAGCACCCACAGTAAGCTCTAAACACCTTATAAACATTACATCACTTTCTTAATAGCTCTAACTTGTTTTTAAACAAGAAGACATTGGGTCAAACAGATTAAAGGCTTGTTTGATAGTTTGATACTATTCAACAAGCCTGATGTGAAAAACCATAGCAGGGTTTTTCAACAATGTATGCGGAACCATGCATAAAAATATTCTAGGTACAATGTTCAGAAACAAAATAGTATCTGTAAAGTTACTGTACTTGCACAAGTTGATTCAAATATGCAAATCTCAGTGTTTGAAATGTAAAAACATGACATGGCTTTTTAAAAAATATTTCCTGCTGGGAATATTTGTAGGAAATGAGATATTGGTGTAGCATCATTCTTTGGTTTCATAATGGGAAATTTATGAGCAGCACTTAAATACAGAATTCTAATTTGCTGCTGTTTTGCAAAGGCACGATTAGATATAAAAGATTCCAGAGACAAATCAATATGTTTATTGACTGGCTCTGTTTATCTCAGTGGTGTTTACCCAGACCACCAAGACTCTTCCCTGGGGTGCTTAAGGTCTCTTACATTGCTTGCTTTCTACTTGAGGTTGCTTTCTACTTGAGGTTGAAAATCCAAGTAAATCTCCAGGCACTGAGAACAGAAAAGTTCCCAGTCATTCTTGTGCTTCTGAAGGGTCTGCAGTAAAAGAACCTTTGCATCAACAAATCCTTCAAACTTAAAGATCAGGGATAAGTGGAAAAGCCATTAGTTCTTAATTAAACCACTAATTTGCCCCATTCATTCATGAGACCATAACAAAATGACCCTATCACCCCATCACATATTAGCTTTCTTGAGCACTATGTGAATTCCACTGAAGTGCTGACTGCTGGAGCCCACAAGATGCAACTATCAATATTGAGAACTACAACAAGGCATGAGCAAAATCCTTCTACTAAAGTCTGGCCACTTGACGCCCATCTTGGTGACACACTTGGGCAGTTATTTTCATTCATACAAGACCAGGCTTCTACAAAGCTTTGCATAATTATTCCCCTCCTGAACTATTACACGTTTTATAGTGTTACAACCAGGAACTGAAATGGACTCACTTGGGAATATATGCCATGAATCTACACAAAATATGCCATAACATGGAAGATTGCATAAGTATTCATCCCTGTTGCTGTGAAACCCAAAAATTTGTTCTGGTGTAACCAGTTGACATCGGAATTCAGATAATTAGTTAAATGGAGTGAACCTGTGTACAATTTAAATGTCATGTGATCTCACTATAAATAAACTTGTTTTGATTGCTTCTTGATCTTTGTGATGCTGGTTGTTTGGGTATGTTCTCTAACAAACCTAAACAACCAGCATCACAAAGATCAAGAAACAATCAAAACAAGTCCGGGACAAAGTTCTGGAAAAGTATTTTGAACATCCTGTTGCCCACCATTAAATCCATTATTAAAACATGGAAAGAATATGGCACAACCCTGCCTAGAGGAGTCCACCACAATCAGTGATTATGTAAAGAGGGCATTAGTCAGAGAAGCAATGAAGAGGCCTAGGGTAGCTCTCAGCATGTTGCTACTACCACCATGAGTTACTGTAGGGATGGTGTTCTCAAAACAAGGAACAACAAGAAATGGATAGACGTTTAAAACACGGATTTGAAATTGTTGTAAATAACGGGGTCTTCGACTCCAATAACAACTAGAAAACATTTTTTAAGGTTGGTCCGTCTACTTCACATGCATGTTTCTCAATAACTAACAAAGCGCCCTATATCTGAGCATGCGTCAGTCATTACATTAAGTGTTATGCACTGCCACATTCATTTGATAAACTGTAGGCTGTGTCTAATCATACCATTTCTGTTATAAATGAGCAAAGACAAAGCATATAGTATAGTGTATGAGTCTGGGGTATATATTTTGGTAAAATGCAGTGAGTGCATCATGTATGTTGTATTCTCACCTTCAGTTGAAACTATTAAGAGTGGATATGTATTTAATGATGAGCATATACCAAAATAAAACAAAAAGAATAACTATGATTTTGGGTGGCTAACTAAATATACTAAAATAAAAGAAACAGAAAATATATAATATTCTATACTAAAAAACTAAAACAGGAGAAAAGAGTTATCAAAACTAAATGCTGTTCAACCTTATTATCTACCACAAAGTACAGATGAAAGCTACTGAATACTGTAGGTAGAAAGTGAAGATAGTTACTTTAGTCAGATCAGATGATACTTCTCATCACGTCGGAAGGAAAAGGCTCGCGAGTCCCTGATTCTCTCTCTAGTGCTTTTCCCTCATATTTTATAGGCACAGTGCCCCGTTCAACCAATGACAATGCTCCACATACTCTTCCAAAAAAAAAAAAAAAGAAAGAAAACATAACCCAACATACAGCCATTGCAAAGGGCATTGCAACAGATGGTCTTAACATGAATATTTGCATTTTATATACTCAGACCTGAGTACCTTATGATTCAACACTGATTGATGCATTTTTTTTTTTTTTAAATCCAGTTATGAGTGGTTCAAAGATCTGAAGCTTAGATGGTATGCAGTACCTGCAGTGTCCAACATGTTGCTGGAGATTGGTGGTCTTGAGTTCACAGCATGCCCCTTCAATGGCTGGTACATGGGCACTGAGATTGGTGTGAGAGACTTCTGCGATACTCAGCGCTACAACATCCTGGAGGTAACTCTAATTTCATGCAGTGCAGGATAGTACAAGAGGTAATGTTCAGTTTAAAATTAATTAAAAATATAGTTTAAAATTCATTTCTATTTCTAATGCCTTCTACAGAGAGTTGGTCGTTGTATGGGGTTGGATACACACAAGCTGTCATCATTATGGATGGATGAGGCTCTGGTTGCCATCAATGTTGCTGTGATTCACAGTTTTCAGGTAAAAAAGTTTAAGTAAAGAAAAAAAAAAAATTTATTTTCTTTACTTAAAAGAAACATATTTTTCACAACAGTAGTTATTAAAGGTTGATTGGATATTAGATTTTGATATACTGTATCCAAACTCCAAACAGTATCCAAGCAGGTAGACGTTACTGGAGGGTGGGCATACAAGTTATTAGAGAATACTTAATATCACATTTAGAAATAGAAATGCAATCATTCGTGCTGATATTTCCTAATATACACTATTTCGTGAGCTGGGAACGCAACAGTAATTGAACTTTAAAAAAAAGCAGGTACATATAAGTAAATTTAGCTGGCCAAATGCAAATGAATAAAAAAAATGTGATACAATTATTTCATTTGATAAATTCAAAGATTTGATTAGATTAAAACACTAGAAATTTTATCAAACATAAGCCACATTTATTATTTATGGCCATGTTTGACCATTCAGTATTTATCATTCACACTAGGGTGGAAGTAATGAAAGCAATTCACTGAAAAGGCATTTTTAAAATTAAATCATCATACTATTTGATCAATTTCTTACTTTGATACAAATTTCTTCTTCTGTCGTCTTGTGCTGCAGAAAAATAAGGTGACCATCACAGACCACCACTCTGCCGCTGAGTCCTTCATGAAGCACATGGAGACTGAACTGCGCCTGCGTGGTGGCTGTCCTGCTGACTGGGTTTGGCTGGTGCCTCCCATGTCTGGTTCTCTGACCCCTGTGTTCCACCAGGAGATGATCAGCTACATTCTCTCCCCCTTCTTTTACTACCAGGTAGCAAATATGAACATGATTATTAAGGAAAAAATATATGTTTAGCGTAACAAAGTACAGGTGCATCAAATCTCTTTAATCTGCTACTGAATTGTTGAGGAACTTAAAGCCTTATTCCTGAAACCATAGACTTCTGTTTCATGAATAAACCCACTTTTATGTCGAACTCCTCTACCATCTTCAGCAACAACAAAAAAAAAGTTTACTGTAAGTTATTTGTTTTGCTGGACTTGTGACAATCTTTACCTTTATTTCAAGCCTGATCCCTGGTTAACACATGTATGGAAAGATGAAAAGAAAGGACTGAAGAAGCAAAGAAAAATAAGCTTCAAAGGTCTGATAATGTGAGTGCTCTTTCCTCCCAAATCTATACCTGTTAATATCTAAAGTCTTTAAACATTTAATTACATTTTTATTTTTTTGCTTTTGTAATGTTTGCATGCTGAGTAAGTCGTTATATGTGAATTCTCTTTCTCCAGGGCAGTGGCCTTCTCTCAAATACTCATGAAATCTGCCTTGAAAAAGAGAGTGCCTTGCACCATTCTCTATGCTACTGAAACAGGAAAATCACAGACCTTTGCCAAAAAGCTCCAATTAATACTCAGCTGTGCTTTCAATCCCAAGGTAAAAGATTGTTTTCTTCAAAATTATCTATAGACACACTGTGGTACGGGCTGAATGAACATTCCTTTCCTGTTTGTTTGGGATACAGCTACTCTGTATGGAGGACTACAATTTCCTGGAGCTTGAGAAAGAGCGTCTCCTAATGGTGGTGACCAGCACATTCGGCAATGGAGACTCTCCAAGAAATGGACAGGTATGGGCTCAATTGTGCACAAAAATGTTAATACACATATAACTGTGGTTCTACTGACCCGGATAACAGCAAGTGGTGGTGAGACTCACCTGAATACCTTCTTGTGCACATGTACACACATGCCGAGACCTCTCAGTAAAGTCACATCGTAATGTAATAAGTGGCATTTACACCGAATTCAGCTGGCATACAGCCATCTTTCCATGAAACCTTGCTGAATTCTTGCCAGGTTGCCCATGATTCTGAGTGGCAAGGAACACTGGTGGTTATCTGGGGTTAATAGAACCACTGTTACATACATGTTCTATTTCACACCTCCTAACCACCAGGTGTGGTGAGAATCTCCTGGATGACTAAGCTGCTGACTAAACTGACTAACCAGAAAGTTGTTCAGAGATGGCCACTGAAAATCCATTGTAAACCTTGGGGGAAAAAAAACGGAAAAAAGTGCAAAGAGCACAGTGGCACCCAGGACACAGCAGAACAGACTTCGCAGAGTGCCACACCTCTAAATAACGCCCATGAGGGGGGACAGTCTCCTCATAGACTGGCATGTCTCAGTAGGGGATGGGCAGCCTGTCTCTAGAATATGGTAATGAGGTCTACACCCTAGGGGGGGGCCAAACTCTGCTTAGACAAGCCCCCTGTGTCTTTCTTTCATGACATATCAACTGTTGGTGTGAAGATTGGATGACCACCAGGCAATCTGTGTACCAGCAACATCAAAGAGCACCCTGCGGGTGTTGTTTAAATGTATTAAAAAAATGTATAAAATAATACAATCACAGGACTAGAAGAGATGAGATGAGGCCATCCCCAGCTTTGCTAAGCTGCTAAGCAAATAGCTCCATATGGTGTACATGTGGATGATATGTATAAACGGAAAGAGAGGGAACAATGGCTCCATGACAGTGGCGTTTATTTCAAATTATCAGTCATACATCCCTATCTGACTTTGCTGAAATGTCTCGCCATGCATGTGGGTGTGCACAAGAAGGTATCCAGATTATTCTCACAGCCCCTGACAGTTAAAAATGCTTAATCTTGATGAGCTTGTTATTTTATTAAGACCTTGAATAGTACATATAAATAGTACACATTTAATTATCAGGAAACGTTTGTTTGTTTTTTTTCTCTCCTCTTTTGAAGATGTTCAAGAAGTACCTTTTCAGCACTAAAAACCTCAAAAACAAAGTCAGGTTAGTATTTGCTGATACTTGTGGAAAAGCTTTTTTAAGAACCGGATATTTGACTAGTCTCTTTCTATTACACAGGTACTGTGTTTTTGGCCTTGGCTCTCGCATGTACCCACAGTTTTGTGCTTTTGCCCATGCCGTGGATGATAAGCTTGCAAAGTTGGGAGCCAAACGAGTGACTTCAATAGGAGAGGGAGATGAGCTCAATAGACAGGAAGAGGCGTTCTCCATCTGGGCTTGCACCGTCTTCAAGGTTCACTGGTCACCTTTAATAAACACAAAAGCACATTTAGCAGAAACTGCTTGTGGTTAATAAAAATGGTTTACATTTGTAGGCTGCATGCAAGGAGTTTGGCATTGAGAGCCATGTCTTATGGGCGGAGCATTTAACAGACAGCTGGGACCCACTGAGACACCGAGTGCAGCCTGACAGCAGCTCTTTTGACCGCATCGCGGGTATCTTGTATAATTTCAGAAAGTTCTCAATGGTGGTGCAACTTTTAAAAAATGGCGAAATATTATGACATCTAAGATGCCTGTTCTGACCCATCAAGATACTGTATGTTGCCTCTTCTCACAGCTCTCTCAGCACTCCACTCTAAGACTGTGTTTCGTATGAAGCTAAAGAGAAAAAAGAATCTGCAAAGCTCACGATCAAGGTTGACTCTCAAACATGACACATAATTTTACCTAATTGCATTTGGAGACAGTCATCCATTTTAAAGCAGTATTTGTTTTTTTATTATGCTTTGTGATATGCCATTGTTTTCAGTCGCTGTACTACACTGGTTGAACTGGAGGTGGGCGGTGACAAAAAAGAGGCCTTGAATTATGCTCCAGGTGACCACGTGGGCGTTTTCCCAGGGAACTCACCTGAGCTGGTGATGAGCATTCTGAAGCACCTCCCTAATGCCCCTCCCACCAATCAGAGTGTCCAACTTGAATACCTTCCTGAATCCTGCTATGGTAATAGTCCATTTTTATTCAAGTTACAATGCTAAATTATTACCTATTTCTATATATTACCTATAATTCTCCTGTACAATTTTTTTCTGCCTTATCCTGCAGGGAGTGCAAAGTGGCAAACAGATTCACGTATCCCAGCATGCCCTCTGGCCAAGGCTCTTACGTACCTCTTGGATATCACCACCCCACCTTCCCAAAGCTTCTTGCACAAGCTCTCACACATGACTAAGCAGGAAGATGACCGACAGCGCCTGCTAGCTCTTGCAAAGGTAACTCATCCTAACACTGAAATAATCAACATTAAAACAAAATGTACAATCCTTTGAGATGACAGGAGGCAAGTGACAAATATACTGACAGTCTGGGGTGACTAAGCATTAGTCAAGTTTTTATTTTTATTCCTGCTGCATAATGGGATATAATTATCACATTTAATAATACACTACATAAAATGTGGATTTTTGTTGTCATGTAAGATATGCTTAGAGATTAGAAAAATGTTTTGCAGAGCTTTATTTCTTAAAGTATGAGCATTGCTTAAAACCTTTGGACATGTAACATGTTATAACATGCTGTTATATTCTTAACATGTTGTTGGGCACATTCATAAATCATAAACTGCTTCGAAAATCTTCAATAGCTCACTATATTTGACAAACGGGTCCAGTATTCACTGTGATCATGCACCACGAAAATATCTACCACTGAAATGTTGTTGAAATGAAGGATATTACCCATAATTTGTGTTTGGGCAGACGTTTCAACTAAGAAGCTGATACAGCTAACAATTTGAGAAGCAGTCAAAATCTAAATACACATTTTATACACTTATATTGTAAAATTGCTTGCTAAACTGTGGCATCATCAATTCAGTCCCTCAACTTTATATCAGTTACCAAAAATGAGACTTAAATGAGAGTAAAGTTTCCTTGAATTGGTGCCAGAGAGTGTCCGTTGTTGATATTGTTGATTCAATTGTAATGTTTAGGTAATTTCTATTTAAAAAAAAGTGCTTAGTAAATAATGTCACCTTTCTGCAGGACTTCAGGTGTTATTCAGAATGGAAAGCATTTAGTAGGCCCAACTTCCTGGAGGTTCTGGAGGAGTTTCCTTCCCTGGAGCTCTCTGCAGCCTTCCTCCTCAGCCAGCTACCCCTGCTGAAGCCCCGCCTCTACTCTGTCAGCTCCTCCCCAGACCTCCACCCTCACGAGCTTCACCTCACCGTGTCTGTGGTTAACTACCACACCCAAGGTAAAGGACACACAATACTAATCGCAATGCACAGCATTAGTAGAACATGTTTACTGAAACTGTAGCTTCATTCTGTACAGCACAGCAGGTGGCAAAAAGTATAAAATTCAGAACCCAAACTATAATATAAAATAATAAACTATAATAATAACTATGAATTATAGCTTTTTGTTTTTAATTCCAGATGGAAAGGGTCCTCTGCATCATGGTGTCTGCAGCACATGGCTCAACAACCTCAAAAAAGGCCAACTGGTTCCGTGCTTTATTCACAGGTACTAACCAGAAGTTCATTCTCAGAGCTTTTCCTGGCTTCACCATGTAAAACATTATGATGCGTTTTCTAGTTTTTGGTATTTTATGAGACAGACATGTTTCTGGTCTTCTACAGATCCAGCGAGTTCCACCTTCCATCAGACCCCAGTTCTCCTACTATATTAATTGGAGCAGGCAGTGGTATTGCACCTTTCAGGAGTTTCTGGCAACAGCGCTTTCATGACATGAAAACAACAGGTACTGTCGTATCCACTCCTGGACAAGCAATCAGCTGAAACTGAATTAGAGTTGTTTATTAGTTCCCCATTGTATCAGCTAAATTGATATTTTTTTGAGGATATGTAAATTTTGTCTGAAAGGCCTGAAAGGCAGTCCAATGATGCTGGTGTATGGATGTCGTGGTGCAGACATGGATCATCTCTATAAAGAGGAGACTTTGGACATGAGAGAAAATGGCACTCTGAAAAGCATCACTCCAGCATACTCTCACCAGGCTGGTCTCCCCAAGGTATAGCTCTGCACTTCTTACCACCAAGTACAGACTAATAACTGAATCCAATTAAACTAATTACACTTAAGTAATTCAAACTATTCTCTGCCACCTATTTGAGACATGTTCCAAGCATTACATTTATTTATCAATATCTTTGGCCCCAGGTATATGTTCAAGATGTCCTGAGGAAGCAGCTTAGTGAAGAGGTTTGGCAGGTCTTGTACCAGAGCACTGGACACCTATATGTGTGTGGGGGCATGAACATGGCCCGAGATGTGGCACACACTATAAAAGAGATCCTGGTTAATCGTCTGGGCATAACTCTCTCACAAGCTGGGGAATATCTGGATCAATTAAAGGTGCAGTTAGTTGCAGATTTTACCACAGCAAGGTCTTGAGTGTATATTTACACAATACACATTATTAAGCAGAAACATCCTCTCTTGGGCATCCACCAGTATGGTTAGAGGTGGTTTACATGACTATCCCATTTCTTGATTCTCATAATAATTTCAGAGTTGGTCAAATTAGGTATATCTAAGTAAGGTCAAATTTAACACCTTAAGCCTTTGTAACTGGTGTCAATGACAGAACTGATCAACATTAAGATTAAAAAAAAGCTTTTCTTTCAGGGTGCCACTGGCAAAGTCATGTTCTGCTGTTAAGTTTGAGGTGATTTTGGTTCAACTAGCTAACTTTCTGAGTACATCCATTATGTTACAGGTGCCCAACCCTGGTACTAATGTACATCCTGTCCTGCATATTTGTTTTTCCTGCACGCAACACACCCCAAGACATGCCCAACACACTTAATTCAACATCAGCTAAATAACAGATCTTTCTGTGTTAAAGTAGGTGTGTTAGAACAAGAAAACACAGTACTTGAACACTATGTGAAAATGTGCATAACAGTAGGTTCTCCAGGACCAGGGCTGGGAACCTGTAACGGGGTGGATGTACTCTCAGAAGTCAGCTATAGTTGTCCAAAATTCTATGCCATAAAAATCAGTTTTATAGCAGAACACTGACCAGGACCAGTGTTGGGAACATGTGTACTACCTGTTCATGTAGGCTTAAATTATTATTATTATTATTATTATTATTATTATTATTATTAAAAGAGTTTTTC